>CAWUFW010016326.1:0-315811 GCA_963921515.1 Calotriton arnoldi
GTCTTTTCCTCAATCTTCTTTTTACTATTCTATACTTTAGTCTTCTTATTCCACTTGACCAATTGTCTCCTTTTCTAGCTCTCTTTTTCTGTACAACCTTTTCACCTTCTGTGTTTTGTTCACCATTTCTTTTATTCAGTCTTCTTTCTATCTGTCCCTCACTGTTCCTTTGTATTTCTGTTTCTGTACGTTCAACACTTGTTCCTGATTCATCAGTGAGTTCACCTTCTTCTAGCTCATTTGTGACTTCATTCTCGTCTGGTCCTACTTCTGGCTCAACAGCTGTTTTTCTTTCTTATGTCTCGACAGCCGCTTCACTTCCCTCTGGCTCAACGACAGCCTCACCTTCTTCTGACTCAACAGCAGTCTTTTCAGTCCCAGTATCTAGTGCCCACTTTACTTGACTTGTGCTTGGCTGTTCATCGTCAAAATGTTCATCAGAAGCTGTCACTTCAGACTCTTCAGTTTCGCACACTTCAGCTGCTGGTTCTTGATTTTGATTTACCAGTTGCTGTTCTTTAGGTCTTTCAATTGGACTTGGGACTAGGTGGGTATGGCTTGCATGTATCCAATTTGACAAGCCAAAACACTTCACTGCTGTGGTCATCACTAATATGATCTGGTAAGGACCGCTCCAACGGGGTTCTAGACACGTTTTCCTCACGTGTTTCTTGACTAGGACCCACTCACCAGGATTCAAATCATGTGCTTGGTTCCGCTGTGTCGTTGTGGCATCTCCTCCAACCTGGCCGGACACAGAACGCACCAGGTCAGCCAGTCCTTTGCAATAATCTAGCACACGATCATCAGACATATTCATCAGTTTGTTCGCAGGTATGTATGCTTTAACTCATGGCTCTTCCCATCAACACTTCATGGGGGCTTAATCCAGTCTTTTTGTCGGGAATACTTCTAAGACTCATCAATACAAGGGGTAAAGCATCAGGCCACTTCAGTGTTGTGGATGCACATACCTTCCCTAATCTAGACTTTATTGTGCCATTTATCTGTTCAACAATACCAGATGCTTCTGGTCGATAGGCACAATGCAGCTTTTGCTCAATTTGTAATGCTGCACAAATCATCCGAATTATTTCATTATTGAAGTGCAATCCTCTATCTGATTCCAACGTGACTGGAAAACCAAACCTAGGGATCAGTTCTCTCAACAACAGCTTAGCCACTGTAAGGCTATCATTCCTTCTCGTTGGATATCCCTCTACCCAGCGAGAAAACAAACAGACAATGACAAGCACATATTTCAGCCCATTACATGGTGGTAGCTCAATGAAATCAATCTGAAGTCTAGTAAAAGAACCTCCTGCTTTCCCGATTACACCCCAGCTCACAACTGTCTTTCTTCCTGGATTTTGTTTTTGGCATATGGCACACCTTTGACATAAACTTTCTGCGACGACCTTGAACTTTGGATTATACCATGTCTGCTTGAACAGTCTAATCATTGCATCTCTTCCAATATGTGTGAGTCCATGGTACATCCTGGCCATGTGAGAAAGTAATGAATCTGGCAATACTGGTCTTTCATCGTGACAGACCCATACCTCATCTTCTGTATTTTTCCTACAACCTGTTCTACTCCATTCTTTCTTTTCCTCATCACTGGTTTCTTCCTGCATTTGCCTCACCTCATCCCAAGTCTCAAATGTAGTTGTGTACATAAGGTGGCATTCAGTATTTTGTCTATCAATTGGTCTGTTTATGGCCATTGTATTTTGTGCACAGTAACGCGCTAATTGATCCGCATATCTGTTGCCCTTTGTCACATCATCATCTCCAGATTGATGTGCAGCACATTTTACAACTGCAATTCTTTTTGGTAACTGCAAAGCTTCTAATAATTCTTTTACAGTTTTTCCATTCTGAATTGGTGTACCTGAGGAAGTCAGAAATCCTCTTTGCATCCATAGCTGACCGAAGTCATGTACGACTCCAAATCCGCACTGACTGTCAGTGTAGATGGTTACTTTTAGACCTTTTGCCAATCTACATGCTCTAGCCAGAGCAATCAACTCTGCAACTTGGGCGGAGTTTACCCCCTTCAAACAAGATGCTTCTAGTGCTCCTGATAAGGTGCAGACAGCATAACCAGCACACAATTCACCTTTTTCATTTCTCAAACATGATCCATCCACAAACAATTCACAATCTGATTCTTCCAAGGATTCATCCTCTATATCCGGACGAGGCTTAGTACAAAGTTCTGTCACTTCCAGACAATCATGTTCTGCTTCCTCTCTCACCTCCTCACATCTTGAATTTGGTAACAATGTAGCAGGGTTCACAGTAGTGCATCTCACCACTGTCACATTTTCAGCACCTAGAATCACTCTCTCATATTTAGTCAGCCGACTATAGGTCATATGTTGAGTCCGAGTGCATGTTAAAAGAATCTCAACAGAATGTGGCACATACACTTTAACAGGATAACCCATCACAATTGCTTCACTCTGTTCCAGACTTATACATGTGGCGGCTACTGCTTTTAAACAGCCTGGTAATGCTGCAGCCACTGAATCCAGGGTAGCAGAAAAATATGCCACTGGACGTCGTGCCATTCCGTGTTTTTGAGTTAAGACTGCAAGTGCACATCCATCTCTCTCACAACAATACAATGCAAATTCTTTAGAGTAATATGGCCTTCCCAAAGCGGGTGCTCGACAAAGACTGTTTCACAATCTAGAAAAAGATTCCATGCTCTCCTCGTCCAACACAATTGGATCTTTCACATCTTTTCGTGTCAACCTCTGTAGGGGTTTTGCAATCAGTGAGAAACCACAGATCCACTGTCTGCAGTATACAACCATTCCCAAAAACATGTGCACTTCCTTTTGATTCCTGGGTGGATTCATTTTCTTGATCACACTGATTCTCTCTGGCGTCACCTTTCTTACCCCTTTTTCAATCTTGTGACCTAAATACTGAAATTCCTGTCTACAGTATTGCAATTTAGAGGGTGACACTTTATGTCCTCTTACTGCTAAATGGTTCAGCAAAGCAATTGTGTCTGTCACACATGCTTCTCATGTTTTTGATGCCACTAGTAGGTCATCAATGTACTGAACCAAAACAGAGTTTTCAGGCATGACCAAAGTCTTCAAACATTTTTTCATGATCTGATTAAAGATCGAAGGACTCTCAGTGTATCCTTGAGGAACTCGGCACCATGCCAAGACACGGTTTCCGAACCTGAATGCAAATAAATATTGACTTTCCAGGTGCAAGGGAATGGAGAAAAATGCCTGACACAAATCAATAACGGTGTACCATTCAGCATCGCAGGGAATTTGGTAAAGAATTACTGCTGGATTTGGCACTACTGGACAACATGGTACTACAATTTTATTCACCTTTCTTAAATCTTGAACTATTCTATATTTTCCATTAGGCTTTTTAATTCCAATAATGGGTGAATTACAGGGACTGCTCATTATTTCTTTTAAAATCCCCTGTTTAATCATTTGGTCAATCACTGGTGTGACTCCAGCAATTACTTCTGGACTCATTTTGTACTGTGGGGTATTTGGATATATAGCACCATCCTTTACTGTAATCTGAATTGGATCCACATTTGTCATTAACCCAATCTCTTTTCCTGTGAAATCCCACACTTCTGATTTCACTGTACCTTTTAATTCTTCAGGCAAATCTTCCTCAGTGAGGAGTGAATATAATTCACTCACTTCTGATTCTCTTTGGGCCATCATTACTTTGTACTCAACATCCTCATCAGGTGTCATAAAGGCAACACCATCCGGTGTACAATAAATGGTGCAATTCATTTTGCACAACAAATCTCTGCCCAAGAGATTAACGGGACTGGAATCACATACCACAAACCGATGCATGTCTTTGAAATTTCCAATATGAACTTCTATCGGGGCTGTGACAGGAGTTCTAATATGTTTATTTGCAACGCCTACAACTTGGATAGTTTCTCCCGAGAGGGGTAAGTTTTGAATTTCTGCTGCTCTCACAGTAGAAAGGGTAGCACCAGTGTCTAACAAGAAGGTGATATCTTTACCTTCTACCTTTCCATCAACAAATGGACCTGACTGATCTACCGCTAAAGATGCGCCAAGTTCGCACTCTTCCTCCCCCCTCAGGCACCATCATTGAGACGAATCCGAATGACTCTCATTGCACCGCAACAAATACTGCGAAACCAGTGGATTCTTACCAAACTGCTCTTCTCCATGGAATCCAGTACTTGCACTGTACATCTGCATATGAGCATTCACATTACGGGGTATAGGAGGTTGTGGCACCTGTAACTGTGGAGTAACTACCTGCTGCTGTTGATTCCCAATCACCTCATTCTGCATCTGTGGATTTAAATTTTGATTTACTCCATTATCCTTTTTACCAGATCTAAACTCATTCTTCCAATGACCAAATTTTCCACACGTATGACAAGGAAATTTCTTTTTAGCTTCTTCCTTACTCATTTTAAATTTTCCCTTACCTCCACTGTATACCTGACCAGCCTGACTCTGACTTTGTTGCACATTACCATTTTCCTGTTGCTGCTCTGCCATCTTCACTTGTGCCCACATCATTTTCTCCTTTAACTTTTTAAGCCTTGAATCAATGTCATCACTACAATACTTTGCATACCTCAAAATCTCGTCTATTTATTTGCTTTGCCAGCAGAGCATATGCTGCTGTATCATTGCACTACTCTCTGGTTTCAATCCATATACGAATCGGTACACAAAATGTCCCATATCTTTATCTCCAATATTCTCAAACCCACTGTACTGCTTAAACACCTGCAACAATCTCTCATAATATGCATGCACTGACTCTTTAGGCTCTTGGGTCATCCTGTCAACCTTAACCCAATCTGTTTCTTTAGGGGAAATCTTTCCTTTCAAGAAAGTAATGACCTGATGGTATTTTCTCATCACTTCTTCAGATGGTGCACCTGTTTTTGCATCCCTGGGATATTCATCCTTAGGCCAGTCAACAGTAATTTTACATTCTGTCCACAAATCAGCTGGAACCACTATTTCAAAAAGACCATCTAAATCTTTCAACAACACCTTTGAAACCTTAACAAATCTATCTACTTGTTTATACCACTCAACTGGCTTCTCTCGTAATCTGGGAAAATCATTGGTGAATGAGAATATATCATGTCTAGTCCACGGGACATGAACATATCCACCACCTGGAACCTCTCTCATTGGACATGCCCTCTCAACTTGCTCAGTTTTCTTTAACAGAAACATGGAAGTTCCCTTACCAGTAGTTTCTGTAGGAGAGTAGGACCTGCTTCTTATGGTTACCCCCACTTTTTGCTGATGTTTCACTGTTTTTCGACTTTAGTCTGGCTGGGGCCCTGCTATGCAGGACCCCAGCCTAGCTGCTTCCTCTCTAAAATGGATTCCTAGTACCTTAGGTACACTTCAGATTGGATTCTGGGGTGCCCTTATAAGTCCCTAGCATATGGTATACTATGTACCCAGGGCATAGGTACCCCAGAGGCCTACCAGGGGCTGCAGCATGTATTATGCCACCCCTGGGAGGCCTTCCAAAATGACACCACAGGACTGCTACAGCAGCCTGAGTGAGGTGGTGCATGCACCCCTTACTGAGATATAGGTTCACTATATCTCACCCTATCACTGCACATGTAAACCTATCAGTCACCCCTATGGCAGGCCTTATCAATCCTGAAGGCAGGGTGCTTGGTTTTATGTGAGAGGGTGCCCCTGCATGAGCAGAGCCCCTCTGCAGCCTTCGGAATCTATCCTCCGGGGTTGTCTGTGAGTGCAGCCTGACCATATACTCTTAAGTGCATTATATCTCAACGGTAAATGCTAACTTTGGGATGGCTGCACTGAAACATGTCGTGTTTGGTGTCAAACACCTTGGAATCATACCCCCACACCAGTAACTGGTATGGGAGTATGATCCCACCCTTCTAGAGGGAGAGACATGACAGCACCGGTATACCCGGTACCAGCTAAACAGAGCCCTGGCATCACAAAATGGATGCTGCAGCCACAGACACGAGTCTGGCCTCCTACAGCTGACCGAAAATCCGGCAAGGGAGGCCTGGACAATAGGTTTCCTGTCACAGGGAGGTGTTACCACCTCCCAGACAGGCTTTAGTGTATTGGGGCTGGGTGGGTGCACTCTCTGAGTGCTTTGAAGTCCTGCATTGGGGGCACATTTGGTGTCCCTGTGCATAGCCCAGTTCAAACCAGTTGCAGGGGCTACCAGCCCCTGCTCTGGCGTGAAACTGGACAAAGGAAATGGGTGTAGCCACCCCTCTTTCCAAACCCTCCCATAGCTGGGTCCCCTGAGTTAGTCCAACCCCTTCCTTGGGTATAAGGTAGGAACCCCTGGCAAGAGGACTTTAGATATCCCTGGACGAAACTCTGAAACTGAATCCTGGACCTTCGACGATCTGTTAAACGCCAGATGACTGAAGAATCTCCCTTGGAGTAAAGGAGTTACTCCCCTGCTTGGCAGGCACCAAAGACACATCTGTCTGGTCTGCATCTCCGAAGCTCCCACCGGATTCCGACACCCCTGCAACCCAGGAGGTAGATTTCCAGACTTCCCAGAGGCTGACCCGAGTCCCCAGCAAACCTGAGACCCGTAGCCCTCGTGTATACCATGGAACCGGAACCCCTGGACACCGTGCACATTTGCAAGTGCAAAAGCTTCTGGTCAATCCTAGAGGCTGTGCTTCAGGTTACTTGTAGCCCCAACCTGGAGCAGTGAATCCACTGAAGATTGCTGGCCTGGTCACTCCGAGTGACCCGTGGGCCACCATTTTGTGATTCCGCTTGAGGTCCCTCTGCGATCCCTTGTCCGTCAACTTGTGGGTCCCTCAGAAAGACATCTCTGATTTCAATGGACCTCCCTGGTTGCTCCAGGCCTGCCCTGACTCTCCCTTGCTTGGGGAGTCCCTCGGACCTTGCTGGTCTGCACCGAAGCCATTGTTCTCTTTCTGCATGGATTGCTGTTACCAAGGCTTGTTGGGTCCAATCCGGGTACCAACACCGCAGTCAGCTACTACCTTTGTGGGCAGCTCTATTCCAGCTCCTGGTTGTCGTCGACGCCTCCTGGTCCTCGTGGCTGCAGAGACAATCTTCCCCTCTTCAAACTTGAAGCACCCGACATCGGTGGGCATTCGACTATCGGGCCCCTGGTCACTGGCTAGTGACCTAGACTCTGTCCCCTCTGCTTTCAGGTTCTTCTCATCCTCGATCCAGGCTTGGATCTCTTCGGACACTTCGCAACTTTCCGGCAGCAGCACTTTCCAGTCAGCGGCCATTGAAAACGACGGCGCGGCCCAACACCATTTGACACCTGTGCACCCGGCTTCCCTGGGTGAGGTAACACGAGTACTTCGGTGCTCCCGTGGGTGTTGGCCCTAGAACCCTCTAAGTCCAAAAGGGTTTGTTCCTAGTCCACTCCGAAGTGTCCCTAAACTGTAAAACTCTAACCGCAACTTTCCCCATAGACGCTAACGGAGCTCGCTGCTGTGTTCACACACTGCACACGTCACCCGTGGGTCCCCTGTGTCACTACCTTGGGCGGTTCCTTGGGGTCCCAGCGATTCTACAGGCTCTAGGCCTTGTGTCTAGTCAAGTCGTGGTTCTTATACCACTTTCTTAATATATGGTTTGGTACGCCCCTAGGGCTAATCGTATATTGTGCTAATTTACTATGCTATTTGACTTGTAACTTGTGTATTTCGACCTCTAGCCTCATAAAGAGACTAGTGGGTATTGTTTAGTAATAAATACATATATTTTATATATATACCTGGTGTGGTTCTCCTTTCATTTGGTCATTCATGAGATTATAGACTGGTAAAACAAACAGCTTTACATTCCTTCAAGACTTAGCCTGAAGGCTGCTCTCCATAGCTACCACTAGGATAGCTTTCAAATAAGGTTGTCTTAAACCTATCATCAATAAAGGTCGTTTGGACTGGTGCAAGGTGCCCACTACAACTAGTGGACAGCATATACCAGGCCAACTTCTCACATTGGTGTGCAGCGGTTGGATTCAAGCTTGCCTTTGTTTTACCAGATAATCTCAAGTGAGTGACTAACTGAAAACCACTAAAAGGTACCTGAGGTACATATAATTCAAGCTTAACCCCTTCGATGCTCATGACAGAATGGTTCCGTCATGAGCATCGGTGCCCCTGTGCTCATGACGGAACCATTCCGTCATGAGGCCAGGGGCACGAAATCCCTCTGCTGCAGACAGCAGAGGGATTTCTATTTCTCCCCTGTGACCTTGGGAGCTGGGGAAGAGGTTCCCCAGCTCCCGAGGCCCCCTCCCTGGTTTCTGTGCCATGACAATCAGCGCGCACGTCGCGCTGTCGTCATTTCACAGAAACCGAAACTGAAATGAGCCTTTAGGCTAATTTCAGTTTCACTTTCTATGTGCTCAGGGGGCTATCTCAGCCCCCCGGGCACGTAGAAAGACGGGAAAGGTATCATTGGAAAGGGGAGAATCTCCCCTTTCCAATGGTACTCCTCCCCAGTGGATCCCTGCTTGGGGATCACCCCAGGAGGGCGATCCCCAAGCAGGGATCCACCCACTAGACACCAGGGAGGGGGGAGCGGCCCCTTGTGCAAGGGCCTTCGCTCCCCCATAAAGAAATGGGTGCAATTCAGTCTTTCTGCCCCCTGGGGGCAGATGGGGCAGTAGCCCCCAATCTGCCCCCCGGGGGCAGAAAGCCCACTAAACGCCAGGGATTTTTTTGGTGCATTTTTTTTAGGCTGGGGGCTGCCCGAAATGGGCACGCCAATGCCCCCACCCCCCCCCACCATTACAGCCTTTCTGCCCCCCCGGGGGGGCAGAAAGCCCACTAAACTCCAGCGATTTTTTTTTGCACCATTTTATTTAGGGTGGGGGCTGCCCAAAACGGGCACGCCAATGACCCCACCCCCGCCACCATTACAGCCTTTGTGCCCCCCCTGGGGGGCAGAAAGCCCACTTGACGCCAGGGATTTTTTTTCACGCAATTTTTTTTAGGGTGCGGGCTGCCCGAAACGGGCACGCCAATGCCCCCACCCCCACCACCATTACAGCCTTTCTGCCCCCCCGGGGGGGCAAAAAGCCCACTAGACGCCAGGGATATTTTGGGGCAAATCTGAATTAGGGTGGGGGCTGCCAAAAATGGGCATGTCAATGCCCCCACCCCTCCCCCACAAAAATTACAGCCTTTCTGCCCCCCCTGGGGGGCAGATGGGGGCATTAGCCCCCAATATTCCCCCCGGGGGGGGGCAAAAAGCCCAGTAGACGCCAGGGATTTTTTGGGCAAATTTTAATTAGGGTGGGGGCATTGGCATGCCCGTTTTGGGCAGCCCCCACCCTAATTAAAATTTTCCCCAAAAACTCCCTGGCATCTAGTGGACTTTCAGCCCCCCCTGGGGGCAGATGGGGGCATTAGCACCCAATCTGCCCCGCCGGGGGGGCAAAAAGCCCACTAGACGACAGGGATTTTTTGGGGCAAATTTTTATTAGGGTGGGGGCATTGGCATGCCCGTTTTTGGCAACCCCCATTCTAATTAAAATTTGCTCAAAAAAATCCCTGGCGTCTAGTAGGCTTTCTGCCCCCCCTGGGGGGCAGATGGGGGCATTAGCCCCAATCTGCACCCCCGGGGGGGGGCAAAAAGCCCACTAGTCGTGAGGGATTTTTTCAGGGCAAATTTGAATTAGGGTGGGGGATGCCAAAAACGGGCATGCCCATGCCCCCACCCCCTCCCCCACAACAATTACAGCCTTCCTGCCCCCCCTGGGGGGCAGATGGGGCAGTAGCCCCCAATCTGCCCCCCGGGGGGCAAAAAGCCCACTAGACACCAGGGATTTTTTTGGCCAAATTTTAATTAGGGTGGGGGCTGCCCAAAAACAGGGGATTCTGGGTAAGAAAACGTTGGGGGATCCACGCAAGGCATACCTCCCTGGAATCCCCCGGGTGTCTAGTTTTCAGAAATGTGTGGTTTTGGTAGGTTTCCCTAGGTGGCCGCCGAGCCCTGGGCCAAAAAGTCATGGGACCCCCCTTCCAAACCAGGTCGTTTTGTGATAGGCAATTTTGATGTCGCCTCAATACGTTTTGGGCCCTTGCCTGTCGCGGGTACTTGGGCCTCCCACCAGAGTGAGGCACCATTTTTATCGGGAGACCTGGGGGAATGCTGGGTGGTAGGAAATTTGTGTCAGCCCGGTGATGCCACAACTTTCCCACACACAAATGTGTGAAAAAAGTGATTTTTTTCAGCAAGATTTCAGGTTTGCAGGGGATTCTGGGTAAGAAAAAGTTGGGTGATCCACGCAAGACATACCTCACTGGAATACCCCGGGTGTCTACTTTTCAGAAATCTGTGGGTTTGGTAGGTTTCCCTAGGTGCCGGCAAAGCTAGGGTTCAAAAACTACAGCTAGGCACTTTGCAAAAAAAGGGTCATTTTTCACTGTGAAAATGTGGTGTGTCCACTTTGTGTTTTGGGCCGTTTCCTGTCGCGGGCACTAGGCCTACCCACACAAGTGGGGTACCGTTTTTCTCGAAAGACTTTGGGGAACGCGGGGTGCGTGGAATTTTGTGGATACACGCAGATTCCAGAACGTTCCACCACAGAAAAGTGAGGAAAATGTGTTTTTTTGGACAATTTTTTAGGTTTGCATAGAATTCTGGGTAACAGAACCTGTTGAGAGCCAGTCAAGTGACCCCATCCTGGATTCCCCTGGGTGTCTAGTTTTCAAAAATGTATAGGTTTGCTAGGTTTCCCTAGGTGCCGGCAGAGCTAGGGTTCAAAAACTACAGCTAGGAACTTTGCAAAAAAAGGGTAATTTTTCACTGTGAAAATGTGGTGTGTCCACGTTGCGTTTTGCGCTGCTTCATGTCGCGGGTACTAGGCCTACCCACACAAGTGAGGAACCATTTTTCTCAGAAGACTTTGGGGAATGTGGGGTGGGTGGAATTTTGTGGATCCACGCAGATTCCAGGACTTTCTACCACAGAAAAGTGAGGAAAATGTGGGTTTTTTGACAATGTTTTAGGTTTGCAAGGGATTCTGGGTGCCAGAACCTGGTGAGAGCCAGTCCAGTCACCCCATCCTGGATTCCCCTGGGTGTCTAGTTTTCAAAAATGTATAGGTTTGCTAGGTTTCCCTAGGTGCCGGCAGAGCTAGGGTTCAAAAACTACAGCTAGGCACTTTGCAAAAAAAGGGTCATTTTTCACTGTGAAAATGTGGTGTGTCCACGTTGCGTTTTGCGCTGTTTCCTGTCGCGGGAACTAGGCCTACCCACACAAGTGAGGTACCATTTTTCTCGGAAGACTTTGGGGAACGCGGGGTGGGTGGAATTTTGTGGATCCACGCAGATTCCAGACCTTTCCACCACAGAAAAGTGAGGAAAATGTGGTTTTTTTGACAATTTGTTAGGTTTGCAAGGGATTCTGGGTACCAGAACCTGGTGAGAGCCAGTCAAGTAACCCCATCCTGGATTACCCTGGGTGTCTAGTTTTCAAAAATGTATAGGTTTGCTAGGTTTCCCTAGGTGCCGGCAGAGCTAGGGTTAAAAAACTAGAGCTAGGCACTTTGCAAAAAAAGGGTCATTTTTCACTGTGAAAATGTGGTGTGTCCACGTTGCGTTTTGCGCTGTTTCCTGTCGCGGGCACTAGGCCTACCCACACAAGTGAGGTACCATTTTTCTCGGAAGACGTAGGGGAACGCGGGTTGGGTGGAATTTTGTGGATACACGCAGATTCCAGAACTTTCCACCACAGAAAAGTGAGGAAAATGTGTTTCTTTTGACAATTTTTTAGGTTTGCATAGAATTCTGGGTAACAGAACCTGGTGAGAGCCAGTCAAGTGACCCCATCCTGGATTCCCCTGGGTGTCTAGTTTTCAAAAATGTATAGGTTTGCTAGGTTTCCCTAGGTGCCGGCAGAGCTAGGGTTCAAAAACTACAGCTAGGAACTTTGCAAAAAAAGGGTCATTTTTCACTGTGAAAATGTGGTGTGTCCACGTTGCGTTTTGCGCTGCTTCCTGTCGCGGGTACTAGGCCTACCCACACAAGTGAGGAACCATTTTTCTCAGAAGACTTTGGGGAATGTGGGGTGGGTGGAATTTTGTGGATCCACGCAGATTCCAGGACTTTCTACCACAGAAAAGTGAGGAAAATGTGGGTTTTTTGACAATGTTTTAGGTTTGCATTGGATTCTGGGTGCCAGAACCTGGTGAGAGCCAGTCCAGTCACCCCATCCTGGATTCCCCTGGGTGTCTAGTTTTCAAAAATGTATAGGTTTGCTAGGTTTCCCTAGGTGCCGGCAGAGCTAGGGTTCAAAAACTACAGCTAGGCACTTTGCAAAAAAAGGGTCATTTTTCACTGTGAAAATGTGGTGTGTCCACGTTGCGTTTTGCGCTGTTTCCTGTCGCGGGAACTAGGCCTACCCACACAAGTGAGGTACCATTTTTCTTGGAAGACTTTGGGGAACGCGGGGTGGGTGGAATTTTGTGGATCCACGCAGATTCCAGACCTTTCCACCACAGAAAAGTGAGGAAAATGTGGTTTTTTTGACAATTTGTTAGGTTTGCAAGGGATTCTGGGTACCAGAACCTGGTGAGAGCCAGTCAAGTAACCCCATCCTGGATTACCCTGGGTGTCTAGTTTTCAAAAATGTATAGGTTTGCTAGGTTTCCCTAGGTGCCGGCAGAGCTAGGGTTCAAAAACTAGAGCTAGGCACTTTGCAAAAAAAGGGTCATTTTTCACTGTGAAAATGTGGTGTGTCCACGTTGCGTTTTGCGCTGTTTCCTGTCGCGGGCACTAGGCCTACCCACACAAGTGAGGTACCATTTTTCTCGGAAGACTTTGGGGAACGCGGGGTGTGTGGAATTTTGTGGATACACGCAGATTCCAGAACTTTCCACCACAGAAAAGTGAGGAAAATGTGTTTTTTTTGACAATTTTTTAGGTTTGCAAGGGATTCTGGGTACCAGAACCTGGTGAGAGCCAGTCAAGTCACCTCATCCTGGATTCCCCTGGGTGTCTAGTTATCAAAAATGTATAGGTTTGCTAGGTTTCCCTAGGTGCCGGCAGAGCTAGGGTTAAAAAACTACAGCTAGGCACTTTGCAAAGAAAGGGTCATTTTTCACTGTGAAAATGTGGTGTGTCCACGTTGCGTTTTACGCTGTTTCCTGTCGCGGGCACTAGGCCTGCCCACACAAGTGAGGTACCATTTTTCTCGGAAGACTTTGGGGAACGCGGGGTGGGTGGAATTTTGTGGATACACGCATATTCCAGAACTTTCCACCACAGAAAAGTGAGGAAAATGTGTTTTTTTGGATAATGTTTTAGGTTTGCACGGGATTCTGGGTACCAGAACCTGGTGAGAGCCAGTCAAGTCACCCCATCCTGGATTCCCCTGGGTGTCTAGTTTTCAAAAATGTATAGGTTTGCTAGGTTTGTCTAGGTGCCGGCAGAGCTAGAGTTCAAAAACTACAGCTAGGCACTTTGCAAAAAAAGGGTCATTTTTCACTGTAAAAATGTGGTGTGTCCACGTTGCGTTTTGTGCTGTTTCCTGGCGCGGGCACTAGGCCTACCCACACAAGTGAGGTACCATTTTTCTCGGAAGACTTTGGGGAACGCGGGGTGGGTGGAATTTTGTAGATCCACGCAGATTCCAGAACTTTCCACCACAGAAAAGTGAGGAAAATGTGTTTTTTTTGACAATTTTTTAGGTTTGCAAGGGATTCTGGGTACCAGAACCTGGTGAGAGCCAGTCAAGTCACCCCATCCTGGATTCCCCTGGGTGTTTAGTTTTCAAAAATGTATAGGTTTGCTAGATTTCCCTAGGTGCCGGCAGAGCTAGGGTTCAAAAACTATCGCTATGCACTTTGCAAAAAAAGGGTCATTTTTCACTGTGAAAATGTGGTGTGTCCACTTTGTGTTTTGGGCCGTTTCCTGTCGCGGGCACTAGGCCTACCCACACAAGTGGGGTACCGTTTTTCCCGAAAGACTTTGGGGAACGCGGGGTGCGTGGAATTTTGTGGATAAACGCAGATTCCAGAACTTTCCACCACAGAAAAGTGAGGAAAATGTGTTTTTTTTGACAATTGTTTAGGTTTGCAAGGGATTCTGGGTACCAGAACCTGGTGAGAGCCAGTCAAGTCACCCCATCCTGGATTCCCCTCGGTGTCTAGTTTTCAAAAATGTATAGGTTTGCTAGGTTTCCCTTGGTGCCGGCAGAGCTAGGGTTCAAAAACTACAGCTAGTCACTTTGCAAAAAAAGGGTCATTTTTCACTGTGAAAATGTGGTGTGTCCACGTTGCGTTTTGCGCTGTTCCTGTCGCGGGCACTAGGCCTACCCACACAAGTGAGATACCATTTTTCTCGAAGACTTTGGGGAACGCGGGGTGGGTAGAATTTTGTGGATCCATGCAGATTCCAGAACTTTCCACCACAGAAAAGTGAGGAAAATTTGTTTTTTTTGATAATTGTTTTAGGTTTGCAAGGGATTCTGGGTACCAGAACCTGGTGAGAGCCAGTCAAGTCACCCCATACTGGATTCCCCTGGGTGTCTAGTTTTCAAAAATGTATAGGTTTGCTAGGTTTCCCTAGGTGCCGGCAGAGCTAGGGTTAAAAAACTATAGCTAGGCACTTTGCAAAAAAAGGGACATTTTTTACTGTGAAAATGTGGTGTGTCCACTTTGCGTTTTGGGCCGTTTCCTGTCGCGGGCACTAGGCCTACCCACACAAGTGGGGTACCGTTTTTCTCGAAAGACTTTGGGGAACGCGGGGTGGGTGGAATTTTGTGGATCCACGCAGATTCCAGAACTTTCCACCACAGAAAAGTGAGGAAAATGTGTTTTTTTGGACAATTTTTTAGGTTTACAAGGGATTCTGGGTAACAGAACCAGCTGAGAGCCAGTCAAGTCACCCCATCCTGGATTCCCCTGGGTGTCTAGTTTTCAAAAATGTATAGGTTTGCTAGGTTTCCTGTTAGACTTAGCTTTTTCAGCGGGTTTACCCCCAGACTTTTTGCTTTTTGGCCTCCTGGTTTTGACCCTTTGTGTGTTTGTTTTAGGACTCTGGGCACTTTACCACTGCTAATCCGTGCTAAAGTGCATATGCTCTCCATGTAAATTGTGTTATGGATTGGTGTTTCCATGATTGGCCTATTTGATTTATGTGTCAGTCCCTAGTAAAGTGCACTGCGAGTGCCAGGGCCTATAAATCAAATGCTGTTGGTGGGCTGCAGCACTGGATTGTGCCACCCACGCAAACAGCCCGTAAAGTGGAACTCTGGCCTGCCATTGCAGAGCCTGTGCGCAGCCTGGGGCTGCCATGTCGACTTGGCAAGTGCACACACTTGCCAGTCCCTAAACCTTCCCTTTTCTACATGTTAGTCACCCCTAAGGTAGGCCCAGGGTACCCCTGTGGGCAGGGTGCAGTGTATGTGAAAGGTGGGACATGCCCTGGTATGTGTGGCATGTCCTGATAGTGAATTACAGCCAATTTCGTTTTTCACTATTGCAAGGCTACCAGTTCCCCATAGGATAGAATGGGAGGTTTGTTTATAACATCTTATAAACATAACTGGCCCAGGGAATTCGGTAAGAAAATAGAATTTAGTATGCCTGAACTCAGAATCTAAAGATGCATCTTTTAGTGAAGGTGATTTTTACATTCTGTGTTTGAAAATACCACTTTTAGAAAGTAGGTATTTTCTTGTTCAGTCATCCCGTGTGCCTCTGCTGGAATGTGGATTGCCTGTCTGGGTTTTGGATGACAGAAGGCTGGGGGAGCAGGAGGGGCGCCAGATGGTCTAGGTAGGTCAGGAAAGGGCTGAAGAGACCTGGGTTACGATGGGGGAAGGGGAGGAGATTTCTTTACACCTCAAAGGGCCTGCTCTGCCTCTGACAAATGCCGTCTCCACCTCCTGCCAGGAATTCACACCAGAGAAGGCAGAACTGGTCCTGACCAGGCACAGGCCCTCTCTGCCTAAGAGATCAAAGGATTTTCGGACATAAATGCTGGGTCCCAGACCCCTGAACTTTAGAACTCACCTGGACAAGAAGACTGCCAAGAAGAAGAGCCGGAGAAGCTGCGAAAAGGAATGACTGCCTTGCTGGGTGCTTTGCTGGGCTGACCTGCAGTGGCTGCTTCTGTCTTGGGCAGTGAAAGGCCTGGACTGGACTTTCTGCAACCTAATTTGTGAGTCTCTCCAAGGGCTTGAGGTAGAGCTTGCACCGCTGCAACGCCGCACCGCAACCTTGGTCTCACCGACGATGCCTGTTGAGGCCGACACCGAGCCGCTGCTTGCACCGCGACCTGTGGGCACCGCACTCCGCACCGCCTTGCTTCACGCCGAAGCTTTGGCACCGCAGAGAGCACCGCCGCAACACCGCACCGCAACCCTGGTCTCACCGACGACGCCTGTTGACGCCGCCACCAAGCCGCTGCTTGCACCGCGACCTGTGGGCACCGCACTCCGCACCGCCTCACTTCACGCCGAAGCTTTGGTGCCGCAGAGGGCACCGCCGCAATGCTGCACCACAACCCTGGTCTCACCGACGACGCCTGTTGATGCCGCCACCGAGCTGCTGCTTGCACCGTGACCTGTGGGCACCGCACTCCGCACCGCCTCGCTTCACGCCGAAGCTTTGGCACCGCAGAGAGCACCGCCGCAATGCCGCACCGCGACCCTGGTCTCACCGACCACACCTGTTGACGCCACCACCAAGCCGCTGCTCGCACCGCGACCTGTGGGCACCGCACTCTGCACCGCCTTGCTTCACGAGGACGCCTTGGCCTTCCTGACGCCACCACTTCCTGCCAAAATCGACGCCGCTGCTTGCACCGTGGTTCGAGGGCACCACTCATAAGTCACATGATGCACCGCCCTCATCCTGCACCGCAACCTTGGCCTACCGACACCGGCGCCATCGACTCCAGTTCGTCAGCCGACGACAGCGCTTCAGCAACGACGATGCCGCTGCTTGCACCGTGACCTGCTAGCACCGTGGCGAGCACCGCCTTCATCTCGCACCGCGACCCTGGTCTCACCGACGACGCCATCTGACGCCGTCACCGAGCCACTGCTCGCACCGCGACATGGGGGCACCGCACGCAGCACCGCTGCGCTTCGCACCGCAGCACCCGACGTCTGCCGGCGCCAGCGCTCCTGATTCCATCAGAGAGGAGCTCAACCTGCAACGCGAGTGACTTCAAGGGCCTCAACGCCCTGCATCTCTCAAAGGTACTGTTTGCGAGTCTTCCCGACACCGTAGCTGGCCCGCGACCCCACGACCATCCAGAACTGTTGGATTTGTTGTTCACGACGCCGTGGTAGCCCGGACGGAACTATCCACACAAGGAACTCTTTTTAATCAGCGTATTTTTGGAACTGTGAACTTTTAAGTATAGTATTGTGGATTCTTATCGTTTTTGGTCTTGTTTTAATTATATAAAAATATTGGATATTTTTCTAAACTGGTGTGGTGTCCTTTTGTAGTGCTTACACTGTATTACTGTGGGTTATGTGCAAATGCTTTACACACTGCCTCTAAGATAAGCCTGGCTGCTCGTGCCAAGCTACCAAGGGGGTGAGCAGGGGTTATTTTAGACGTGTAACTCCCTTATCCTGACTAGATTGGTGGTTTTTGCCTGGCTTTGGCCCACGCCCTAGCCTACCAAAAATCCCATTTCTAACATTGGTTGTCAGCGGTGAGGATAGGACTTGTGTTTGCACTTGACTTACAGTGATTGGTGTGCACTACTACCATATCGCAGACCATTACGTACCACCTACAGGTTCTTTTTCTTTTTGGCCTGTTTTTGATCTTGCCAATTTGAACTTGCTACTTCATCATGCCTGAATCAATTGCATCATCTGTTGCATCCCTGGAAGTTGCCTTTGAGGAGGATAGGTTGGAATCCTACAATGTGAAAGAATTGAAAGCGATTTGCAAAAACCTGAAAGTCCAAGTCAGAGGCCTCACTAGGAAAGAGGAGCTACAAAAGGCGCTGAGGGCCTGGGTAGCAGCCAGACGTGCCAGTGGGCAATCTGGTGATCTCAGTGGAGAGGCGGAGGAGCCTACTCCTAGGGTGGATGTGCTTTTGGGAGGGGGGGACCCTCCAGGCAAGGCAGCAGTGGCTTGTCCCCAGAGGAGCTGGAGGACAGGCGGGAAGCAAGGAAGTTCGAATTAGAGAAACTCAGGATGGAAAGTGAGAGGGAAAACAAAAGAATAGCCATGGAGGAAAAGAAGATGATCTTGGATCACGAGCTTAAAATGAGAGAGCTGGAGCTGGATTGGGAAGCCGGTAGGGCTTTGTCCAGCCCAGATGGTGGCAGCAAAAGTGTTAGGTCCAGTACTGAGGATGAGGTACACACACACACAGATTTGGGGCCCTGCTTCCAGGAGTGGGTTGACATACACCAGGGGGTTCAGGATTGTGAGGTTACTCAAGTGGTGCGCAGTATCCCTGAGGTGGATTGGGGAACTGGCACAGGGGATCATTTTCCTGGTAGTGGGAGGGACACTCTACTGACTCAAGATGAGAGGTGCAGGGAGAGGGGTTCGCCCATGATAGAAGCCCTGGTAAGTGAGTATGGAGACCAGCCAGAAGAGTATGGGTTGAGAGACAGCAAATGTCAGACACTGTCTCACTGGTGGGCGAGTTGGGCAGGACACCTGCCACAGGTGCCCTGACAATTTTGGAAGAACCAGTAGGTCAGGGGTTGCCCGCTCTGAGGTCAGAGCACCCCAGGACTGACCCTGGTGAGGCCACTTCTGGCCTGGGGGTCTTCATGCTCTGTCAGGTGGACAGGAGGCTGGAGACCTGCACCAGGCGGATTCTGGCACAACTCATGAGGGGTGTGTTTCCCTTTGGGGGGTTGGTGTACTCCCCGGAAGTCCTGGGTTGCCAGGCACAGGTCCAGCCTAAGGGTACAGTCCCTGGGTTGGAGGACCAGGTTCAGGGTGTCCCCCTGACCTGGGGGAAGGGGCAACTGCTAACAGTGCCACTACCGGTTTGTCTTCTGGGGGTGTCGCTCCAGGTGGGAGGGTACAGTGCCCCAGGGAGGAGGACCGGGTGTGGGAGAGCCTACCCCAGTCCCTTGTTCAGCCTCTGGGGACAGACCCTGGGCTGGTGTACCAGTTGCAGGATAGCACCCCTGAACTGGTGGGTGAATTGTGCAGAACGCCTGCCACAGGTGGCCTGACAATTCTGGAGTTGAGGGGGACTGCTCCCAGTGGGGGGATGCAGTGCCCCAGGGAGGAGGACAGGGTGTGGGAGAGGCCACCCCAGTCCTGTGTCCAGCCTCAGGGTACAGACCCTAGGCTGGTGTACCAGTTGCAGGATAGCACCCCTGAACTGGTGGGCGAATTGTGCAAGGCACCTGCCACAGGTGCCCTGACAATTCTGGAAGGGGGTACCGCTCCAGGTGGGAGGGTACGGAGCCCCTGGGAGGAAGACCGGAGGTGTGGGAGAGCCTACCCCAGTCTCCTGTCCAGCCGCCGGGTACAGACCCTAGGCTGGTGGGTCAGTGCCAGGATGTCATCCCTGGCCTGACAAGAGGGAGAGTGGACAAAGGATGCCAGGCACCTGGGGCTACCGCCCCCCACTCTCTGATGCCACAGAGGTTAGAGAGCCCTGAGAGGCATAAGGCCTGGGTCTCCCCACTGACAACTGTCGGTAGCCACTGTGGCTTACTGTCCTGGTGGACAGAGTTGCCCCTGGGAGGGGGACAGAAGTCACACCCCGGGGGTGGACGGGGCCACACCACTGTGTTGGCCATGTGGGCACTGTCGGCCTGTTGGGACACATCTGTGAGCAAAGTAAGTTTAGGCACTGCACAGATGGGGTTCACAGGTGAAGAGAAGGGTACCCCATGGGTCAGCTTAGTGGGCCCTGAGAGTATGGATAGAGGGATCCAACTGGGTTTGGAAAGGCGTAGAACCAGAACGTGCCCCCGCTGTTGTGGGCCAGGTCTATGTTCTATCGCCCAAAGCAGGGAAGTCCATCAAGGGATTGATTAGTCTACCCTGGCTTTAGGCTGGGAGGGGGTTGTGTTAGACTTGGCTTTTTCAGAGGGTTTACCCCCAGACTTTTTGCTTTTTGGCCTCCTGGTTTTGACCCTGTGTGTGTTGGTTTTAGGACTCTGGGCACTTTACCACTGCTAATCCGTGCTAAAGTGCATATGCTCTCTGTGTAAATTGTGTTATGGATTGGTGTTTCCATGATTGGCCTATTTGATTTATGTGTCAGTCCCTAGTAAAGTGCACTGCGAGTGCCAGGGCCTATAAATCAAATGCTGTTGGTGGGCTGCAGCACTGGATTGTGCCACCCACGCAAACAGCCCGTAAAGTGGAACTCTGGCCTGCCATTGCAGAGCCTGTGCGCAGCCTGGGGCTGCCATGTCGACTTGGCAAGTGCACACACTTGCCAGTCCATAAACCTTCCCTTTTCTACATGTTAGTCACCCCTAAGGTAGGCCCAAGGTACCCCTGTGGGCAGGGTGCAGTGTATGTGAAAGGTGGGACATGCCCTGGTGTGTGTGGTATGTCCTGATAGTGAATTACAGCCAATTTCGTTTTTCACTATTGCAAGGCTTCCAGTTCCCCATAGGATAGAATGGGAGGTTTGTTTATAACATCTTATAAACATAACTGGCCCAGGGAATTCGGTAAGAAAATAGAATTTAGTATGCCTGAACTCAGAATCTAAAGATGCATCTTTTAGTGAAGGTGATTTTTACATTCTGTGTTTGAAATTACCACTTTTAGAAAGTAGGTATTTTCTTGCTCAGTCATCCCGTGTGCCTCTGCTGGAATGTGGATTGCCTGTCTGGGTTTTGGATGACAGAAGGCTGGGGGAGCAGGAGGGGCGCCAGATGGTCTAGGTAGGTTCAGGAAAGGGCTGAAGAGACCTGGGTTACGATGGGGGAAGGGGGAGTAGATTTCCTTGCACCTCAAAGGGCCTGCTCTGCCTCTGACAAATGCCGTCTCCACCTCCTGCCAGGAATTCACACCAGAGAAGGCAGAACTGGTCCTGACCAGGCACAGGCCCTCTCTGCCTAAGAGATCAAAGGATTTTTAGACATAAATGCTGGGTCCCAGACTGAACTTTAGAACTCACCTGGACAAGAAGACTGCCAAGAAGAAGAGCCGGAGAAGCTGCGAAAAGGAATGACTGCCTTGCTGGGCTGACCTGCAGTGGCTGCTTCTGTCTTGGGCAGTGAAAGGCCTGGACTGGACTTTCTGCAACCTAATTTGTGAGTCTCTCCAAGGGCTTGAGGTAGAGCTTGCCCCCTGTTCACGAAGTCTCAGGAACAGCAAAGACTTCAAGTTCTTCGACCCGCAGCACTGGGGACTGTGTGTTTTGTGCTGCAGCAAGAAGAACGCCAACTCAACGACGTCTACGACGCCGCTGCCGACTCTGTGTCCTGAAGGCACCACAGAGGGTACCGCCGCACCGCCGCACCGAAACCTTGATCTCACCGACGACGCCTGTTGATGCCGACACCGAGCCACTGCTTGCACCGCGACCTGTGGGCACCGCACTCCGCACCGCACCGCCTTGCTTCATGCCAAAGCTTTGGCACCGCAGAGAGCACCGCCGAAACACCGCACCGCAACCCTGGTCTCACCGATGAAGCCTGTTGACGCCGCCACCGAGCCGCTGCTTGCACCGCGACCTGTGGGCACCGCACTCCGCACCGCCTCACTTCACGCCGAAGCTTTGGCGCCGCAGAGGGCACCGCCATAATGCCGCACCGCAACCCTGGTCTCACCGACGACGCCTGTTGACGCCGCCACCGAGCCGCTGCTTGCACCGCGACCTGTGGGCACCGCACTCCGCACCGCCTCGCTTCACGCCGAAGCTTTGACACCGCAGAGAGCACCGCCGCAACGCCGCACCGCGACCCTGGTCTCATTGACGACGCCTGTTGACGTCGCCACCGAGCCGCTGCTCGTACCGCGACCTGTGGGCACCGCACTCTGCACCGCCTTGCTTCACGAGGACGCCTTGGCCTTCCTGACGCTGCCACTTCCCGCCAAAATCGACGCCGCTGCTTGCACCGTGGTTCGAGGGCACCGCTCGTAAGTCATATGACGCACCTCCCTCATCCTGCACCGCAACCTTGGCCTACCGACGCCGGCGCCATTGACTCCAGTTCGTCAGCCGACAACAGCGCTTCAGCAATGACGACGCCGCTGCTTGCACCGTGACCTGCTAGCACCGTGGCGATTTTTCCATGTATAAATTTTCCCAGAATAATTGCTATATACCCGGGACATAATAAAAAACCATTGCAAGACGCTGCTCAGTTATTGGCTCTGGGTTCGTTGGGTTCTTGGTGCACCTACAAGTCCTATATATCAGCACAACCAGAAAGGTCCAGCGGATGTAATGGTATATTGCTTTCAAATAGCTGTCATAATTAGAAGAAGTTACAGGTGAAAACGTTGACACAAATGGCTGTTTTTTTCAACTAATTTTCAATTTTTCCTATATTTAACTGTTTGTTTCTATAAAGAAAACTTGAAGGTTCTACACAAATGACCCCTTGCTGAATTCAGAATTTTGTCTACTTTTCAGAAATGTATGGCTTTCCAGGATCCATTATTGCTTTCATACCCATTTCCACCATTAACTGGAAGGAGGTTGAAAGCACAAAATATAGCAAAAATAGGCTATGTCCCAGAAAAATGCCAAAACTGTGTACAAAATTTTGGTTTTCTGACAAAAGTCTGCTTGTCCCTGAAAGCTGGGAAGATGGTGATTTCAGCACCACAACCCCTTTTTTGATGCCATTTGCAGGGGAAAAACCAGATGCTTTCATCTGTAGCCCTTTTTCGCATTTTTGCACCATCGACGATCTACATCTTACTCGAGACTTGCCGTTGCCAAGGCTTGTTGGGTCCAATCTGGTCGCCGACACCTCAGCACTCGACAAACATCGAATACCAGCCCGAATCCTGCTCCTGGTTGCCGACAACGCCTCCCGGACCTCGTGGCTGAAGAGTCAAGACGACCGTCAATGCACCTGAAGCACTCGACATCGGTGGGCATCTGTCCATCGCCTTCCTGGTCACTGGCTAGTGACCCAGACTCTGTCCCCTCTGCTTTCAGGTTCACCAGAACTCCGATCCACTCTTGGATCCACCCGGACACTTTTCTCTTGGCCGCCAGCAGCACTTTGCAGCAGATCGCCATTCGAATCGACGACGAAACCCGACCCCGAAAGGCACCTATGCACCCGGCTTCCCTGGGTGAGGTAACACGAGTACTCCGGTGCTCCCGTGGGTAGAGACTCTTCAAAGTCCTAGATCTCAAAGGGTTTTGTCCTAGTCCTCTTTTAAGTGTCCCTTTCCTCTATTTTCCCGATCCCGACTTTCTCCATAGAAGTTAACGGCGTATCGCGGTTGTGTATTTACACTGCACGCGTCTCCCGTGGGTCCCCTGTGTCACTACCTTGGGTGGTTCCTTGTGGTCCAAGCACTTCTAGAGGCTCTAGGCCTAGTGTCTAGTTCAGTCGTGGTTCGCATACCACTTTATTGGTATATGGTTTGGTACGCCCCTAGGGCCCAAACGTGTATTTGTGCTATTACTGTGATTTAATATCTTATAACTTATGTACTTGAACTATAGCCTCATAAAGAGACTAGAGGGGTGTGTTTAGCAATAAATACATATATTTTGAATATATACCTGGTGTGGTGCTCTTTCATTTGGTCACTCAAGAGATTATAGACTGGTAAAACAAGCTGCTTTACATTCCTTCAAGACTTAGCCTGAAGGCTGCTCTCCATAGCTACCACTAGGATAGCTTTCAATAAGGTTGTCTTTAACCTATCTCCAATAAGGGGTTGTTTGGACTGGTGCAAGGTGCCCACTATAATTAGTGGACAGCATATGCCAGGCCAACTTCTCACATTGGTGTGCAGCGTGTGGGATTCCAGCTTGCTATTGTTTTACCAGATAATCTCAATTGAATTGATCAACTGAAAACCACTAAAGGTACCTAAGGTACATATAATTTAAGCTTAGAATACAGTAAGTTCTACTGAACTTAGAGTTGTGTGTTAAGGGATAGCACAACCCTTTCTACAACTCAAGAGAGTTTAGTAGGCCACACTAGAGTAGGTAGTGCATACACCACACCACACTAGTAATGTCTTTAAGGGTAGGATCTAAAGAATCCTTGCAGGAAGCCATTGAGCTTCCACCCTCCAAGTATGATACACTCCCATTCTTGGAATTGAGAGCTTTATGCAACTTGAGAAAAATAAGGACAGGCCAAAGCCCCACCACCCAACACCTCAAGGAGTTGTTGGTGGCTTATGACCTTAGTAAGCCCTTGGGGACTGAAGGGGTAGGAGCTGAGGGTGGGGCAGAAGAAGAGGACGAGGCCAGGGGTACCAATACCCCCAGCCCCCCTCTGAAACTGGCCAGGAGGGTGACAATGACCCTGACCTGGATAACCCAATCCCTCCTGTGGATGATGATGAGGATGATCAAGATGATGCCCTCTTTGTCCCCCAGGAAGGATTAAGAGTGTGCCCAGGAAGTCTAGATCTCCTTCTCAGGAGTCTAACCACTCTGGCACCTCTATAGGGAGCTCTGTCTCATCTCACAGGAGGGAATCCTCTCATGAGAGGAGAACCAGACTGGTCCAGTATGAGGAAACTCAGCTGGAGATCAGAAAAAAGCAATTGGCTTTAGATAGGGAATCCCTAGATCTCCTTAGAGAGAGAAGAAAGTTGGGACTAGAGTCCCATGGTGGCAGCAATATCCCTAGAGATAGGGAGAGGTCTTATGACCATAGAAACCTAAACAAGATTGTCCCTCCCTACCAGAGTGGGGATGACATCCACAAATGGATAACTGCACTGGAGAGGGCCTGTAAAGTTCAGAAGGTCCCCCAGAGGCAGTGGGCAGCAATCTTGTGGCTCTCCTTTGCAGACAAAGGTAGAGACAAGCTCCTCACTGTAAGAGAAGAGGATGCTGACAATTACACAGTCTTGAAGAGTGCTCTGATAGATGGGTTTGGCCTAACCACTGAACAGTATAGGTTGAAGTTCAGAGACACCCAAAAAGCTCAGACTCAAGACTGGGTTGATTTTGTAGATTGTGCTACAAAGGCTCTGGAAGGTTGGATACATGGCAACAAAGTGCATGACTTTTTAGGATTGTACAATTTGATTATGAGGGAGCAGATCCTTAATAATTGTCAAAACCAGCTTTTGCACCAGTATCTGGTGGACTCTGATCTGACCTCTCCCCAAGAATTGGGAAAGAAGGCAGACAAATGGGTCAGAACCAGAGTAAAAACTAGAAATCAGGGTGGTGACCAGAAGAAAGATTCTACTAAGTCCCAAGAGAAAGGTGGGGATAAATCTAAGGATAAGTCCCCTACAGGGCCCCAAAATTCCTCTTCTGGGGGTGGGTCCCAAACTCCTTCCTCTCCTGAAAAGAAACCCTATTGCCATGTCTGTAAAAAGCCTGGGCACTGGAAAACTGATCCCAGTTGCCCCAGGATTGGCAATAAAGAAAATGTTCCTCCCACAACTACTACCACCCCTCCTGGTACTACCAGTAGTAATCCTCCAGTTGGGAGTAGTGCACCCAAAAAGTTGGGTGCTTTTGCAAGAGGAACAGAGGTGGGCCCTAGTTTAGACAGGGACCCCTCAACAGACTCCTCTGACTCTGATGGTGGTATAGGATTTGCCACCTTTACCATGGGTCCCATAGCATTGGGCAGGTACAGATTGGAGCCAATAATTAATGGTCAGAAAGCTGTGGCATTTAGGGACACAGGGGCTAGTGTCACCATGGTGGCAGGGAAACTAGTCCCCCCTCACCAGCTTTTACCTGAGTTTAAATACCAGATGACCAACATTGATGGTGTCAGAACAGATCACCCCATGGCCATAGTCAATCTCAGCTGGGAGGGGGTCACAGGCCCAAAGAGAGTGGCAGTGTCCCCAACCCTACCTGTAGATTGCCTGATGGGCAATGATCTGGAAATTTCAGCCTGGGCTGAAGTTGAACACCAAACCCATCTTAGGATGCTGGGCGTCCCTGTAAAGGTTAGTGGGGCTGTAATGGCCACAGCCCCAGCCCAAGAATTTGGAGAGATGGAGCCTGAAAGAATGGCCCACTCTCCCCCAAAAGAGAGCACAAGGGTTGAAGAAAAGTCTTCTTCCCTCCAGACAGTAGGTAAGGGTCAGCCTCCTCAGGGAACTGACCCTACCCCTAGTGAAGGAACTGCCCCAGAGGTAGTCAGGCCTGGCCTGGCCACACCCCTGATGGCAGAGGACCCTTCCAAGGTGGTACCCAGTCTGGAGCAGGTAACCTGCCCCTCTCTACCCTGCCTCAGTCAGCCCAGGGCTGCAGAGGTCAGGGAGGTCAGTGGACCCCCAGGGCCCCCTGTCCAGAGGAAGCCCCCCATCAGCAGATTAGGGGCACCCAGTCTAGTAGCCCTAGCCAGGTGAAAATTCCTCTACACACTGAGGGATCCCCCATACCTTTATGTAGGGACCTCCCCAGAAGGACTCTGGTAGGCAAGGGCAAACCTGGGACCAGAAGGTTCCAAACCTGCCATGTCCCTCCAGAAGTCCATCCAAAGGGACCCAACCCCCAGCTGTAGGCAGCCAAAGGTTGACCCTTAGAGCAAAGTGCAACTCAGTCTCTACCCACGGGAGCACCGGAGTACTCGTGTTACCTCACCCAGGGAAGCCGGGTGCATAGGTGCCTTTCGGGGTCGGGTTTCGTCGTCGATTCGAATGGCGATCTGCTGCAAAGTGCTGCTGGCGGCCAAGAGAAAAGTGTCCGGGTGGATCCAAGAGTGGATCGGAGTTCTGCTGAACCTGAAAGCAGAGGGGACAGAGTCTGGGTCACTAGCCAGTGACCAGGAAGGCGATGGACAGATGCCCACCGATGTCGAGTGCTTCAGGTGCGTTGACAGTCGTCTTGACTCTTCAGCCACGAGGTCCAGGAGGCGTTGTCGGCGACCAGGAGCAGGATTCCGGCTGGTACACGATGTCTGTCGAGTGCTGAGGTGTCGGCGACCGGATTGAACCCAACAAGCCTTGGCAACGGCAAGTCTTGGTGAAGATGTAGATCGTCGATGGTGCAGACCAGCAAGGTCTGTGGAACTCACCCAGCAAGGGTAAGTGAGGGCAGGCCTGGAGCAACCAGGATGCCAAGTAAGAAAAGGATTGGCCTTCGTTAAGGGCTACTAGCCAACGGGCTAGCGACTGCGAAGGAGCCTTGTGATGCCGCACGTGGATCTAGCTTACAGGACACTCGTGGAGTGGGAGCCAGGAATCTTCGGTGCAGGTGGTGCTGGAGGCTGGGGCTACTCGGAGCCCAAAGCACGACTTCTTGGGAGACCCAGAAGATGATGCACTTGCAAATGTGCTTGGTGTCCAGGGGTCACGGTCTCAAGTCACCCACGATAGCCACGGGCCTCAGCTTTGCTGGGGACTCAGGGTAGCCTCGGGGAAGTCTGAGAATCTACCTCTGGTGATGCGATGACTTCGGTGTCCGATGGGAGCTTCAGAAATGCGAACTGGACAGATGCTTCTTTGGTGCCTGCCAAGCAGGGGAGTCACTCCTTGACCCCAAGGGAGATTCTTCAGTCCTCTAATCTTGTCGTAGAGCGTCGAAGGTCCAGGATTCAGTTTCAGAGTTTCATCCAGGTATAATCTAAAGTCCTAAGGACTGGGTTCCTACCTTTATTCTAAAAATAGGGGTTGGACTACTCTGTGACCCCGCCTATGGGTGGGTCAGGGCAGAGGGGTGGCTACACCCCTTTCCCTTTGTCCAGTTCGCGCCAAAGCAGGGGCTGCAAGCCCCTGATCCGGTTTGAACTGGGGTATGCACAGGGACACCAAATGTGCCCCCAGTGCAGGACTTCAAAGCACCCGAAAGTGCTCCCGCCCAGCCCCAATACACATTATCCTGTCTGGGGAGGTGGTCACACCTCCCTGGGACAGAAACCTATTGTCCAGGCCTCCCCTGCCGGAGTTTCGTCCAGCAGCAGGAGGCCAGACTCGTGTCTGTGGCAGCAGCATCCATTTTGTGATGCCAGGGCTCTGGAAAGAAGTTACCGGACTAGTCAGAGTTAACATGTCTTTCCCTCTAGAAGGGTGGAATGCTACCCCCGCCGCCAGGATTGGCGGGGGGTAGTATTCCAAGATGTTTGACACCAAACACGACATGTTTAGGTGCAGCCATTCCAAAGTTAGCATTTTACAGCGAGGATATAATGCGCTTAAGAGTATATGGTCAGGCTGCACTACAAACAGCATCAGAGATGGTCTCCGAACGCTGCAGAGGGGCCCTGCTCATGCAGGGGCACCCTCTCACATAGGAACCATGCACTCTGCCTTTAGGATTGATAAGGCCTGCCTTAGGAGTGACTTATAGGTTTATATGTGTGTATGTATTTCGTGATATAGGTAACCTATATCACAGTAAGGGGTGCATGCACCACCTTACCCAGGCTGCAGTAGCAGACCTGTGGTGTCAGTTTGGATGGACTTCCAGGGGTGGCATAATACATGCTGCAGCCCCTGGCAGGCCTCTGAGATACCTATGCCCTTGGTACATAGTATACCATATACTAGGGACTTATAAGGGCACTCCAGATTCCAATCAGAGATGTGCCTAAGGCACATGGAAACCATTTTAGAGAGGAAGCAGCTAGGCTGGGGTTCTGATTAGCAGGGCCCCAGCCAGACTAATGTCGAAAAACAGTGAAGCATCAGCAAAAAGTGGGGGTACCCATGTGAGGCAGATCCTACTCTCCTACAGCGCCCCCGCTATGCACTGCTGATGCCGTCACATATTACATCACTCATGACATGGTCAGTGACATCACTGATGACATCACTGATGACATCACTGATGACATCTCAAATGACATCACTGATGACATCATCCATGTGATAATTTCATGCATCTTCTCACACCCTAATATAACTTTTGATACACCCACTCTAAATTACAGATTGCCATTCTCAAAACCATACACACTCCAATACCAATAACTACATACCCACTCACTGATTCTTAGGTCTACACACACACATCTACTCACTCACCCGTACAGTCACTCATACTTACAGTCACTCAGTACAGGACTATCATATGCACTCATACACCTATATAAACACTCACACACCACCACTCATCCTTAGAGGTACTCACACACCTAGTCAGTCATGCAAATTAATCACACACCCATTTACTCACCTATACAGTTATACACACACCAGCTCACTTACTCATACAAATACTAGCACATTCTTACGCTCTTATACAATAACTGATACAAGCACACACGCATCCATACAGCCACTCTCACAATCACACACTCTCACTTATAGCCATTTAAATACTCTAACACACATATATACTGCCTTTTACATATGTAGTTACTCGCACATGTACCACTGAGATATACATTCACTCACTAACACACCCATACACACACTCACCCACCCAAGCAGTCCATCACAGATGCACTCTTGAAATCATGCACCCAGTGAATCACCCACTCACACATCTATGTACAGAGTCACACACACCCCACCCACACAAACACTCAGGCAGCCATACAGATACTCAGAGAACCAATCAATAACCCATATAGACACTCATGTAGCTATTCGCAAATCCATGCATCCACTTACACACCAACAAACAGACGAATAGAGACATTCACACAGTTTAGTCACTAACCCATGCATTCCGTAAGATACGTTTAATCACTCACTTGTAGAGTCAGTCACGCACGTACTAAATCATCCATTCAGACACTTATACACCCACTCATTCTTCAATACGCCTTTCCCTATATATAATAAACATATTTAAACTTTACAGAAACACACAGTCACTGGATGATGTCATCAGTGATGTCATCAGTGATGTCATGTGAGATGTCATCAGTGATGTCATCAGTGATGTCACTGACCATGTCATGAGTGATGTAATATGTGACGTCATCAGCAGTGCATTGCGGGGGCGCGAGTTATAGTTAGCTGAACTAACTATAACGGGGGAATTTCTATGGTTTTGTACGAGTGAAATGTCCAACTAACTATAACTGTCCCTAAAACCTATGGTTTTTTCAGTGAATATATATATATATATTTATTTATTTATTTAAGCACCTAAGTTTAGGTAATGTATTCTTTACATGATTCTGCACCATATACTGGTTTGTAGAGTTAATTAGAGAACAGTATGGTGAAATACCCAAGCCCTTAAAAGTCCATACTGACACTTTTGACACATTTGGGCCGGTATCTCCGGACAATTTCGAGAAGCTGCTTTACTGGCTAAATCAGGCTCACCCTATGATCCATGCCCAGTATCAGTGGCCAAACTGGCCCCGGGTCCTATTGCTCGATCATTGTCATCGATTTTTAAGGGCATGTGTGAATCAGGGCATTTCCCTTCCTGTTGGAAACTGGCCTCTATATTGCCCCTTCTAAAGAAACCGAGTTTGGATCCTAAAGACCCTAATAACTTCTGCCCGATTTTGCGTCTTCCGCTTCCAGCCAAGTTAGTTGAAAAATGTTTGAATATACAACTTAGCTTTTTCCTGGCTACAACACAAGCCTTGGACCCCTCCCAATATGGCTTCAGAGGGGGGCACAGTACAGAGTCTGCTCTCATTAAGGCCACAGAGGAGATTAGAGAGGCCGTGGATCGGGGTGGAAGGGCAGCCCTGATCCTGTTGGATCTGTCCGCAGCCTTTGACACTGTCCATCATGGTATCTTGATGGACCGTCTAAGGGAGTGGGGGTCCAATCTAAAGCCTGGGAGTTGTTAAACTCGTTTCTATCTGGTAGAGAACAGACTGTTGCGCTGGGTGGATACCAGTTTAAACCTTTTCATTACCCTGTGGGGTTCCACAAGGATCCTCCTTGAGCCCTACCCTTTTTAATGTTTATGTTTCATCTTTGGCCCCCATTATTAGATCATTTGGGTTTGGTCTCACTTCCTATGCGGATGATACCCAAATTGTGGTTTCTCTGCGACCGGGCCAGGAAACAGGTATAGATAAACGTTTCCAAGCCTGTATGCAATGGGTTGGGAGGTGGATGGCAGAGAATTGTCTGAAGCTTAATTCAGGAAAAACTGAAGCTTTATTGTTTTGAAAGGATACCAACTTTTGGACACCTAATTGGTGGCCTGACTCTATGGGCTCTCTCCCATTGCCTTCGAAAAAGGTAAAGAATTTAGGTGTAGTTGTGGATGAGAGACTTACATTTGGGGATCAGGTTAATGCAGTAACTTCAACAACTGCTTATGTGCTACGAACGGTCAGGAAAGTACTGCCATTCCTACCCCAGGATAGTCGCCAAACAGTGGTCACAGCCTTGATATTGTCGAGGCTGGACTACTGCAACAGCCTGTATCTCAACATTCAACAAAAAAGTATGAACAAACTCCAGCTGCTGCAGAATGCAGCGGCTAGACTCCTGACGGGTACTTCTAAATTCTCCCCCATTTCTAAGGAAATAAAGAAACTGCATTGGCTCCCGCTAAGGAGTCGAGTGCGTTTCAAATCACTTTGTATGGTTTTCAAAGCTCTTCATGATATAGGCCCAGACTTCCTAAATCGGTTGTTCCAGTGGTAGATTCCGAAAAGAACACTTCGTTCGCTGGGGGCCAAGCTGGTCTCCGTACCGCAGACGAAAAAAGCTTTGTGGGGGGGCAGAAGCTTTGCGGTCTGTGCGGCGAAAGCCTGGAATGATCTTCCATTTCACTTAAGAAACGCCACTGATCTCTTAGACTTCAGGAAGGGTCTAAAGACCTGGCTTTTTACTGAATAATTCCTGTCCTCCTTGCTCATTGTCTTCAGGATAAATAATATAGCGCCAGGACACCCTTGGGTAATCGTTGCGCTTTATAAAAGTTACTAACATAACATAATATGATGTCAACAGTGATAGCACTCTCTGCACTACATGCACTCCACAAAGTGCATAGATAAATCCTAACATATTACATGTCCACTCCTTTGAAACAAAGACAGCTAATGCAGACACTATAGTGCAAAAAGTGCATTTATTTATGTGAGTGGCACCAAAGTTTTCCAACTCTGAAATGAGCCTTGTTCACTGCATCACTGCATACAGAGTGCCCTTCACATAATTAAATGTAATTTTTGCACCAGAAGGCCTGAGAGAGAGAGAGAGAGAGAGAGAGAAAGAGCATGTGTGTGTGAGTGTGAGCACGTGTGTGTCTGTTAATGATTACTTAATGATCTTTGCTCTGGGCAGGTCTTCTTACATCAAGGGTGTGCCTCTTTAAAAAACAGATCGGGTGCTCTGCTAGGTATCGTAATTCGATTTTGTATACTTGTAAAACGCAGCCTTGCTGTAGAGGAAAGTGGATTTTTAACACAGGGGTACATGATGGTAGGTGAATTCGTGGACCTTGAACACTCACAAAGCACCTCAACCAAAATGTGTCTTTTTAGTTATTTAGAACAGTTATGGTGTGATAAATGCTGCTGATTACTGCTTCATAGTATGTAGGGGAGCATAAAATGACCCTGGGGAGGAGCATAGAGTACCCAAGACGGGTAGGATGTATCACTTTAATTCAGGAATAAATCTCACCCATTTTGCTACTACATTAAGGAAACTAATTTCTTGAGGAGACTCTCTGTTCCACTTCTTTTCTCAATCCTCTCTGCCCTTTGCATGTGCAAACTGGAAAGTAAACATTTATCAATTGTGAACAGATAAAATCCTAAAGCACCAACTTCTTATTGCTAACATCACCCACACACAAAAACTTACCACTGCCAAACATAGCTTCATTACAGCACACATCCCACATCTGCCTCAAGCACACCAACACTGTCTCAAACAACTACTTCCATATACGGGATGTCCATATTAAAAAAGCAGCACCTAAATCCCATAGATGTGATGGGCCAATTTAACTCAAATATAGCTGTTTTTGCTAACAGGTCAATGCGTAGGGGTACATTGTCATTGCCTGCATTATGACCCATGATATCTTTGCTATGCTACTATTGCATACACACCACCATTTATTTACCAGAGCTGCAACACAGGCACATCTCTTATATACATGCACACACAGAACCACTGTCACAAACCCACACTCTTCAACTGTAAAGCCATTGCAAAGAACACATTCTTCTACAATAGGCCAGATCTATTGGCTTTGCCATTTGTGAGAAATTGGGTTGTTGGTTGACTGAGAAGTGATCCCTGTTCAAGCAACAGTCACAATATCTGTCAGGGTTAACCACAAAGGTCCCTAAATTAACCTGTGCTACCTGTGCTAAACCCTGGTTAGCTTGGCAGCAAAGCAGCCAGTCTTAACTTAGAAGCAATGTGTGAAGTATTTATGCAGCACATAGACAGTAATAAAGTGAAAACACAACACAAGAAAAATTCCACACCAATAACAAAATTCAGTAAATTGTAATTAATTATTTGACTTCAAAACAACAAAAATCCAATCAGTAGAACCGGAGTTATGAATTTTTAAAGCGTTTAAAAGATCAAAGCATCAAACTCGGACATCTAGTCACACGATACCTGGTCAAAGTAAAAAAAATATGGCCGACCACAATGGAGCATGGATCGGATACAAGAAGTGGATTTGGTCCGCTCGGACTTAGAAGAAATTTGAAGAAAATGTTCTAAGAAGTTAAAGTTCAGCGGGACCAGGCTGCAGGCAGTGTACAAGGAGAGAGACCTGTCATTGGGGTCCCCTGGATGAAGTTGTGGTGAAAATTTCTACATTCGTACTTAGTCTCTTTTTTGGAAGTTGAAAATCTTCAGAGGGATGAAGCTGGAAGCTGTAGCTGATGAAGGATCCAGGAGGCTGGATACCACTTTGGCAAGGGACCACTGAACAGGAGTTGATGCCGCGTGGAAGAATGTGGTGGGAAGGGAGAAGACCACCCTAAGGCAATAAGTTACAGTTTAGTTGTAGTGGTATTACAATCGCACTTTTATGTACAAATGTAAATGTGAGTACAGTATAATATGTGTAACACTCAGAAAAATCTTTCGGTTGGTGCTCTATTGGTATCAGACACCCTACTACCGGAGGTGCCAAATCACAAAGATGTGTATATGAGACATCAGAAGACACCAAAGCATTCAATGGAAGTTCATATAAAATAAAATAGATGAAGGATTCGTAGTTCTGCTTCAATTATAATTGTTTTAACACTTATTTCGTCTGTGACTTTTTCAAGGCTGTAAAATCATATAAGGTGCATCAAAATCGGAAATATGAGAAAAGTTGAGGAAAAACAGAGACAAACTTTGTGCAGAAAGTTTGCTAAACCAGTGTTGAATAAGCATAAAGTGATGACCTATATGTTTTGTGTAAAACTCAACACAGAGCTTCTATTGTAGACAATAAGTGATACAAGTCCAATCCACCATTGGAAGAAATCCAAAGTACAAACTGTGAGGTAAGATTAAGAAGTACTAAAGGAGATCACGAAAGGGGAGTGCACAGACAACTGTCTATAAACCCAAGCTGGAACACCCTACATGCCACCAAGGGAAAAAGTAATTGCAATGATGGGTTTTAATCAATTGTAGAAAATAAATTAATGTAAACAAACCTAACACTAGGTGAAGTTGGTTCATTAATACGAGTGCTCCAATGGAGGTAGACCCATATTAAGGTTACCTAGTATTAGATAACTCAAGCAGCAATTTGATGGGTGAGATGTTCGTCTCAATGTATCAGATAAAGAATATATGTCATCCAAAAAAGAGGAGTAACCAAAACCATATTATTATATGGGCCAAATGAAGTTCCCCAGTCTGTAGTCTAAGGACATACAAAAATGTGACTCACATGAAGTCCTTGGTCCCGAGAGCCAAATTATTGTTAGATGCTGGTGTTTAACCAAACTATGCCAGTTTAGGGTGAATCCATACCCATAAAGGGAAAGATCCAAAGGCAAAAGATATCTAATAGGACACATATGATAATAATCAGTAGTTGGAGAGAACAAATAATTTTTCGAAAATAGAGGAAAACAATTTAACTAGCTAACCTCAGTGCTAGATTACAAGTAGACAACCATTGTAACGAATGAAATAAAAAGAGGGAGTAAAATGGTCACAAGAAAAAGTCTATTGAGGAGCCTAATTGAAACTCAGAACATTCTACTGGTGCATTATAAGTAGTTATCTTAGAATTCATGGGTTTGTGGAAAAAGAGAGGGCAGGGGGCACAGTATACAATAATTGGAATCACTACACCTTGTCAAATTACCAGTATTAAAGTACGATAGAACAGGTAGTCAGGTATTACGGACGAAATGTGAGTAGGTAGCTGTATAAGAAAGACGTAAACATACCACATAAGAGAAACGGCCAATCGGGACAGGGGAAACATAGAATCTAGTGAGGGCCTGTAGGAAAGTAGGATTTGCTTCTTATGGTTACCCCCACATTTTGCTTCATGTTACACTGTTTTTGACTAGTCTGACTGGGATCCTGCTAATCAGGACCCCATTCTATCTGCTTTCTCCCTAAAATGTTCTGTCATGTACTTTGGTACACTCCAGATTGGATACAGGAGTACCCTTGTCAGTCACTAGTATATGGAACACATGTACCTAGGGCATAGGTACCCCAGAGGCCTCCCATGGGCTGAAGCATGTATTATGCCACCCATGAGAGGCCATGCAAAATGGATCTACAGGCCTGCCATTGCAGCCTGTGTAAGTTAGTGCATGCACCACTTACTTAAGATATAGGTTTACTATACCTAATGGTCACTGCACTTAAAACCTATAAGTCACCACTAAAGCAGGCCTTGACAATCCTGAAGGCAGGGCGCTTGGTTCTAAGTGATAGGGTGCCACTGCATGAGCAGGACACCCATGCAGCCTACGAAGTCCATTCTCCCGGGTTGTTAGTGCTACAGCCATGTACGACATATAGAGTGACATTATGCGACTGCGTGATGACCAACTCTAAAACGGCTGAGTGTACCCCTATCGTGTTTGGTGTCAAACATTCTGGAATCATACTCCCACCCCGGTAACCGGTGTGGGAGGTATGATTCCACCCCTCAGAATCAAGGTTTGTGAGGTCCCTGGTGTTCCCTTTAACAGCCTTCTAGTCCCGGAGAGCCCAAAAGGGTTGCTGCTGACCAGAGACACTTTTCAGCCCTCCTGCTGCTGAGCCAAGCTCGAGCAGGGGAAGACAGAACAATAGGCATCTTGTCTCAGGGAGGTGTGACCACCAGACAGGATTTAGTGTATTAGGCCTGGGTGGGTGAGCTTGCCAGCGACTGAAAGTCTGCATGAGGGGCACATTTGGTGTCCCTGTGCATAGTCCAGTTCAAACCAGTCCTGGGAGCTGTTGGCTCCTGCTCTGGCACCAAACTGGACAAAGGACATGGGAAACTGTCCTGACCCTCCCCTGGGAGGGTCCCCTGAATCTGTCCAACCCTCTACCGTGGGTACAAAAGGGCTTACCTGGCTGTAGGACCCTAGATTCGACGTGGACAAGATTCTGAACAAGAAACCACTGAACTTTGACCGTCTGGACCCTCTGGACTTCGCTGGACTTCGTTTGGACCCGACTTAGTCTCCCTCTCAGTCTGAAGCATCGTCTGTGCCTGTGCACACTACAGGCTCTGTGCAGGACCTGTGGAGCATCAAAGACAACCGAAGACATCTCCCTTGGAGTGAAAGAGTCACTCTCCTGCAACCACAGGCACCATAATGCAACTGACCAGTCTGCTGATCCTGAGCTCCTGCAGACTCCAAAGGCTCCAGCAACACTGGAGGTGGGTTCCACATTCTTCGAGGTCGGATCTGCCCTCTTACAAAGTTTGAGGTAGGAATCCCTCGTGGGGGCTGCAATATCTGTACCCCTGTGCACTGTGTACCTTTGCAAGTGAATATGCTTGTTGGCATTCCCAAAACAAGTGCACTGGTCTCTGAGTAGCCCCAACCTCTGGCACCATTTCCACAAAAGAACTTTGGCCTCCTCACACTGAGTGCTCCGTGGGCTGTTGCTTTGTAATTCTGCCCGAGGTCCATTCGCGACTTCTGTGCCTCCGGCCTGTGGGTCCTCTTGAGGGTCATCTTTGTGTTTCATGGGCTCCCCTGGTTGCTCCAGGCTTGCCCTGACTCCCCTCTGCTTGGAGAGTCTCCTGGCCCTTGCTGGTCCGAACCATAATCTTTCTTGACCATCTTCGTGGGTTGCCGCTGCCAAGGCTTGTTGGTGCTCCAGCTGGACACCGACCCCTCAGCACTCAACATCCTTTGTGGGCAGCTCGTATCCGTCTCCTGGTTGTCCTCGCCATCTCCTGGTCCCGGTGTCTGCAGAGTCAAGAACCCCCTCAACGCACCTGAAGCACCCGACATCGGTGGGCATTCGTCTACTGAGCCCCTGATCACTCCTGAATGACCCAGACTCTGTCCCCTCTGCTTTCAGGTACTCTTCACCAAGAATCCACATTTTCTTCTTTCCCGCAGTGGCATTTCCTCGAAGTCCTCCATTGAGATCGACAGCGGTTTCTTACACCACTTTTTCAAGGCTGTAAAATCATATAAGGTGCATCAAAATCGGAAATATGAGAAAAGTTGAGGAAAAACAGAGACAAACTTTGTGCAGAAAGTTTGCTAAAACAGTGTTGAATAAGCAGAAAGTGATGACCTATTTGCTTTGTGTAAAACTCAACACAGAGGTTCTATTGTAGACAATAAGTGATACAAGTCCAATCCACCATTGGAAGAAACCCAAAGTACAAACTGTGAGGTAAGATTAAGAAGTACTAAAGGAGATCACGAAAGGGGAGTGCACAGACAACTGTCTATAAACCCATGCTGGAACACCCTACATGCCACCAAGTGAAAAAGTAATTGCGATGATGGGTTTTAATCAATTGTAGAAAATAAATTAATGTAAACAAACCTAACACTAGGTGAAGTTGGTTCATTAATACGAGTGCTCCAATGGAGGTAGACCCATATTAAGGTTACCTAGTAGTAGATAACTCAAGCAGCAATTTGATGGGTGAGATGTTCATCTCAATGTATCAGATAAAGAATATATGTCATCCAAAAAAGAGGAGTAACCAAAACCATATTATTATATTGGCCAAATTAAGTTCCCCAGTCTGTAGTCTAAGGACATACAAAAATGTGACTTACATGAAGTCATTGGTCCCGAGAGCCAAATTATTGTTAGATGCTGGTGTTTAACCAAACTATGCCAGATGCTGGTGTTTAGGGTGAATCCATACCCATATAGGAAAAGATCCAAAGGCAAAAGATATCTAATAGGACACATATGTTAATAATCAGTAGTTGGAGAGAACAAATAATTTTTCGAAAATAGAGGAAAACAATTTAACTAGCTAACCTCAGTGCTAGATTACAAGTAGACATCCATTGTAACTAATGAAATAAAAAGAGGGAGTAAAATGGTCGCCAGAAAAAGTCTATTGAGGAGCCTAATTGAAACTCAGAACATTCTACTGGTTCATTATAAGTAGTTATCTTAGAATTCATGGGTTTGTGGAAAAAGAGAGGGCAGGAGGCACAGTATACAATAATTGGAATCACTACACCTTGTCAAATTACCAGTATTAAAGTACGATAGAACAGGTAGTCAGGTATTACGGACGAAATGTGAGTAGGTAGCTGTATAAGAAAGACGTAAACATACCACATAAGAGAAACGGCCAATCGGGACATGGGAAACATAGAATCTAGTGAGGGCCTGTAGGAAAGTAGGATTTGCTTCTTATGGTTACCCCCACATTTTGCTTCATGTTACACTGTTTTTGACTAGTCTGACTGGGATCCTGCTAATCAGGACCCCATTCTATCTGCTTTCTCCCTAAAATGTTCTGTCATGTACTTTGGTACACTCCAGATTGGATACTGGGGTACCCTTGTCAGTCCCTAGTATATGGAACCCATGTACCTAGGGCATAGGTACCCCAGAGGCCTCCTATGGGCTGAATCATGTATTATGCCACCCATAAGAGGCCATGCAAAATGGATCTACAGACCTGCCATTGCAGCCTGTGTAAGTTAGTGCATGCACCAATTACTTAAGATATAGGTTTACTGTACCTAATGTTCACTTCACTTAAAACCTGTAAGTCACCACTATAGCAGGCCTTGATAATCCTGAAGGCAGGGCGTTTGGTTCTAAGTGATAGGGTGCCACTGCATGAGCAGGACACCCCTGCAGCCTACGAAGTCCATTCTCCCGGGCTGTTAGTGCTACAGCCTTGTACGAAATATAGAGTGGCATTATGCGACTGTGTGATGACCAACTCTAAAACGGCTGAGTGTACCCCTATCGTGTTTGGTGTCAAACATTGTGGAATCATACTCCCACCCCGGTAACCGGTGTGGGAGGTATGATTCCACCCCTCAGAAACGAGGTTTGTAAGGTCCCTGGTGTTCCCTGTACCAGCCTTCTAGTCCCGGGGAGCCCAAAAGGGTTGCTGCCGACCAGAGACACACTTCGGCCCTCCTGCTGCTGTGCCAAGCTCAAGCAGGGGAAGGCAGAACAATAGGCATCCTGTCACAGGGAGGTGTGACCACCAGACAGGATTTAGTGTATTAGGCCTGGGTGGGTGCGCTTGCCAGCGACCGAAAGTCTGCATGAGGGGCACATTTGGTGTCCCTGTGCATAGTCCAGTTCAAACCAGTCCTGGGAGCTGTTGGCTCCTGCTCTGGTGCCAAACTGGACAAAGAACATGGGACACTGTCCTGACCCTCCCATGGGAGGGTCCCCTGAATCTGTCCAACCCTCTACCGTGGGTACAAAAGGGCTTACCTGGCTGTAGGACCCTAGATTCGACGTGGACAAGATTCTGAACAAGAAACCACTGAACTTCGACCGTCTGGACCCTCTTGACTTCGCTGGACTACGTTTGGACCCGACTTAGTCTCCCTCTCAGTCTGAAGCATCGTCTGTGCCTGTGCACACTACAGGCTCTGTGCAGGACCTTTGGAGCATCAAAGACAACCAAAGACATCTCCCTTGGAGCGAAGGAGTCACTCTCCTGCAACCACAGGCACCATAATGCAACTGACCGGTCTGCTGATCCTGAGCTCCTGCAGACTCCAAAGGCTCCAGCAACACTGGAGGTGGGTTCCACATTCCTCGAGGTCGGATCTGCCTCTCACCAAGTTTGAGGTCAGAATCCCTTGTGGGGGCTGCAATATCTGTACCCCTGTGCACTGTGTACTTTTACAAGTGCATATGCTTGTTGGCATTCCCAAAACAAGTGCACTGGTCTCTGAGTAGCCCCAACCTCTGGCACCATTTCCACCAAAGAACTTTGGCCTCCTCACACTGAGTGCTCCGTGGGCTGTTGCTTTGTAATTCTGCCCGAGGTACCTTCGCAACTTCTGTGCCTAAGGCCTATGGGTCCTCTTGAGGGTCATCTTTGTGTTTCTTGGGCTCCCCTGGTTGCTCCAGGCTTGCCCTGACTCCCCTGTGCTTGGAGAGTCTCCTGGCCCTTGCTGGTCCGAACCGTAACCTTTCTTGACCATCTTCGTGGGTTGCCGCTGCCAAGGCTTGTTGGTGCTCCAGCCGGACACCGACCCCTCAGCACTCGACATCCTTTGTGGGCAGCTCGTATCCATCTCCTGGTTGTCCTCGCCATCTCCTGGTCCCGGTGTCTGCAGAGTCAAGAACCCCCTCAACGCACCTGAAGCACCCGACATCTATGGGCATTCATCTACCGAGCCCCTGGTCACTCCTGAGTGACCCAGACTCTGTCTCCTCTGCTTTCAGGTACTCTTCACCAAGAATCCACCTTTGGATTGCAATGGACACTTTTCTTCTTTCCCGCAGTGGCATTTCCTCGAAGTCCTCCATTGAGATCGACAGCAGTTTCTTACACCACTTTTTCAAGGCTGTAAAATCATATAAAGTGCATCAAAATCGGAATTATGAGAAAAGTTGACGAAAAACAGAGACAAACTTTGTGCAGAAAGTTTGCTAAACCAGTGTTGAATAAGCAGAAAGTGATTACCTATTTGCTTTGTGTAAAACTCAACACAGAGGTTCTATTGCAGACAATAAGTGATACAAGTCCAATCCACCATTGGAAGAAACCCAAAGTACAAACTGTGAGGTAAGATTAAGAAGTACTAAAGGAGATCACGAAAGTTGAGTGCACAGACAACTGTCTATAAACCCACGCTGGAACACCCTACATGCCACCAAGTGAAAAAGTAATTGCAATGATGGGTTTTAATCAATTGTAGAAAATAACTTAATGTAAACAAACCTAACACTAGGTGAAGTTGGTTCATTAATACGAGTGCTCCAATGGAGGTAGACCCATATTAAGGTTACCTAGTTGTAGATAACTCAAGCAGCAATTTGATGGGTGAGATGTTCGTCTCAATGTATCAGATAAAGAATATATGTCATCCAAAAAAAGAGGAGTAACCAAAATCATATTATTATATGGGCCAAATTAAGTTCCCCAGTCTGTAGTCTAAGGGCATATAAAAATGTGACTTACATGAAGTCCTTGGTCCCGAGAGCCAAATTATCGTTAGATGCTGGTGTTTAACCAAACTATGCAAGATGCTGGTGTTTAGGGTGAATCCATACCCATATAGGAAAAGATCCAAAGGCAAAAGATATCTAATAGGACACATATGTTAATAATAAGTAGTTGGAGAGAACAAATAATTTTTCGAAAATAGAGGAAAACAATTTAACTAGCTAACCTCAGTGCTAGATTACAAGTAGACATCCATTGTAACGAATGAAATAAAAAGAGGGAGTAAAATGGTCACCAGAAAAAGTCTATTGAGGAGCCTAATTGAAACTCAGAACTTTCTACTGGTGCATTATAAGTAGTTATCTTAGAATTCATGGGTTTGTGGAAAAAGAGAGGGCAGGGGGCACAGTATACAATAATTAGAATCACTACACCTTGTCAAATTACCAGTATTAAAGTACGATAGAACAGATAGTCAGGTATTACGGACGAAATGTGAGTAGGTAGCTGTATAAGAAAGACGTAAACATACCACATAAGAGAAACGGCCAATCGGGACAGGAGAAACATAGAATCTAGTGAGGGCCTGTAGGAAAGTAGGATTTGCTTCTTATGGTTACCCTCACATTTTGCTTAATGTTACACTGTTTTTGACTACTCTGACTGGGATCCTGCTAATCAGGACCCCATTCTATCTGCTTTCTCCCTAAAATGTTCTGTCATGTACTTTGGTACACTCCAGATTGGATACTGGGGTACCCTTGTCAGTCCCTAGTATATGGAACCCATGTACCCAGGGCATAGGTACCCCAGAGGCATCCCATGGGCTGAAGCATGTATTATGCCACCCATGAGAGGCCATGCAAAATGGATCTACAGGCCTGCCATTGCAGCCTGTGTAAGTTAGTGAATGCACCACTTACTTAAGATATAGGTTTACTATACCTAATGGTCACTGCACTTAAAACCTATAAGTCACCACTATAGCAGGCCTTGACAATCCTGAAGGCAGGGTGCTTGGTTCTAAGTGATAGAGTGCCACTGCATGAGTAGGACACCCCTGCAGCCTATGAAGTCCATTCTCCCGGGTTGTTAGTGCTACAGCCATGTACGACATATAGAGTGGCATTATGCGACTGCGTGATGACCAACTCTAAAACGGCTGAGTGTACCCCTATCGTGTTTGGTGTCAAACATTGTGGAATCATACTCCCACCCCGGTAACCGGTGTGGGAGGTATGATTCCACCCCTCAGAAACGAGGTTTGTGAGGTCCCTGGTGTTCCATGTACCAGCCTTCTAGTCCCGGGGAGCCCAAAAGGGTTGCTGCCGACCAGAGACACATTTTGGCCCTCCTGCTGCTGAGCCAAGCTCGAGCAGGGGAAGGCAGAACAATAGGCATCCTGTCACAGGGAGGTGTGACCACCAGATAGGATTTAGTGTATTAGGCCTGGGTGGGTGCGCTTGCCAGTGACCGAAAGTCTGCATGAGGGGCACATTTGGTGTCCCTGTGCATAGTCCAGTTCAAACCAGTTCTGGGAGCTGTTGGCTCCTGCTCTGGCACCAAACTGGAAAAAGGACATGGGACACTGTCCTGAACCTCCCCTGGGAGGGTCCCCTGAATCTGTCCAACCCTCTACCGTGGGTACAAAAGGGCTTACCTGGCTGTAGGGCCCTAGATTCGACGTGGACAAGATTCTGAACAAGAAACCACTGAACTTCGACCGTCTGGACCCTCTGGACTTCGCTGGACTTTGTTTGGACCCGACTTAGTCTCCCTCTCAGTCTGAAGCATCGTCTGTGCCTGTGCACACTACAGGCTCTGTGCAGGACCTGTGGAGCATTAAAGACAACCAAAGACATCTCCCTTGGAGGGAAGGAGTCACTCTCCTGCAACCCCAAGCACCATAATGCAACTGACTGGTCTGCTGATCCTGAGCTCCTGCAGACTCCAAAGGCTCCAACAACACTGGAGGTGGGTTCCACTTTCCTCAAGGTCCGATCTGCCCTCTCACCAAGTTTGAGGTCAGAATCCCTCGTGGGGGCTGCAATATATGTACCCCTGTGCACTGTGTACTTTTGCAAGTGCATATGCTATTTGGCATTCCCAAAACAAGTGCACTGGTCTCTGAGTAGCCCCAACCTCTGGCACCATTTCCACCAAAGAACTTTGGCCTCCTCACACTGAGTGCTCCGTGGGCTGTTGCTTTGTAATTCTGCCTGAGGTCCCTTCGCGACTTCTGTGCCTCCGGCCTGTGGGTCCTCTTGAGGGTCATCTTTGCATTTCTTGGGCTCCCCTGGTTGCTCCAGGCTTGCCCTGACTCCCCTATGCTTGGAGAGTCTCCTGGCCCTTGCTGGTCCGAACCGTAACCTTTTTTGACCATCTTCGTGGGTTGCAGCTGCCATGTCTTGTTGGTGCTCCAGCCGGACACCGACCCCTCAGCACTCGACTTCCTTTGTGGGTAGCTCGTATCCGTCTCCTGGTTGTCCTTGCCGTCTCCTGGTCCCGGTGTCTGCAGAGTCAAGAACCCCCTCAACGCACCTGAAGCAGCCGACATCGGTGGGCATTCACCTACCGAGCCCCTGGTCACTCCTGAGTGACCCAGCCTCTGTCCCCTCTGCTTTCAGGTACTCTTCACCAAGAATCCACCTTTGGATCGCAATGGACACTTTTCTTCTTTCCCGCAGTGGCATTTCCTCGAAGTCCTCCATTGAGATCGACAGCGGTTTCTTACACCACTTCTTCCTTATGCACCCGGCTTCCCTGGGATAGGTAACTCTGGTACTATGGTAGCCACGGGTGAGGTGGCTCTTCAACTTCCTATGATCCAAAGGGCTTCCTCGTAACCCACTGGGAAGGGTCCTCAAACTTTAAAACTGCAACTGCGACTCTCCCATAGAATTGTACGGCTCCCGCGGTCGTGTTTCCACACTGTACCCATCCTCCGTGGGGTCCCTTCTTACTCACCTTGGGTGGTTCCTTGGGGGCACAGCGATTCTACATCCTCTAGACCACGGGTACTCATAGTACGGCCCGCGGGCCGCCAGCGGCCCGGCAAGCTTTCCTTGGCGGCCCGCGGACCTTGCAGACGACGTACCTGTGTTTTTTTTTTTTTTTTAACGAGTGTCAGCAAACACCGCCGGTTGCAGCATCGCGGACTCTGAGAGACTCTGCTCTATGGGGGCCGGGCAATTCTTTAAAAGACCATTCACTTGTTAATGAGGCTTTCTTGTATTTCACCTCTTCTTAGCGCCCCTGCATCTCCACTCTGACTGAGTGGAGATGCAGGGGCGCTAAGAAGAGGTGAAATACAACAAAGCCTCATTAACAAGTGAATGGTCTTTTAAAGACCTGTGAAGTACTCGGGTGCGGCTGTGTGTGTTCCCGGGAAGATGTCTCAGCCCGGGCTGACACACACGCGGGGTGAGGTGACAGAGGGTGACAGAGGACAGCAGGGTGTGAGAGCCGGGTGAGGTGACGGAGGGCAGCAGGGAGTGAGAGCTGGTTACATTACACAGGGAGAGGGAGGAGTGGGGGGGCTGTCTCTGGGCTGGTGACAGGGACGTGTAGACACAGTACGTGTGCACTGCCCGAGGCACAGAGACAGAGACAGATAGAGACAGAAACAGACAGAGACAGATAGAGACAGAGACAGATAGAGACAGAGACAGATAGAGACAGAGATAGACAGGGACAGACTGACAGATAGAGACAGAGCCAGATAGAGGCAGAGATAGATAGAGGTAGATAGAGGCAGAGACAGGGACAGACTGACAGAGGCAGAGACAGATAGAGGTAGAGACAGACAGCGATACAGAGAGAGAGAGAGAGACAGAGAGAGAGAGACAGAGATAGAGGCAGGAACAGATAGAGGCAGAGACAGATAGAGGCAGAGACAGATAGAGGCAGAGACAGATAGAGGCAGAGACAGATAGAGGCAGAGACAGAGACAGACAGAGATAGAGACAGACAGAGACAGGGACAGACAGAGACAGAGAGGCAGAGAGGCAGAGAGGCAGAGAGACAGAGAGATGGAGAGGGAGACGGAGAGGGAGACGGAGGGAGAGAGAGGGAGAGGGAGGGAGAAGGAGGGTGGGAGACAGGGAGGGAGACAGAGGGTGACAGAGGGAGGGAGACAGAAAGAGAGGGAGGGAGAGGGAGGGAGACAGAGGGAGGCAGAGGGAGAGAGTCAGGGGGAGACAGACAGAGGGAGACAGAGGGAGGGAGACAGAGAGAGAGGGAGACAGAGAGAGAGGGAGGGAGACAGAGGGAGGGAGACAGAGGGAGACAGACAGAGGGAGACAGACAGAGGGAGACAGAGGGAGGGAGACAGAGGGAGGGAGACAGAGAGAGGGAGACAGAGAGAGGGAGGGAGACAGAGAGGGAGGGAGACAGAGAGAGGGAGGGGAGACAGAGAGAGAGGGAGACAGACAGAGGGAGACAGAGAGAGAGGGAGACAGAGGGCGGGAGACAGAGAGAGGGAGACAGAGGGCAACAGACAGAGGGAGACAGACAGAGGGAGGGAGACAGAGGGAGGGAGACAGACAGATTGTGACAGAGGGTGACAGAGGGAGGAGGGCGACAGACAGAGGGAGACAGACAGAGGGAGGAGGGCGACAGACAGAGGGAGGAGGGCGACAGACAGAGGGAGGGAGACAGAGGGAGACAGAGGGAGGGAAACAGACAGAGGGAGTCAGACAGAGACAGACAGAGACAGGCAGAGGGAGGGAGACAGAGAGAGGGGGGAGACAGAGACAGGGAGACAGATAGAGAGGTTCGGAGACAGAGAGAGAGAGGGAGACAGAGAGAGAGAGGGAGACAGACAGAGGGAGAGAGAGAGCGGGAGGAGGGCGACAGACAGAGGGAGACAGACAGGGAGGAGGGCGACAGACAGAGGGAGGGAGACAGATAGAGGGAGACAGACAGAGGGAGACAGACAGAGACAGAGGGAGGGAGGAGACAGAGGGAGGGAGACAGAGGGAGGGAGACAGAGGAAGAGAGAGGGAGGGAGAGAGAGAGAGGGAGACAGAGAGAGAGAGGGAGGGAGACAGAGAGAGATAGGGAGGGAGACAGAGAGAGAGAGAGAGAGAGAGAGAGAGAGAGAGAGAGAGAGGGAGGGAGACAGAGGGAGACAGAGAGAGGGAGGAGGGCGACAGACAGAGGGAGACAGACAGGGAGGAGGGCAACAGACAGAGGGAGGGAGACAGATAGAGGGAGACAGATAGAGGGAGACAGAGGGAGGGAGACAGACAGAGGGAGACAGACAGAGGGAGACAGACAGAGACAGAGGGAGGGAGACAGAGGGAGGAGACAGAGGGAGAGAGAGGGAGACAGAGAGAGAGAGAGGGAGGGAGACAGAGAGAGATAGGGAGGGAGACAGAGAGAGATAGGGAGGGAGACAGAGAGAGAGAGAGGGAGACAAACAGAGTGAGGGGGACAGAGGGAGACAGAGAGAGAGAGGGAGAGAGGGAGGGAGAGAGAGAGAGGGAGAGAGAGAGATAGAGAGAGAGATAGAGAGAGAGAGAGAGAGAGAGAGAGAGAGAGATAGAGAGAGGGAGGGAGACGGAGAGAGAGCGGGAGGGAGAGATAGAGAGAGGGAGGGAGAGAGAGACAGAGCGAGAGAGAGAGAGAGAGAGAGAGAGAGAGAGAGAGAGAGATATAGAGAGAGAGAGATGTGTGTATGCCGGGTCTGGTGGCTCAGTGGACGAAGGCGTCCGCTGCAGGGGCCTGTGTTCAACCTCATGGTCATAGCTTTTTTGTGTGCTCTAGCCCCGCACCCCTCCCCCACTGACCCCGCCCCCACCGGTGCGGCCCTCGGCCACAAACCACACTGTAAATTTGGCCTCCGAGAGAAAGTTTGTGAGTACCCATGCTCTAGACACTGTCTTGAATCGACTTGTGGTTCTTATACCACTATTTTAGTATATGGTTTGATCTCCCCCTGTAGCCCATTGTGTATTAGTGATACTTACGATTGTTTCTGTGCTACAGTATTGTGTGCTTTGTGTTTATATGCGTGTAGCAGATATTGTGAGGTATTTAGGGTGTGTTATAATAATAAATACATATTTTTATAACTACTGTGTGGTTCTCCTTTCATTTAACTAATACAATAAGGTTGCATTTTGGTAAAACAAGCTGCTTAACATTCCTTCAAGACTAAGCATGAAGGCTGCTCTCCACAGCTACCACTTGGATAGCTTTCTAAGGTTATCTTTGAGCTCTTAAATCATCATAAGGGTTGTTTAAACGGGTGCAAGGTGCCCACTTTAATTAGTGTACATCATATAGCAGGCCAACTTCTAACAGGGCCACTGATAACATATGAGCACAAGGTGTCTCACCATAGAGACCGTGCGAAGAGCTCATACTGTCTAGGATATACTATGCTAGTGAACCAGGTGGGAACTACGAATGGTTCCTGCCTGCATAAAAAATAACAATGATCAAATAGTGACAGAAAACGTGAATAAAAAATATTACCATAGTAGTAAAGAAAAAAGTACCTTAGCTTACCCAAAACGTATGCCAATATGACGGTCAAAGTGTCAAAGGAAATGTTTTAGGTGGAGACCATAATAAGCTCCTACCTACGGTGGTACAAGTAAAATTGCTAAATTACAAGTTATGTATCGTACTTTTAAACAATTCACAAGCACAGACTATTGTGTGAGGCTAAATGACATATTTAAGGAATAAACATACAGTACGTAGACATGCTGGGAATTCATCTTAGATGAGTAAAGAGTGGTGACTAGATAGTAGTGCTGTCCTGAATTAAAACCGACCCACAAGTAGAGGTGCTGAAAATTGACCTTACGGATATGAGACACGGCAGGTGTTAGCCATAAATTGAGTTCGTAGTGCGTTAATTAAAAATAGACATATGGGAGAAGATCATAAAGCTAATATAAATAGCAATGCTAGCGAAGGTGATGCCGCCTGTAATGTGAGCATGAACATGATAGGCAGTCGGTCCGGTCTGAATAGATATGGCGTATAAATTCAACCACATTTTACCAGTGAAAACAACCTGCTCGTTCCTACACGGTACAGAAAAAATTAGGTAAAAGTCATGCAGAAAATAATATACAGCAAGGTTCCGCATAAGTGGTCTAAGTGTGACGTTATAGTAAATTCGCCCCACCACTCACCTGTGGTGTCAGTTACAAAACACTTAAACAAGCGATGTCGCTGATAAGCAGTGCCAGGCTTGCTATTCCCACGTCAGGCGGGAAAAATTACCATGAAAGCTGCAAAAAAAAAAGAATAAAAAAAAAAAAAAACACAACCGAGAAGCACCATGGAGGAAGCTGGAGCAACTACAGAGGCCAACAAGTGCAGCACAGCCAGCAGCTTTGTCTGCGGAGGGATGTTGGTTGTCCGCTGTGTTGGTACCGTCAGCCTGTGGGCAATGTGGGTCAGGATGCGGAGGATGGTTGTCCTTTTGAGCCTGTAGTGGGCAGTGATATCCTCTGGCGTTAAGTCTCTGAGGCTGGTGCGTTTTCGAAAGGTCCGCTGTCTTGTTCTGCGCTGCCTCTGTGGCAGTCTGGGGGGGGGGGGTGGTCCTGGGGGTGGGAGTCGTCCTGGGGGTGGTGGCGGTGGGTGTTGTGGCCGTCTTGGGTCTCCAAGCTGCATGATTAGTAGCTCCATGGCATCTGTTGGTCTTCAGATGTGGCTCTGGGCTGGGCTCCCTTTATACTGCAGGTTTTCGTCCTACTTAAGACCAGAAAAAAGCAGGTCTTAAGTCCCTGCTGCTAACGTGCCTTATCGCCTGTTTTTGGACCGCATCGCCGATCTAGCTGGTTGTTGAGAATATCGCGAAGTGGTGTTATCGTGAGTTTTTGCACGGGAACGCCTACTCTGCATATGATTAGCGTTTGTTGTCGCTGTCAGCCCTGGCGATGTTTTTAGCGGCAGCTATCGCAGGTAAACTGACGATGTCGGCTGTTAGCGCAGGCCTGTGAATAGGGCGATAAATCTATCGCCACTTTCGTGGCGGAAAAGTGCCGCTAATTCGGCGATGAGTCCTTGAGAATATGCCCCCATTTGTTTAAAAGCAAATATGTGTGGAGGGTCATGATCGAACACACAAATTAATATTTCTCCGTATGTGCTGGTAGTTTCTTTCTACGTTGTCCATGTCCGGCTTATTTGTAAACAATTCCCTTTTAGATGGGAATGCGTATGCAATATTATTTTAAAGCACAGTATTCAGATAAGATTACAATACAACTCAAGATTTTACCCAACGAGATTAAAGAGTCACTTCCATGTACCGGTAAGTGAGAAAAATTAAAATGTAGTACTACGTAACGTATTGAAATACTTTTTAATATAGACCTAACTTGGTTTGTGGATTTCTAGATCATATTCCCACATAATAGTAGATGTAGGCACATTGTGTTGTAGGGATCATGCCTTCTAGCCAGAGACCCCTTTTTCGTTTTAGTTTGAAGACGTGTTATTGAACATGCAACAAGTGATGAGTTGCTGTCTCATCAAATGCATGTTTCTGACGTGTTTTAATTCTGTAAATGTATAATGAATATGTATAATAAGCAAGATCAATCAAAAACACATTCAGTGATAGTTTAGTAACTATTTAGCTGAGAAATTATTCCAGCAATGTCATACATCTTATGACTGTTTCACTCCATAATTTTATTATTTTAATCACTCCGGCGGGAGGTGGGTGGGGAGGGGGGTGCTAGAGTCAAACACTGCTACTGCTTTTGTTACCGTGGGCCGATATTGCAGTACTGCTGCAAAACTGCCCCTCAGTAAGAAAACCAGCCCCCACCCTTCAGGGCCATCAGGAAAATGCTCGGTGCCCGCTACGGGCAGTCCAGCCCTGATGTCAAATATTACTCAAATTATGTCATCAATTCCAATTTCTGATACGATTCAGTATAAGAACTGTCACTTGACCACTTAGTTAGAAGAGAAACTCCACCCAGGTCACAGACGTAGATCGGAGATCCAGATGAGCACGGCACTAGATTCCTTCTCGACCAAAGAAGCCTCAAGCAAGACTTCCAGAGGCTTTGCAAAGCATTCCATTCTGCCTTCAAGAACTGGTTACAGGATTGTGTTCTTTCGTAGACACACTCTCCTAGGTCTTGGCCTTGTGCTCGAAATAGCTGATAAGCTATTCCAAACAGACAACAAACACTGTTGTCCAGGTATGCGCACCACCTCCGAAACTAGGTTTATTATTTATTAATCTGCTAGAAATAGCATAGCACTTAGAGATAGAACTGTGAGGTTTTTAGGGCTATAAATTGTGATGTTAAGAATTTTCCCTGTTTTCACTGTGATTGAACACTATAGCTGCTTTTTATTATCCTCTGTGATGTTACCAATATTATGTGCATTAGATCTGGACATTTTAAAATAGCTATTTTAAAATAAAAATGTTGAAATACATATTGCGTTTCTAGTGATGTTGAGTGTGTAAATCATCATTGGATGATTGTTTGGATTACCACTGCTCCCTGTTAATGACTGTAGGAGGCTAGGGCGGATAAACAGACGAGGAGGCTGGTAGGTTTCTGAATGGTGAAGTTTAATTATGTTCACAAAACTATATAAGTGATACTCCAAGCTTTGGTAATGAATCTTGAGTTGTATGTCTCTCTCTCTACTTTCCCCTTAAGGTTGATGTTGGTTTTCTTTATTTCTTCTAGGAATCACTCTGGACAGGATTGCATCACCGGAATCATCGGAAAGGAAAAGAGCGGTAAGTAAGAGCTTGTTTTGTTTTTCTATTGGATCCTATACCATTACCACACCAATGTTTAATGAGAGAATGCAGTAAAACGACAGCTGACCCTCCTTTGGGTCTAAACAACCCCTGTCACTTTCCCTCTAGCATAAGGTGGGTTTTCCTATGGTTCTCGTAATACACCATTCCCTTTTACTCCTCAAGTTAGACTTTCCCCTTCGGAAAGGTTGCCAAATGCTTCCTTTCCTTTTGTTTTATTCATCCAATCAATAATTCCCTGTTAAACAATCAAGTGAATATTTAAAGTGGCACCACAACAGACGGCACAAGTGGTCAGGAACGGGATAATGCATACGTAACACCAGTGCAATCCAAAAGCAATACCAAATGGTGCAGGGGGTCAGGCAAAGATAGTGACTGTGGAGCGCATGGTTCTCCGCCCTGTAACACCTTCCGCTACCCCCTCCAATCACTCACCCGCTACATTTAGTGTCTTCTAGCAGCATCCACCACTCTTCTGTCCACAATTCTGAGAACTCTTCAAGGCTGGTGATGTCGTCTCCCTTGGCTCCCATCCGTCCTCCACATCTTCGGCTGCTTCACAACTGGATACCGTCTGTTCTTGTCCTTCCTCTCAGGCTCGCACACTGTCCATTCAGTTTTCTGTGATGTTTTTAACCCCTCCCTCGATCTTTCCTGATTGACTCCCCAGTCCGGGAATACTGCCCATCTGTCGTAAAACATATTGGTCCTTTGTTAGTTTTGGTGACAGTTTCCAGGTCATGTCCCATCTAAGCCGGCGTTTCTCCTTTTTTCCCCAGGTACCTTGGGGAGGAGGCAAGACGGACAAGAGTACTTTGTGGCTTCCTCCAGGTAAGTACCGGGTTTATCGGGGCTTTTCCTCACAATTACCTAAAATCATTAACACTCCCTCATTTATATATTCTGCGGGAATATGATATCCTGTCTTTAACATTCAGCGCTGCAGAATTGGACTAAGTTTACCTGTGTCACCCGTGGGTGTGAAAACAAACATTTTCGAGCTGAGCAAAAGACTCAGTTTATGGAACAATTGGTTATGTTTATATGACTCCCTAAAATTATTTACATTTCTCAGTAAATTCAGATGTCTCCAAATTATTCAAGGAGAAATAATATTCAAATTTGTTTTCGAGTATACCAAGATACCAATTTGGGTAACTCCATGGAGTTCCTCTATAACGTTTTGATAAATTTGCTGCAGTTACCACGGATAGCATATTAAGAACTAGAATGACTTCAATGTTCACCTGGATCTAAACGAGCCGAGCCAGCTCGTCACGTTCCTGCTTATGGTTATATTTACTTCTCTAATATGAGGCTGAACTTAGAACATATCCAGTTTGGCTTTAGTCCCACTGCTTAGCTCTGCTTTCTGTGGTTAAATCAAGCTCAAGATATCATCCACCTTCTTGATGGCTGTAAAGTGATTTTTGCATATATTGCATTCATCAGTGTTCTTAGAAATGGATGAGAATTATTTTGTGTCCTCAACTTAAGAATACAGATGCTACTGCATACATAAAACATGCCTCTGCAATCATGCATCGAGGGATTACATTCAGATGTTAAAGAACACTGGAATAAAGTTGTGATCTTTGGTAACTTGAGCAAAGATAAAAACTATTAGGGGCACAGGAACTCGAATATTTTATGGTGACCACGGCAGATGATGATGGCAAAACTATGTTCACAGATACAGTGAGAGCAGAATAATTAATAGCTATTGTGGAGCAGGAGCCAATGGAATAGAAGTGTGGAGCCAGCTTAATACAGTTATTATTTATGTTACTGAACCAATTGTTCTTCTTTAGAGAAACATAAACTTTGTCAATCTTTGTAATCGTTTCTTTAGTAATGGGTTGAGGAAAATGATAGCTCAGGCTCTCTTGTTATTTTTTCATTGACATGACATGAGTCCTTGTGAGGTCCTGAGGGGTTTGGTAGGGTGAATTGATCATCCACAAAGATAGGGTCAGTTTGGTCTGTACATGAAGTGGTGTTCATTATTTATTTGTTTATTTTAAAGGTATTATCAAGTTGTGAGACTGTTTTATGGTGGTATCTCGAGGCATGAAATTGCTGGTTTCCAGAGCAGCAAGCTTTCTGCATGGAGCACATAGTTCAGTTTTTGGAGCCCGGTCCTTTTTGCCTGGATCCATCATGTATGGATTGCCATAGAAATGCATACCAAAAGCAACAAGATGTTGATGTAAATGTCCAGGATCACAAAACCTAAATGTTTACTTACTACAAAGTAACCTTGTGGATGGTGATTGCAAGATTTCTTTGTTATGGTATCCTATGTTGCTCTCATTGTGGATTGTGATCACTAATCATTTGCTAACCCAGTGTAACCAGGCTACCAGTTCCGCATCGCATTGTGGTGATGTCTTTTTTTCCATTCCAGGGGTGTTCTGAGCTTTGTAAACATTAGAATGTCACGATTCATACACAGAGAATACCACCAGTGGCCCCGTGTTTCATTACTCTATTGCTTTTCTTTTTTTTTAGTATTTCAATTCTTTATTGGGTTTTAATGGAATTCAAGCCTACCCTACTACATAAATGTTTACATGAACAACAACAATATTGTCATTGTCGGTTATATGCCAATACAACTGGTAGTGAACAACAAAATTCTCCACTGTACTGTAGGTGTGTCATATGAAACAGTGGAGGAAAGAAAAAGTAAAAAGAGGGGTACGGGTTGAAAAAGGAATGATCGAGGGGAAGGTGTGGGGAGGGGGCTTCTGCCCTTTATACCAGTGAGAAAGAAAAAGAGAGATGCAGCACAATCCAAGTAATAGCGTGTGGTTGCGTGAATCGGTGGCCCCCGGGTGTGATAGGTCTGGCCTATGAGAGCTTCCTGAGGGCATGTGCCATGCCAGTAGTCTTGTGAACCTGGCCCATGTCATACATATGCCTATTGGCGACAGCCTAGGAATATATCCACAGATCCCTGCGTTCCCCTGCTCGGTCTCAGTCACCATCATAGGAAGGACTCCAGACATCCTCGAATTTATGCAACTGGTCATTCAGTTTGTATATAATTTTTTCATAAGAGGGCAGTCCACAGAGCCATGTCTAAAGGGAGAGCGGTGTGGCAGTCTTCCAATCTCCACTTTTGCCACTGCCAAGGCCGTTGATGGCCACCGTTAATCAGAACAAGGCATTTCTGGGAGTACAGACATGTTATGTGGCAAGGCCAGACGTCCCATAAGCCATGCTGCTATTCCGAGCCCACCCTTCAGCATAACCCACACAGCTCTCCAATAATGCGCAAATGCCATACAGTCCCACAGGATATGCACTATATCGCAGTCCGGCGCAGTACAACGCCAACACCTAGAATCTCCCTGCATGCAGGCCCTATACATTTTCTCCAGCATCCAATGCCATTGCTAAAGGATCTTAAAATAGCAATATTTTAGTCTAGCTTCTCAGAGCAGTGTATTGTGATCCTCCAGTATATCAGTCCAGTCTTCTGCAGAGAGAATAATAGCTAATCTCTGTTCCCACCAGTAACGGACGGCATGTGCATTTGGGAGCGAGAAGCAGGCATCCTTTATGGTGGCATAGAGCCCAGCCACTGTCTCTCTCTACAGCCTTTCCAAGTCAAAATGTAGTGAAGTAGGGGTTTGCGCTCTAGTTTATTAGTAAGTGGGCCTGGTGTCGCCTGTATGCTATGAGTGAGCTGGCAGTGCCTCCATAGTTGTGAGGCTGGGAGATCAAAATTATGCATAAGTAAATCGAATGATTTCATGTCCCCTTTGCAGAATAAGTCATCTATATGATGTATACATCTGTCCCTCCATATGGACCAGTCTATTTCCTCCCCCGTATCGTAATACACCTATACCTCAACTTGCATGTGAATACACAATTTGGAGTAATTTGTGTGCCTGTTATTGTGACGTGGTGCAGAGGGCAGTAGGACCCTGCACACAAGCCATGGGAGGGGTCAGCCACCGGACACCACTTCCGGTCAGGGAGTGGGGACGGGGCACTCGTGGTACACCAGGGAAGGAAGAGGACATGCCTGTGAGCACGGAGAAGATATAAGAGATAAACAAAGAAGAAACATTTACCGATCTCCGCGTGTTCCTGGGGGGCAAGGGCACATCGGGGACACAACAACTGGCAACGAAGCTGGGATCTACAATCGCCACCAGACGCGCGTGCCCGTGGCCTCTGCAATGTTTCAACAGAGCCAGGAGCCCACCCTGGTCCTCCGGTCACAAGAAGAAGAAACGCGACATTGGGAGCCCACCCTGATCACAGGAAAGAACGGAGCCAGGAGCCCACTTTGGTCCGCATGCAAAGCAACAAGAAGAAGAAACGCGACATCGGGAGCCCACCCTGGTCACAGGAAAGAACGGAGCCAGGAGCCCACCCTGGTCCACATGCAAAGGACTGCAGCGACATCGAGAGCCCACCCCGGCTGCATCGATTAGAAAACGCTGTAAGAAAACTCCCCGCGACCGTCTAGCAACGAGCGGTGCACCCGACTGTGACCGCAGCCGTCCGCTGACTAAGGAGATAGCCCCAAGCCTCCCGCGTGGATTTCAAGTCGAAATCTCGCGAGAACTCAGCGGCTATCTTTAAGTTAGGCGAGGGAGCCAATCCGGAGCTGAAGAAGACCCGGCAGCCATTTTGAAGTCAGGCAATAACAAAGAATAGGAAATCTCGCTCTAGAGAAATCTCGGCGGCAATCTTTAAGTCAGGCGAGGGAGCCAATAAGCATTGAAGAAGGCCCGGCGGCCATTTTAAATTTAGGCAAGCCCATAGAAAAGAGTAAGAAATGGGGAAATAAAGGGAAATAAAGGCAAACAAAGTGGAAATAAAGGGAAATAAAGGCAAACAAAAGGAAATAAAGTACATATGAACAGGAAATTGCACAAAAAAACAGAAAAGGCATACAGAGTTAGGAGAAGCAGGACTGCACCACAACAACAATGACAGAGGAAGGCAATGACAACAACAGCGCAAATGCAATCTTCCACAGACCACTACCTTTTAGTTTGTCAGACCCACAGACAAAAGGCATTCGCTGGGAGAGATGGATTAGGCAATTTGAACGCTACATGCGTGCCACATTCAAGGACTACACAGACCAGCAAAGCATAGACTTGTTCCTAAACTTCGTGGGTGATGAGGTTGAGGACCTGTTGATAACATTTCCCCCAGAACAGACCTCAACGTACAAAGGACTGATGAAGTGCCTCACGGACAAAGTCGGCCCTCAAAGAAATGTGGATTTTGAGCGATACACATTCAATACCACATGCCAACTGGCAGAGGAGTCCTTCAACGACTTCGCTATCAGAGAACGCAAACTTGTTACATATTGCGAATTCAACAAATTTGACAATGAACAGGCCATACAACTATGCATCATTGAAGGCTGTCAGTCAGTGGAGTTCTGCGCCCGAATACTAAAAGAACCGTACACATTAGAGAAGATACTAACAATGGCCCGGGTGGAGGCCAGAGCGACAGCACATGCCAGGCAAATGGAAAATGGGAAAGCAAGGACAGTGGAACAAGCCAGCAGCATAGCTGGGAACGTCAGAAAATGAGACGAAACACCGCCGCCCTGGAAGCTGAAACAAAAAAGAACATGCTATCGCTGTGAACTTGAATTCCCACATGCTGGCGCCTGCCCAGCACTGGGTCACAAATGCCGGAAATCCAACAGGGAAAACCACTTCACGAGTGCCTGCAAGAGTGGACAATTCAAAAGTGAGCGAGGGAGACCAGCAAGACCACGGACAGCGACAACCAGATACGCACGGCACATGGACACACAAAACCACAGTCCCTCAGCTGAATCGGATGGAGCGAACACGCCAAAGGCAGCAGAACGGCTGTATCTGATGTCAGATGTACCAACGGAAGGTCGCACACCAGAGCACATCCATCTAGTATACAAACAACAGATAAAGAAAACAGCGACAGTGAACACTGAGGTAGGGAATCACAGCACAAGCTTTGTACTGGATAGTGGTGCTACATGCAACATCATGTGCATGTCAGAATATGAAAAGATGAGACAGAAACCGCCGCTATCACCGTCCATTGTTGATGTCTTCACGTGGGGCTCAAGAAAACCAGTGGTGAACAATGGAAGTTCATAGAGACACTGAGATACAAAGAAAGGTTGATAAAAGAAGAAGTACATGTGCTACGAGGAGACATCCCAGCACTGTGTCCACTAAGCAATGTCACCGCGCAGGTGATGGGTCTCTTAGCAATGACGTATCACATGTCAGAACGACAGAACATTCTGAGGGAACACCCGGCCATACTACAAGGACTGGGCAAACTGAGAGACAAGCAAATAACACTGCACATCAACGAAACAGTCAAGCCTGTGGCTTAGCATCACAGAAAAGTGCCCATACATCTGCAACCACAAGTGGAAGAAGAAATACAAAGCATACTGGTGCAAGACATTGTAGAGCCAGCTGATGGACCGACTCCATGGGTATCTCCGATAGTAGCAGTACCAAAGAAGAACACATCAGAGATTTGCATCTGCGTTGACATGAGAATACCAAACACGGCAATTGAGAGGGAAAGACACCCAGGGCCTCACTTAAATGACATGATTAGCTGTCTTACTGGCGCATGCAGATTTTCAAAGTTAGACCTGTGCAAAGGATACCATCAACTGGAACTTGATACACAATCGCGATACATCACAACATTATCCACTCACATGGGTCTCTTTTGCTACAAGCGACTCAGCTTTGGAATATCATCAGCAGCAGAAATATTTCAAGAGACAGTAAGACAAGTGATCAGGCCTGTAAAGAACAGCTTGAATTACAGCAATGACATCTTGGTATTCGGACAATCAGATGAGGAGTAAGACAAGGCCCTACGAGAGGTCTGCAGCCAAATGGAACAAGCAGGCCTGACCTTAAATGAGGACAAGTGTGAGCTGGGGAAGGGAGAACTAGTATTCTTTGGACACATATTTTCAAAAAAAGGAATGAGGCCAGATACCAGCAAAGTGGAAACACTGGAAAAAGCAAGACCTCCAACAGAAGTAGCAGAAGTGAGGAAATTTCTCGGGTTAGCGAGCTACTGTGCTCGATACATAAAGGACTTCGCCACAGTGAGCACACCACTTCGGGACCTAACGAAGCAAGGCCAGAAATTTCTCTGGACCAATGAATGCAATGGGTCATTTGAGGCCATCAGACATGCAGTAACGGCAGTGGATCATCTCGCATACTTCAACCCATCGCTATGCACCGAACTCACCGCTGACGCCAGCCCGGTGGGGTTAGGAGCAATTCTAGCACAACACGCGCCTGGAAGAGACTTGCCCAGGCAAATTGTCGCATATGTGAGCAAGAGCTTATCAGACATTGAAAGGGCATACTCGCAACCAGAGAAGGAAAGCCTAGCAGTAGTATGGGCGTGTGAACACTACCACATGTTCATCTACAGAAAACCTTTCACTATTGTAAATGACCACCAAGCACTAGTGACAATATATGGAAACCCAAATGCAAAAATACCACCGCACATTGAAAGGTGGGGAATAAGACTGATGAACTATGACTTCAAGATAGTGCACAAGCCTGGAAAAGAACACAACCCAGCTGACTACATGTCACGGCATCCTCTACCGCAGGCATCAGAAAACACACCCATGGCAGAAGAGTACCTAAACTTTGTGTTAAGACAGAACACTCCCGCTCCAATAACAATTGAAGAGCTGGAGCGAGAGACAACAAGGGATGCCACAATGTAAGCAGTCAAATTAACAACACGACAGCAAAGATGGAGACATGTAAACAACAACAGCCCCATGGGAGAAGGAGTAGGAAGGGAAGAAATGCTGGAGTTCAAAAACATACAAGAAGAGCTATCGGAAACAGAACGTGGAATTATACTAAGAGGAACGAGGATAGTAATAACAAAAGCACTACGGCGGCAGACTGTGATCTTAGCACATGAGTCCCACAGAGGCATAGTAGCCACAAAAAAGATGCTACAGGAAAGAGTATGGTTCCCAGGGTTGGATCGACTGGTGAAAGACACAATAATGAACTGTCACCTATGCCAAATAAAGGGAAGGCCCGCAAAGCCAGAACAGCTACAGATGTCGGAGCTTCCCGGGGCAGTGTGGACAACATTGGCAGCTGATTTCTATGGGCCACTGGACACTGGCAACTACCTGCTAGTAGTTATTGATGAGTACTCCAGGTTTTCCATAGTACGACAGGTGTCATCAACATCAGCCACTGCAACTTTGCCAATATTAGATGACATATTTGCAGCCTGGAGCTCCCCAACAAACGATGAAGACAGACAATGGGCCACCCTTCTCGGGAGAGGAGTCTCGCAGATTCATGGCTTACCTGGGCATCCACCACCGGAAGGTAACGCCTCTGTGGCCACAAGCAAATGGCATGGTGGAAAGATTCATGGGAAACATCAAGAAAGCAGTCCAACGCGCCAAACTGGCACAGATCTCTGTGGGCCAGGCAATCTGTCAAATATTAAGAGACTACCGAAACACCCCTCACAGTTCCATGGGACGATGCCCAGCAGAACTGGTGCTGGGAAGAACAAGCAGGACAAGACTGCTCCAGCTGGAGGCAAAAGCACCACCAGAACACAACAGCATTGCCGCAAGAGATCAAGAGGCGAAAAACAAAATGAAACTATACACAGACGCCCAGAAACATGCCACACCATCAAAGCTGAAGCAAGGGGACTCAGTTATGGTGCGTCAACGACAAGCAAGGAAATCAGACAGCATTTTCTCAGGTGAACCGCTAACAATAATAAATGTCAAAGGGCCCATGATAACAGCTGCATCGGGCCCCTACCGGATCACCATAAATAGTTCACGTTTCAAGTGACGAAAGACATCAGCTGAGGACGAAGGAGATGCAGGATCCAAGAGCAACGCAACACATGGCAAAGAGGAAGTCATGGACAGCATGGAAAGGATGTCACATAACGGCGAGAGACAAGACCTAATGGATGGGGTACCGAACAAAGGAACAGAAGGGTCGTGCCTAAAGAGAGTGAGCAGAAGGCCAAAGAGACTTATTGAGGAAATATAATGGTGGGGTCAGCAAACACCACCAACAGCAAAGCAAATAAGGTTAACTCCTGTGTGTGCTCTAATCTCTCTCTCTCTCTCTCCCTCTCTTTCCTTTCTTTTCGTTCCACAAAGGGGGAGATATCGTGACGTGGTGCAGAGGGCACTAGGACCTTGCACACAAGCCATGGGAGGGGTCAGCCACCGGACACCACTTCCAGTCAGGGAGTGGGGACAGGGCACTCATGGTACACCGGTGGGCAGTCAAAATATCGAACTTTAAATATCGACCTAGACTAATATCGAGTTTTTAATATCGTAGGGACAGAATATCGAAGTCAAGAATATCGTTGACCTGAATATCATATCGAAGTCAAGAATATCGTTGACCTGAATATCGACTTTAAGGTAAGTAATATCGATTTTTTTAATACCGAAGTAAGTAATATCGAAGTCATTAATATCGTTAGCAAAAATATAGTTGTTAATAATATCGATTTTTTTTTAGTGTTATGTATTTTATATGTATGTTTAACATTTTTTTAAAAGTTTTTTCATTATTTTTAAATATATGTATTAAATGTTTAGAAAATAGTAATTTTTTTTAAACGAAATTTTGCGTTTTAGTATCAGAGCGGGTTGTGGGTTTATAGGGGAATAGGGTGGGAAGTAATTTAATTATAACTAATTAATTAATATGTTTTTATTTATTGTTATTTATTGTTAATTTATTGTTATTTAATTATTAATTGGTAATTAATTTATATTAATTGGTTAATTTATAATTATCTTAACTATAATTAATGTATTATTAATTTTTATTTATTGTTAGTGTTAATTAATTTATTCTAAATTAATTATTAATTGGTAATTAAATTTAATTCACTGATTAATTGGTAATTAAATTAATTATGTAATTTTTAATGTGTAGCGGGTTGTGTGTTTATAGGGGAATAGAGTGGGAAGTAATTTAAATATAATTAATTAGTTATTATGTGTATATTTATTGTTATTGATTATTAATTTATTGTTAATTGAATATTAATCGGTAATTAATTTTTATTGGTTGGTTAATTAAAAATTATATTAATGATAATTAATTTATAATTATTTTTTATTGTTATTGTTAATTAATTTATTGTTAATTAATTATTAATTGGTAATTAAATTTTATTAATTGATTAATTGATGATTAAATTAATTGTGTCCTTTTTTTATGTGTAGCGCGTTGGGTGTTTATAGGGGAATAGGGTGGGAAGTAATTTAATGTTATTTAAGTAAATATTAATTTAATTTAATAGGTATTTATTATTAATTATTTGGTTAAATAATTATTAATGTTATTTATGTAAAAAAAAATTTTTTTATAAGTATGTTAATTTAACCCCTACGCGATCCTACATTTTCCCTACTGTTGCACTCACTGGAGTGGGAATAGTAATTTTTACCCCTACGCTATCCATGACTTTCCCTACTGTTGCACTCACTGGAGTGGGAATAGTAATTTTTACCCCTACGCTATCCAACACTTTCCCTACTGTTGCACTCACTGGAGTGGGAATAGTAATTTTTACCCCTCCGCTATCCAACACTTTCCCTACTGTTGCACTCACTGGAGTGGGAATATTAATTTTTACCCCCCCGCTATCCAACACTTTCCCTACTGTTGCACTCACTGGAGTGGAAATAGTAATTTTTACCCCTACGCTATCCAACACTTTCCCTACTGTTGCACTCACTGGAGTGGGAATAGTAATTTTAACCCCCCCGCTATCCAACACTTTCCCTACTGTTGCACTCACTGGAGTGGGAATAGTAATTTTTACCCCTACGCTATCCAACACTTTCCCTACTGTTGTACTCACTGTAGTGGGAATAGTAATTTTTACCCCTACTCTATCCAACACTTTCCCTACTGTTGCACTCACTGGGGTGGGAATACTAATTTTAACCCCTACGCTATCCAACACTTTCCCTACTGTTGCACTCACTGGAGTGGGAATAGTAATTTTTACCCCTACGCTATCCAACACTTTCCCTACTGTTGCACTCATTGGAGTGGGTATAGTAATTTTAATCCCTACGCTATCCAACACTTTCCCTACTGTTGCACCCACTGGAGTGGGAATAGTAATTTTTACCCCCCCACTATCCAACACTTTCCCTACTGTTGCACTCACTGGAGTGGGAATAGTAATTTTTACCCCTACGCTATCCAACACTTTCCCTACTGTTGTACTCACTGGAGTGGGAATAGTAATTTTTACCCCTACTCTATCCAACACTTTCCCTACTGTTGCACTCACTGGAGTGGGAATACTAATTTTAACCCCTCCGTTATCCAACACTTTCCCTACTGTTGCACTCACTGGGGTGGGAATACTAATTTTAAGCCCTACGCTATCCAACACTTTCCCTACTGTTGCACTCACTGGAGTGGGAATAGTAATTTTTACCCCTACGCTATCCAACACTTTCCCTACTGTTGCACTCATTGGAGTGGGTATAGTAATTTTAATCCCTACGCTATCCAACACTTTCCCTACTGTTGCACTCACTGGAGTGGGAATAGTAATTGTTACCCCTACGCTATCCAACACTTTCCCTACTGTTGCACTCACTGGAGTGGGAATAGTAATTTTTACCCCCCCGCTATCCAACACTTTCCCTACTGTTGCACTCACTGGAGTGGGAATAGTAATTTTTACCCCTACGCTATCCAACACTTTCCCTACTGTTGTACTCACTGGAGTGGGAATAGTAATTTTTACCCCTACTCTATCCAACACTTTCCCTACTGTTGCACTCACTGGAGTGGGAATACTAATTTTAACCCCTACGTTATCCAACACTTTCCCTACTGTTGCACTCACTGGAGTGGGAATAGTAATTTTTACCCCTACGCTATCCAACAGTTTCCCTACTGTTGCACTCATTGGAGTGGGAATATTAATTTTTACCCCCCGCTATCCAACACTTTCCCTACTGTTGCACTCACTGGAGTGGAAATAGTAATTTTTACCCCTACGCTATCCAACACTTTCCCTACTGTTGCACTCACTGGAGTGGGAATAGTAATTTCCCCCCCCCCGCTATCCAACACTTTCCCTACTGTTGCACTCACTGGAGTGGGAATAGTAATTTTTACCCCTACGCTATCCAACACTTTCCCTACTGTTGTACTCACTGTAGTGGGAATAGTAATTTTTACCCCTACTCTATCCAACACTTTCCCTACTGTTGCACTCACTGGGGTGGGAATAGTAATTTTAACCCCTACGCTATCCAACACTTTCCCTACTGTTGCACTCACTGGAGTGGGAATAGTAATTTTTACCCCTACGCTATCCAACACTTTCCCTACTGTTGCACTCATTGGAGTGGGTATAGTAATTTTAATCCCTACGCTATCCAACACTTTCCCTACTGTTGCACTCACTGGAGTGGGAATAGTAATTGTTACCCCTACGCTATCCAACACTTTCCCTACTGTTGCACTCACTGGAGTGGGAATAGTAATTTTTACCCCCCTGCTATCCAACACTTTCCCTACTGTTGCACTCACTGGAGTGGGAATAGTAATTTTTACCCCTACGCTATCCAACACTTTCCCTACTGTTGTACTCACTGGAGTGGGAATAGTAATTTTTACCCCTACTCTATCCAACACTTTCCCTACTGTTGCACTCACTGGAGTGGGAATACTAATTTTAACCCCTACGTTATCCAACACTTTCCCTACTGTTGCACTCACTGGAGTGGGAATAGTAATTTTTACCCCTACGCTATCCAACACTTTCCCTACTGTTGCACTCATTGGAGTGGGTATAGTAATTTTAACCCCTACACTATCCAACACTTTCCCTACTGTTGCACTCACTGGAGTGGCAATAGTAATTTGATTTCCTCCGCTATCTAATATTTTGTATTTTTTTAGCTAATGTACTGTATAATTATTTTTAAAAAGATTTAAAATAATTTTAATTTTTTAAATTTGTTACATATATTTATTTAATTTTTATTTATATTATTGTTTTATGTGTATAGATGTATTTATAATTTATAAAAAACAAATTAAACAATTTATAAGGGCCCGATTACGATGGCGGGCGGACAAAGTCCGCCCGCCATCGCATATGCAAAAGGGACCGCCCGCCATAGGTGCGGCGGTCCCGCAGTACACATTAGGATGCACCCACCACACTGGCGGGCGCATCCTGTATATTTTACATTGCGGCGGCGGTGATGCAAGCAGCACCCGCCGCAATGTAAAATAAACATGTTGTGCTTTTACATGCACAACGTGACAGGCACCGCGCGGTGCCTGTCACATTGTACATGCAAAAGCAGGGGGGTACCATAGGCAGCCCCATGTGCACTCCCCACCCCCCCCAACTATATGGGGGCCCGCTACGGGCCCCCAACAGCAGGAACCGCCAGCCTTTCCATGGCGGCAATGCAGCCATGGAAAGGCTGCTCGCAGCCTGCATCGCAATATGGATGGCGGTGTCTTTCAGACACCGCCACCATATTCAGCACGTTTTCCGCCGGTCGACGAGTCGACCGGCGGAAAAGCGGCGGACGGTCTTTCCATCCGCCACGGACCCCCCAGCCATCATGATATGGCGGGGGTCTTTGCGGTCTGGATGGCGGGCGGATCGCCCCGCCGGGCCGGCGGTGATCACCGCCGGCCCGGCGGGGCGATCCGCCTGCCATCGTAATCGGCCCCTAAGTTATTAAAATAAATATTAAAACATATTAATACGTAAGTATATATACATTATATATTATATGTATATGTTTAATGTATTTTTAAATTATATATATTACTTATAATTTTTAAGCATTTTAAAATATTTTTAACTATGTTTCTTTTAATTATATGTATTATTTACTTTATTTTACAATATTTTTTTAACTTAAATTAAAAACGATATTTTTAACAACGATATTTTTGACATCAATATTTTTTTTCCGATATTTTTGTACTTACCTTAATGTAGATAGGATGTCGATATTCTTGTCTTCGATATTTTTGCTGCGATATTTTTGTAGGTCGATATTGTGACCTTCGATATTTAGTCAGTGATTCTGGTACACCAGGGAAGGAAGAGGATGTTCCTGCGAGTACAGACGAGATATAAGAAATAAACAAAGAAGAAACACTTACTGGTCTCAGTGCTTTCCTGGGGGGCAAGGGCACATCGGGGACACAACACCTGTTGCCGGTTTTATCATCTGCACAATATACGCCAGCTATGAGGCCAACCAGTAAGATTCTGCATGTGGGAGGTGTAGTCCTCCCCTGGTGGTCTTGGCATGCAATTTAGAGGCTTTGAGATGGGGCCGGTAGTTTACCCACACATAGGGGCCGATTCCGATTCCGGCCGGAAATCTCTCCGACCGAGCCGGACCCGGAGAGATTTCCGACCGAATCGGACTCTGGCAGTCCGACCGAACGAGTATGATGCGCACGCATGCCATCGGACTCGAGTCGGTCGGACTCCCATTGAAGTCAATGGGAGCCTGTCGTACAACGCGTACGCGGGCTCCCATTGACTCAATGGGTGCGAGGCGGACAAGGGCACCCCCTACAGCATGTACGCGTCCATGCGCATCGCGGCGTACATGCACAGGTAGGGGGGACCCATGGGTCCCCCCTGTGTGCGACTCGCGCGCCTACGCGTACAGGGGGGTCCGACGCGGACCCCCAAAGTCCGGCTCCGACAGCTTTTTCGAGCCGGACGGCGCGAGTCGGTCGGACTGCTCGCGGCGCGCATCGTACTTACCCGGCCGGGATACGTCTCCATAGCGCGGTGCGAGTCGTGTCCATGCGAGTCGGTCGGAGCGTGTTGAAGCCGCGTTCGAGTCGGTCGGAGATTTCACGGGTGCCTGCATCGTACTCGCTCGGCCGGACCCGCGTACGATTCGGTCAGGAAACAGGGCTCCGAATCGGATCCGGTAAATCCGAATCCGATTCGGAGCACTATCGGCCGAGATCGGAATCGGCCCCAAAGTCTCAGAGAAGTCAGTCAATCTCTCGCAATAAAGCCTGGGGGATTTTTCAAGGGAGCATGCCAAAGATGTAATTAAATCTCGGCATCACATTCATTTCAATAACCTACACCTAACCCCAAAGAGACAGTTGGAATTTTGACCAGGTCATGAACTCTATCCTCACCTTGTCCAGGATGGTGACAATGTTGTCCCACATTACCATGCTGAAGCCACTGCTCAGGTATACTCCATGGAATTTAAGGCGAGTTGGTCGCCAAGTGAAAGGCACAATCTCCAAAGATGTTGCCGTGGTTGACTGTGTCATAGGCATAGCCTTGCATTTAGCCTAGTTAATTCTGGATCATGAAAAACTAGAAAAATGCTCAATCACATGAATCAAGGCTGGGAGCGATTCCCAAGGATGGGAGAGCGTCACCAGAATGTCATCTGCATAATTGAACACCTTCCGCTCCCCGGCTGTCATAAGAATCTCATGGATACCCGGTGTGAAACGGATTGTGGCCACTAGTGGTTCTAAAACCATCATGAATAGCAAGGGGGAGAGCAGGCATCCTTGTCTCATCCCACTTCTAATATCAATAAAGGGCAAGTAGAAACCTCCACATGATACCAAGGCTGTGGGTGATGTATACAACCAGTGAACCTTATCAATAAAAACCTTCCCCAGGCCCAAGGTATCTGTCACTTCAAACAGGTAAGACCACTCTACATGTTCGAATGCCTTCACTGCATCAAGGGTTATAAATACTTTGTCATCCTCATCATGCTATTCCTACCAGAGGAGATGGGAAAGTGCCCTCTAATGATTTGTGGAGGAGCAGCCCAGTTCAAACCCAACCTGCAAAGGGTGCATGAGCAGTGGGATGTACAACTTGAGTCTGGAGGCCAGGACCTTCTCGAGAATAGTCATATCTGCATTTGTAAGGGAGATTGAGCCATGATTCGCACATTGGAGGTGATCCCGGCCAGGTTTGGGTAAGAACAAAATCCACGCCCTGCAGAATTCCGGTAGGGGTGCGGTGGTGTTTGAGATCTCCCTGAACAACTTGCCCAGTAAGGGCACCGACAGGGGTTTAGTTATTTTATAAAATTCTATTGGGAGACCATCGCCCCCCAGCGCCTTCATTGTTGCCAAGTCATCTATTGTCTGAGCTATTTCAACATCAGTTATATCCCCCTCCAGTAATGTGGCTTATTCTATGATGAGCTTCGGCAAGGCGAGAGCGATCATGAAGGTACATTCCACGTGTGAGGTGTCAAGTGCATTTGGGAAGCACAATCATTCCTAGAAATTGGTGAATTCCCAGAGGATGGCATAGGGGGTCAGTGAGCAAGGCATTGTGCACATCCCGGATAGCTGGAATAGTGGTATGTGCTTGTGCCTGTTAAAGTTGTGCTGCCAACAGTTATCCTGCCATCTATCCCTTTCATAGTGCCGCTGGATGTTATGTTATACTGATTTGTATAGCGCACTAATCACCAGTCTAAAGATAGCGAATTATGCCTGTGTCGTATACTGGAAATTTAAGTAAAATTTGGCTTGTAGCAGCTCTTTAAGTAGGGCTGGGGTTGGCATCAAATTGTATGCTGTGATTAGCCATTATGTTAGAGCCATCAGTGAGATTGTTTCTGACTCACAACGTCTCTTAAAATTTGCAGAGTCCCTCATAAGGTTTCCCCTGAATCAAGTCTTCCGAACTGCCCACAACATTTGCACAGATGAGACTCTGTCAGCGTTATCCTCCAGATACTGACGCAGATAATCCCAGAGTCTTCATTTATCTTCAGGTGCCTTGTATCTGGACATATTCATGTGTCAGCGGGCCATTAGGTGTTGCAAGAGTCGGAAGTCTAAGTCAAGCAAGACGAGTCTATGGTCTGATGTGCCATTTGGTACAATGGAGGCCACTACAAGATTCTGTGCTAGCGCCACTGTCAATAGGCAGAAACCTATGCGCAAGCAGGTACCATGGATGTAGGAGGTGAATGTGTAATCTCTATCCTGTGGGTGAGTCAGGTGCCAAGGCTCTATCAAGGTGTGGTAGCTGATAATGTCAGATAAAATGTACCTATCTCCGGATTGTCTGACGGTATGATTCCCAGACTTGTCAAGGTGCAGGTCTAAAGGCAGGTTCCAGTCACCCCCATCACTATCCTGGTCAAAGCAAAGGAGTGGATTAGTTTGGCTAGCGTAGTGAAGAGATCTGTTTTTTTCCCCTATGAGGGCATATATGCAGCCAATAATCAGCTAGTCACCCTGAATACTGAGGTTCGCGAAAATGTATCAACCCATGGGGTCTGTCCACGTGCACAGTGTACGTGCTACCAGAGATTTATGCAGGAGAATGCTCACTTCACTTTCTTGTGGTCTAGCGGTGTGGCATGGTGTGTAGAAGCTGTAAATGATTTACTGGCATACATCACTGTACCCACCCACAATCATTTCATTGTCATGTTCAATGCCGGACAAGTGTGTTTCCTGATCCAGTGCCACGTCAGGGTGGTGAGTCTTTAGGTAAAGCAACACTTTGTTCCTCTTAATGAAGCGCGTCAGCCCATTGACATTAAGCAATAGGATCCGTAGGGGTCTGAAGGAATCATTGGGAGCGGTGGGCATCTATGTGCTGTCAAACGGTGGCCTCAGGCAAATATTAGGAAAAAAGAAGGTGGAAGTGCGGGGGAGGGGAAAAGTAGGGTCTGTGTCCAAGCTGTCCCAAAGAAGAAATAACACTGCAATTACAAATATATCGCAGCTTAGAGACATGTGGAAAAGACCTTCGTCCCCTCTCCCAGTTCCGGTGAATGGGAGCAATAGGTTCAATAGATCTGGGGCGAGGCAAATGCATCTGCTTGCAGCGGTAGTCCCAGATACATCCAGTCCTGTGACTAAAACTAAGTACCCAGTCGGCATCAAAAGGGTTGAAGCACCGCAGCAGTGACTCTCAACCACACAGTAAGATCTGTTGAAAAAGCCCCCTTTCAAATGCACAAGCTAGTTGACATTTAGGAAAGTCGTACTGCAGTTCGTAGCAGTGGGTGTAAAGCTCCTGAGCCTTACTGAAGCATCAACCCATGTTCGGGTGGTTCCATCATGTCCAGACCTCTGTGGGTCTCCACATCCCCCTAAACAGGGACCGCCGTACATGGTTCCTGCACCTGGACACCGGTTCTCCAAGTCTTCGTCGGTGCATGGTGACACTGTTAGGACAATGCGGTGCAGGCGGATTAAAAATCTGCCTGTTTTTGCCCCAGTGCGTTCAGTTGCTCATCCCAGATAATGGCTTGCAGTGTGCCCCCATGCACACCAGAGTGGTGGCCATCACATCTTCACCCAAGATGACTGCCAGTGTCAAAGTCCTCTCTCCATTGCCAGAACTATGCTCACCTTTCCAGTCGGTGGCCCCAGTTATAAACCGGTAATCAGGAAACTCAGGGACACCATTAAGTGAATCCTTGTTGGGGCAGGGTGCTGTCATTCATTCCTCCGCACACCCTCATGCCGTGCAAAGAAGGTGCCCGCTCTCACAGGGCACCACCGGCATCCGAGCCGGAATCACCAGTCATGGCACCCACTGGCAAGGAGGCAAGGGAAACATCTCTGGCCAGGATGATCGGCTGCGCTGAACTTCAGTGTGCCATGTGCCACACAGTGGGCATGCCGGCCGGGTCAAGAAGAGGTGGCCTGAGTGTGAGCCCCAACCCCTAAGATGATTAGCCCTGGCATGGCAGGCCTGAACAGACACACCACAGCCAGTTGTCGGTCACCCATAAAGTGCCCCAGGGCATCCCCGAGCGAAATGTGGATGGACACCTTACAATGTCGCACCAGAGGTGATGTTTTTGCTAGCGACCAGGGCCCAATAAGCTGGGAGCTCTAGAAGAATGCCGCCATGCTCCTCGACTCTATTGCTTTTCAGTGTATTCAATTTGTTTTGTTTTGTGTTTTGCGTATTTTCTACTTTTGTAAACAACTATTTACATTGTAAATAGAATTGTATTAACATATACACAGAGTTATGTTCTCGTACAACTCTGCCTTGATAGCCAGATTTGTCACATTAGTCACAATTGTACTTGTGAAAGTTTTGGTGTAATGTACTAAGACCCACCCTACACCACCACCTTTGAGGCGGGTCTTGGCCAAATGTCCTTGTCTACCCAGAGAGTCAAGGAGGTTTAGGGAGCCCAGCAGTTCACTGTAGATCTTGTGCATATCGTGTGTATGTGTCTCTCGCTCCTAGGGGCTCCCAGTATTCTACTTTGAAAGTGGTTAGAGAACCCTAAATCTGTGTTCCCTGATGGCTGATTCCCACATCATTGGTAAAAGGACTTTCACTGACCAGCATCAAATGGTCTGTTTGGTGGCACATGACCATGCATTCCACTACTAGGATGAAATTTCCAATACATGTTTAGGTTTACCAAGAAACTATCAATTGGAGTCTAAGGGGCCCATTACGATACCCGGCGTAAAAAAATCCGCCAGGCATGGAAGCGGCAAAAATCCACCCGCACACACCGTCTGAACACCGACCACGCCATTACGATTACACAAACCGAAAACCGCCATCGGCGGAAAAATCACACAAAATACCGCCCGCCAACGTCCGAGTCGGAGTCAAACCGCCCGCCACGGACGGAAACACGCACGACAACACAAAACCGCCCGCCCTCACGGCCGACACACCGCACAAGAAATTACGATCGCACCGCCATGAGCGCGGAAAAACCACAAATATACCGCCCGCTAGCGCAAACAACGCCGATGAGAATCGACACGGCAGAAGCCATGGCGCCCACGTACCTGCACAGAAACCATCCGCTCACAAAACCAATAGCACACAACATGGCCAACAAGTCCACACAGCAAGGCACGCACAAATACACAAGCACAGTACACATCCCGAAAACACCCCCCGGACAAACAAAAAATACAAAGGCCAGAACCCCAGACACAACACACCTGAAAACAACAGACCATGAGGACACACCCACATAGGTGAGTACAAAAGCAGCACTCCCACAGACCACAACCCCTTGCTACATTGCAAACCAGAGAGGAGAGGAGAGGACACAGTGACACAGCAAGGACAGCAGCACACCACAGAAACGCACACATCACAACCACCACCACCACCACCACCACCACCAAACACCTGCACCACAAACCCCCTGCACATTACACAACACACACCGCACCAGCACCACAAACACCATGGCACCACAAAGGATGCCCAAGTACACGCCCATTGAGCTGACGGTCATGGTCGACGAGATCATCAAGGTGTACCCACAAATCTATGGGAACATGGTCCAGCACACACCACTAGCCACCAGAAACAGAATGTGGAACCGGATCGTAGACCAGGTCAATGCAGTCGGGACCCTGCCCAGGAACAGAGGAGAAATTAACAAACGTTGGAATGACGTAAAGAGCCTGGTCAAGAAGAAGGAGGGAAAAACAGAGAGCTGGCTGCCGTCACTGGCGGAGGGAATCCCGCGCTCTTCAAGACCTTCAAAGCGTGGGAGGAGAAGGTGCGAGTCATAATACATCCGGAGATCCTCGCCGGATTAGCAGGGGAGTGGAGGCTGGTAAGTACAAACTAATGTATACCAGCACACCGCTATGTACTCACATGCACTACCACCATGCCACAGCTCCCAGGGACAAACACCCCCATGTCCAGCACACAATACACAACACATCACACACACATGCAACAGACACCACCACACACAGCCCAAACCGAACAACTGTAACATACGTGGGGACATGTGTACACTCAGCCAGCCACGTAACCACCAACAGGTCCCCAAATATGCCAGAAGCGCCACAACGAGCACCCACCACACCCATGTGTCCGCCACAGCTGCACTAACCGACAAGTAACAGGTAAGTGGCAGGAACACAAAGTGCAGTGGGTGGGACGGTGGACAGCCCAAGTACAACACACACCAGGCCCCTAGTCCCACAGCACAGCAAGGAGGAGCATCCCCCACACCCCACAGCCACGTGTCAGCCACCGCAGTGCACAACGACAGCCGAAAGGCAGACATCACGGTCCACAGCAATCGGTGTCAGTGGGTGTCCAGCCACCCCCACGACCCACAACACCCCCCCACCCCCACAGACCTGCAACATGGAGCACCCCCGCTTAGAGCCATGTGGCATCCAGTACAGTGCACGCACGAACAACTTGCAGGTGGGAAACTGGACAGGGCTGGATTACTGGAGGCATGAGGACCATAACACGACCAACACATGGGACATGTCACGTAGCAGACGAACACGCAGCACCGCCCACCGTCACGAACAAGTGAACAATGTGCACACGGACATGAACAACAGACTCACACCCCACATGACCCATCACAGACATAGCAACACCCAAGGAGCCACGTCTGCATGCACAAGCCACACTGAATATAGTACCACACGGCAGCCACTGTGCAACTCATCACACACAACCGAAACACCATTGAAGTCCTGTCCATGTAGCCCCTACTGCCTGTCAACCACACACCCCACAACTACGCCTATGTAAGACAAACAACACTAGACGCAACAGAGCGGAACAACATAAATGCACACGAACACCACTGAACCCATCAAACACACAGACACACCATGCACATACAACATACCATCCATCCCATCCGTCAGCCCCAGTCTCATGAAAGGCATGTCATCCGCACAGCTGCCACACATACAGCAGTCACGCTAAGATACATGCCCATGACCAACCATGTGCCAGAAGTCAATGAAGCGCACGACACACTGTGAGCAACAACACACAACATGGGCCACACCCCCCGAGCACTGCAGTGATGCACATGGCACAGGGCAGCACGCACACCAAGGAGATGGGACAACTGCAATACGTTGGCTGGCACACAACCATCACTCACTCATAACGATGCGTCCAATGCCATGTCCAGTAATCACAACAGACAGCAAATATGCAGGCCATGTCAAGCATGCACACACCTCAAACCATGCACTGTCATGCTGCCACAACACATGTCACGTTCGGCACCCATGGCTCACAGCATGTACCCCAAAAGCATATCCCCTCCCAAATGCGAATCTGGGGCATGGCCCCCATGTTGCCATATGCGTTCCTAAGCGTTCCATTTGAACCCCAAAAGCATATCCCCTCCCAAATGCGAATCTGGGGCATGGCCCCCATGTTGCCATATGCGTTCCTAAGCATTCCATTTGAACCCCAAAAGCATATTCCCACCCAAATGCGAATCTGGGGCATGGCCCCCATGTTGCCATATGCGTTCCTAAGCGTTCCATTTGAACCCCAAAAGCATATCCCCTCCCAAATGCGAATCTGGGGCATGGCCCCCATGTTGCCATATGCGTTCCTAAGCGTTCCATTTGAACCCCAAAAGCATATCCCCTCCCAAATGCGAATCTGGGGCATGGCCCCCATGTTGCCATATGCGTTCCTAAGCGTTCCATTTGAACCCCAAAAGCATATTCCCACCCAAATGCGAATCTGGGGCATGCCCCCATGTTGCCATATGCGTTCCTAAGCGTTCCATTTGAACCCCAAAAGCATATCCCCTCCCAAATGCGAATCTGGGGCATGGCCCCCATGTTGCCATATGCGTTCCTAAGCGTTCCATTTGAACCCCAAAAGCATATTCCCTCCCAAATGCGAATCTGGGGCATGGCCCCCATGTTGCCATATGCGTTCCTAAGCGTTCCATTTGAACCTAAAAAGCATATTCCCACCCAAATGCGAATCTGGGGCATGGCCCCCATGTTGCCATATGCGTTCCTAAGCGTTCCATTTGAACCCCAAAAGCATATCCCCTCCCAAATGCAAATCTGGGGCATGGCCCCCATGTTGCCATATGCGTTCCTAAGCGTTCCATCTGAACACCAAAAGCAAAGTACAAACCAGACCCAGGATGGGCCAGGAGCCCGCATACACCAGAGTCACAATAAGTAGGGGCACAGCAACACACCCATCGGCATGGCCAATCCGTCCCATGCCACATGTGCACAGCACACAGTCCCATTGCCAAGCACACACAACTACAGATGCTACAGCCACACACACGCCTCCGGGAAACCCATGTACGAGATTGCACGAACTGTTAATGTCAGACGACAAATACATACTTCGCCAGGTGCAACACAATAACAAATCTCATTCTCTCCACAGGTGACGAACTGCTGGATGCTGGGGATGGAGCCAGCAGCCAGCACAGCCAGCCTACAAGCCCCCAACGAGGACACACGGATCTGGAGGATCTGTCCTCCTCTTCGGACACGGACCACCAAGCAGGCCCATCTGGTGTGGCAGGGCCCAGCCGCTCCCCAGGACCCCTCCTACCCACCAACCCATCATCCAGGGCTGCTGAACATTCCCAGCCCCCTGCTGCCACTGTCGTTGCGGCCACACCCACGGTCATTGTGGCCACTACCACTGCCGCAACCGCCACCATCGCCGCACCGACCACCACCGCCGCCACCACCACCACGTCTTCGCTGGCACCAGCCCCAGTGCAGGTGGTGGCCCGGCCGACTGGATCCACCCTGGGAGCCACAGCGAGGACCGTGGTGAGCAATGTGGCTAGTGGGCAGGCCGGTGGCAGCAGGACTGGTAGGAGGAGCAGGGTCAGGGAAACGCCAGCCTCCCCTGGGAGCCATGCCCTGCCTCAAATGGCCAGAGTCCTTGGGGCCTATGAAGAGGCCCAAGGACAATGGGTCCGGTCTGCTTCAGACACGCGTGAGGTGCTGGGGGTGCTGAGGTCCATGGACGCCCGTATGGGCCAACTCGTGGACCTCATGGGCCAGCTGGTGGTGGCGGTGAGGTCACAGCCAGGGACAGCAGCTCCCCCTCCGCCACCACCTGCCGGGGCGCAGGGTGGAGCAGCAGTGTCCAGTTCCCCTGCGTCCACAGCCAGTGACCACACCTCAACCACCAGCATGTCGCAAGCAGGCACCCCCCTCGCAAACGTGGAAGGGGCCGTCCGAAGTGGAAACAGATCTCCCGGGAGGACTTCGCACGCTCCAAACGCAAGTGAGGCAGCCAGCCAGCCTTCCGCCAGCCTTCCTTGACCAGCCACTGCATTGACTTGGACTACGATCCCACTCCACACAGCCATCTGGATGGCATGTGTGTGTTGGACTATGGACATAGAACCAGTGGGTACACCCTGAGCATCACGCAGCCATGACCGACAGCTCATTGTCACTGCACGCACCACTTTTGTCATCACCTTACACACAATCACATGTCACAGTTTGTAATAAATGCACCTTTTACACTAACTGCTGTTTGTGCCCTGTGTTTTATTTGTACGGAATACAACGGCCACCTTGGGCGGAAAGGCACCTGATGCGTGGCATGGCAATTGAATCCGGAGGGCCTGTAGGGACCTAGGGGTGGGAGACAGAACAGGAGCACATTCAATGAGTGTGTCACACACCCATCACACAGTACATGTCAACAACTACAAGCAATGTACACACATCGCACAGAGCAATAGGGCACAATGCCACAGCCACCAACAGTGGCATACTACCCTGGCCATGGAGCGTTGACACACAGCACGCAGTGAACAAACGGCCACCCTGACACAGCACACACACACCTGCACAGATACAGCCACATCAGCCGTCGTACATGGACACTCACCGTCAAGTGAAGTAGCGGGTGATGAGCTGCTGCCGCACATTACCAGCTTCCTCCTCTCCGCTGTCCTCCTCACTCGAGCTGTCCTGGTCTGCGGGCTGGGGCCCTGGTTGATCTCCGTCATCCACGATGAGGGGGATCTGCTTCCGAATGGCCAGATTGTGCAGCATGCAGCACGCCACCACTATCCGGCACACCTTCTGTGTGGAGTACGCCAGCGCACCCTCGGTGCGGTCCAGGCACCTGAACCTGGACTTGAGGAGGCCAAAGGTACGCTCGACCACACGTCTGGTCCTCCCATGTGCCTCATTGTAGCGATCGTCTGCTGGGGTGCGAGGATTCCTCAATGGACTGAGCAGCCATGCCCCATTCGGGTACGCAGAGTCAGCTGGGTGTGAGGGACACAGAGAACCGTTGCTATTCCAACTGGACAGGGGACAGCATCGCACAACCAGCACGCTACACCACTCCACATACTCACCGACAATACAGGCACGATCCTGTTGCATATTGGACATCAGTCGTGGCAAGATGCTGTTGCGCATTATGTGTGCGTCATGGGCCGAGCCTGGGAACTTTGCACACACGTGGGTGATCACCATGTCCGCAAGGCACACCAATTGCACATTCAGGGAGTGCGTGTGCTTCCTGTTGCGGTACAGGTGCTCAGTGGCCTGTGGTGGAACAAGGCCGACATGTGTGCAGTCAATGGCTCCAACGACGTGTGGGATTCTGCCAAGGGCATAGAATGCACCCTTCACTGCCGCCAATTCACGAGCCCTGGGGAAGCGGATGTACCTGTTTCGGTACAGCATCATGGCTGCCAGTACATCCCTCAGCACCTTGCTGAACATGGGTTGGGACATCCCTCCTCCAATGCCCACTGTGTGCTGGAATGACCCAGTGGCGAAGAAATGCATGGCGGCCATCACCTTAGCCGTGGGGGTGACAGCAGTCGGATACACCCTGCGGGGACGGAGATGGGGTTCTAACATGGCACACAGTCGATGCAGGGTTGGCCTGTCCAGCCGAAACTTCCTAATAACCTCTGTATCGTCCATGTCCGCCAGCAATTGGTATGGGCGGTCAATGTTCGGTCTCCGCCTAGGGACAATGGCAGAGGACACATGTCAAAGCAACACGACACATAGCAATTTCGCATACACATCACTGACATGACTGAGCAAGCACATGAGCCACAGCCCAGCTGTCAAGCTGGGACGGCACGGCCACAATACACTTACACAGGTCTCCCAACAATGGCAATGGCTAGTGATACAAACCACTGCCATGTGCATGCACATGGAGATCTAGGCCCCAATGACTTGCGGGGCGTGCTGATGGGGACTGACTGCATATCCGTCAAGCGGCAACGCCACGGCAACATGAATGTCTGCTGAGCATGGAACTGCTTCCGCGGCTGGATGAGTATGGCACACGACGACGACGATGTGGGCACAGGCTGAGCGGCCAAAACAAGTGGGACCTGTGGCACGAGGGGACATGAGACAGTAGTAGGTGTCAGCACTGCACCCTATGTACAGCACTGTACGGATCACACCTCCCGAAACATTGACAGGTGTCCACATTGACTGCCCCATGCCAAGACGGCTGTGTGCTTGCAGTCACACGTCACAGGTGAGAGGTTACATTGCACGTGCCAGGTGGCAGACGTACATAGTGGGAGCTGGCATGTGTGTGCATGTGTCTCCTGTTCAGGATCCACCAGATGGGCGCTGACTCTGTACTGACCATTGGACACAGCATGTTCCGTGGAAGGCTTGTGTGTGTGGGATGGTGGCACTGGATGTGCCTCCGTTGGGTGGGGGGCCATGCACACGGCGGGTACGTCGATGATTGCGCATTGTTGGTCACAGTGGGTGCACCAACTGAAGATGTGTTGCCCTGTGTTCAATTCCTATGTCCACATGATGATGGACTGTAGATGTGGGCAGACTACACATTGGTCGATGTGCTGTCTATTTGCATGTGCCTTCACACCAGGCACAGCTGCCCCTGCACATGTGACCCCTGCTGGACTCGCTGCTGGGTCTGTGGAGCTGATGCACCTTCTGCGCGTGGGGCGGACAGCTCTCCTCACTTCCCTCATTGCGCATGTCATGACTTTGCCGCAGGTGACATGGATCATGGAGGGCCCACATGTACGCGTGGGTAGGCTACACATGATTGTACACTGGTCGCCACCCCCAGTCAGTGTTTCGAATGGGAAGGTTGTCGTGCTGGTGGTATGTTCGATGTGGCGGATGGGCGGGCCTAGGTGCGGGCTTACATTCCGGACATGGGGGTAGTTGGATTGGCGACTAGTTGCAGTACACACGGGACACGTCTCTTCCTTTCCACATCTGGGTCATCCCTTGTACTGACTGACAGTGATACAGTCATCTTCGCCCCAGCCCTCATGTCCTCCCCTCGCTCCCCCAATATGCATGCTCACCTGCGAGGCTAGCGCCTGCACAGGCAGCCCCAAGCTCGCACCAGAGAGGGCAAGGAGTGTATGTGTGGGTCCAGTTGCACGAGTGGGCTGTCTCAGGGTATGATGTGTGGCAGGACGCCGTCCACCTGCGTGGTGCCCCAAATGGAGACCCGGCCTGCATGGACTATGCATCACAGTCTTCGCCTTCCGGATCCGCCACCTGCGACACCCAGTGGCTGTGGCTGCCCTTGCGGCCAGGCCGCGTCCGTCTGTGGCTGATGGCCCACACATTCACTCTTTGGCCTCTCTGGGGAGGGCTCGGGGGTGGTGGCGCACGCGCTTGCACTTAGTCGCAATGGCATGTGGCGTGGTTGGTATGATGGGCAATGGATGGGATGGTGCGAGCCACCTCCCGTGACGTCAGTGCTGCTCGTGCTGTGGTGTGTCCCCCCTACACTTCCATTTGACTTGTGCCATGCTAGACGTTGAGGTTCTATTGCCTGCGTGATATGACCAGGAGGAGCGCGAGGAGACCTCTCACACACCATGCTCCACTGCCATCCCGTGCCCTGTATCGCCTGTGCGGTTTGACTATGTTGGGGTTACACCTGGTCGACTGGGGCTGTGTGTGCCTTGTCAAGGGGCATGGCGTGCGCACAACAGGATCCAGCTTGTCCACAAAGGGTGGGCTGAGGTGCGCCTGGTACCGCTTTGTACGTGTGCCCGGCTGCTGTGCACACACGTGTTCACTCCCCCGACAGGTGTCCTCTCACAATGCCCAGGGAAGCGGTGGTGTACTGTTCATGACCCCTCCCAACACGGCGTGCTCCAACTTGGCATGTGCGCATCTACCCGTCGCACCCACCCACCTGAGCACTGCGTCCATACGACTTCACACGACACATGTGTGTCTTCCACAGTAGTGCTACTCATTTGCGTTGACATCCAATACCAGTGGACTACATGGTCATGTCACGACTGCCGTGTACTTCACATACTCTCATCCTCTCTCATTCGTACTTGTGAAATGAGTCAGCGGAGACAGTTTTGGTTTCAAACATTATATTGAGTCTTCTGTCCTCTGTGATGCAGTATAGTGGACACTACTGGCAGCGGAATACATGTTGAGGATATACTGAGCATGATTGCAAATGGGATAGGGTGTGGGGTTACATGTGATTGGCTGTTGCATGTGGGATGTGGGCTTCAGAGTGACATCTGCTTGGCCAAGGCTGTGCTAATGTACATTTACGTATAGCTGCGGAGCTGCGGACTTTGACACAGACGGTATACATGTAGCCTACCAGACCGCTTGGCATCATGGGCACAGTCCATCTCAGTTCCATGTGACAGGTTTGCTGCGGTTGTTCCTCATGCACGCGTGCATGTGAGATGACATCAGGGCATGTGCTTGCGTGCATGCAGCGGCGTGCCACTTGTTGTTGCACTGTGGTGGTTACTGGACATGTCACAGTCACTGGGGTCGTGTTGTTGTTGTATGCACTTGTCGTCCATGCAAAGGTCCTGGTACGGGATTCCCGGGGCGGGGGTGGGAGGGGTGCAGCACCCACAGACTCCAGGCGACCTATTCATGTCCACTGAGCGGTGTGTGTGTCCATGGGCGCTGGATCCATGTCGTGTCCTGGTTGTTCGTGCAGTTCCGTCCATGTGGGTGCGATACACAGAGCCCATGCCACTGCCTCCCACGATGCATGCGGTGTTCCTGGATGTGATGGGGAACAGTGTGCATGTCCCGGTCATATCCGATGTCATGGCGATGTCGTTGATGGTGTGGTTACAGTCGCCGGTCGTTTGGTATGGCTGTTGTGGTGGTGACTGGCCAGTCCGTGCGGAAGCTAAGCATGGGTGCGGGGTTGGACATCATAGGTCGATCGGGGAACCTGCGTTGTGGTCCGACGAATTTACAGGTTGTCAGGTATGCGATGCCGTCCAGCAGGGCTTCCATGTCATTGGTGGTGTACATGTTTGCCAGCCAATGTAGCAGATGGTGGCTGTCAAGGTGTTGTTCGTAAGTTGTCCCTTGGAGGACCATGATGGGGCATGCTGGGTGACATTCGATGTAGCTGTTCTCGATGATCCGTCGTGTGGAGGCACAGTGGTCCCATTTCAGTGCGGGTGCGATGTTGGCCACATACGCCATGCCCCCATAGGCAGAGCAGGCCCTGTCGTGTGCGTCCAGAGGGAGGAGTAGTGGTAGCAGGTCCGCCTTCAGACATGCCGGGTTGGAGAGGCATATCTCCACGGGATGCTGGTAGGGACACCTCCGACAGTAGAAGACGGGCATGACGCAGCTGAACAATGTGATGCGGTAAGTCAGTCGGTAACTTACGTTCAGCAGGGACAGGAGATCGCATCCCAATGTATGAAACAGGTTGGTTTTGTACAGCTTGAGCTGTTCGGCGTAGTTGGGTAGGTGTGTTGCGGTTGCCATTTTGCAGCGGTGCGTTGTGGTGGCGTGCTCCGGCTGTGTGTGCAGTCTGCAATGTGCACGCTCCGAGGTTGCTGTGAGCTCTGTGTAGTCGTAGGGAGACAGGACTTGTGTTCTGTTGGCTTGTTTGGAGGACACGGGCCCTCTTCCCACATGCTTCTCAGACAGTTCAAGGTCAGTGATGTGTGACTCCTTCCAATTAACTTGCATGTGGCCGACATGGGGGAGTGTTTTCTTCTTTCTTCCCCGTCCGTTGTGTGCTTCTGTGATATGCGCTATCTGCCCTGTGGTCGGTCTCCTCGGCATGCCTGTGTTGGTCTATTCTTGGACAATGGCTGTATTCACCGGCTTCTGTCGTAGGGCTGTGGTTTCGGAGTTGGAATGGAAGGTCATTCAGTGCTGTCTGCTCTCCCTTGTGTGGGCGGCAGGCTGCCTTTCCGCTCTGCGTTGGGCCTTGTGTGTGAATGTTATTCTTGGGCCACCTGTTGTCGGTCCCCGGGCTCTTTGGTGTTCCGCTTTATATGTCTTGTTCATATGTGCAGGGTGGTATGGGTGTTTCAGTGTGGTACTGGCGTTCCTCTTCCCGAAGGGGCCCTGCTTCTCCTAGTTGGTGTTGCCGCCGCTGTGTGCTACGCCATGTTTGTTACACTGGGGTGTGTCCTGCAGTTGCGTGTCTTCACTGACATGTGTGCGTCGGTTGTGTGGCGTTGGGTGTTGTCCGTGAATTGGGCGTTGGGGACATGTCTGTGGCAGGCCTGTCACGTGTCATGTGCGTTCGGGGTGGGGCTGATGTGTGTGCTGCTTGGTTGTGTCCCTGTGTCTGTGTGCGACACATGCATGGCACTGCGGTTGGCCTCTGCGTTGTGCGCATGTGTGGCGGCGTCATCGCCGCTTTGGGGCCGTGACGGGGTGGTTGGTTCCTAGTCCCAGGTGGTGTGTACACATGTGTTACGCGATGTTACGATTTGGCCTGTGTGTCATATGTGGATGCAATGGTGGATGTGTAGTGTACACGCGCTGGTGGGGGTTGTCCGCTTTTCCGCCCTTGCACTGTGTGCGCTGTTTGCGTGCACTTGTTGTGTGTGTGCCTACCTGCGTCTCCGCGGTACGTTGCGTCCTTGGTGGTGCATCAGCAGGAGCATGGGGAGGGCCTGCAGTGCTGGATTCATGCTCGGGGAGCCGCTTCTTCGTTGTCCGTGCTCGGCGTCCGTGTTACCGCTTCGGTTTGTCGTACGGTATCTCTTGGCCGTGGGAGCCGTTTGTTTGCGGCATCGTAATTTATGCGCCGGGCGGTACGTGTTTCGTCGGACGGTGTGTGTCAGTTGTGCTGCGCCGCTACGTGTACGGGCGCACTTTGATGGCGGACGGTGTTGCTGGCTTGCCGGCGGTGTTTGGCCTACTTTTCGCATCGTAATTGGGCAGGCGTGTGGACTGCTGCGTGCCGGCGGTAACTGGTGGTTTTTGCATCCGCCAGCACGGCGGTTGTGCTTCCGCCCGCCATCGTAATGGGCCCCTAAGTGACTTTAAATTCTTCCATCTAACATTTGTATTTAGCCAGTAAAGATTCACTTGTTTTCCATTCAATATATCCAGCTAAACATCCAAACAAATTCCACACCTGGATACACTGGAATGTATTTTCCTTTTGCACATTTAGCAAATTCCACAAAAGCAATTAAATGATAGATAGCTAATACCATTTGAGAGTTGTTTGTAAGGGACAATAACACAGATTATACTTCACACTATATGGAAATTGTAAGAGGAACATACTTAGGCACTTTGGGTATATATGCGTGGTTAGTATAAAATATGGGCATAAGATGTTTGAGTGTCAAAGTGCTTTACTCAGATGCACGCAGCACCTCAAACAACACCAAATTAAGGAAATATCTCTGGGCATCACTGTTCAATGATGTCTTAAGTCAGAGACTATACTTTCTCTTCTTCCATGTGACTTTTCATCATCAAAGCACTCAGGAGGTGAATTGATTAGTGTGCTTAACATTACTCTTTAAAATCAATTTACTCACACGTTTGGATAATAAAAATAAACTGATTTACAACCTATTCATACTTATTTAAAAACATTTCAGAGCCATACCGGTTAAGTACATATTTCCTTTTACTTACAGGCTAAACACCTCTTTAAACTCATCAAGAAAAAATCTAAAAATCTCTCAAAAGTAAAATTCTACATCCTGGTATTTTTCTTTAAAAAGATACTTTTCATACCCACATTACTTGTGACAGGACATTTAAGACATGCACACAATACAGATGCTTGTTTTTAGGGTTGCACCCTTAATCACATAGAGGAGTATTAGAAACAACAACATAAAAATCCCTCTCACATGGGGATTTGTGTTTTCCATGCCACACTTTTCATATTTGAAACACACATGAACCGCTTTTGTGCTTACTTGAGTAAACATTTGTGGATTATTTTCCCATCCCAGTAACAGCACTATTAAAGCTTGATCATGTCCCATCTGAGAGCAGCCCTGCTGGTACAGAGCCACTATATTGTATTCTATATTTTGCATGACAAATTATTGCAACCACTACAGCTATCTAACCATTATATTGCATGGTAGGTAAGTTAAGATTATTAAATGTATACTTACTCTGCAATGCAGTGATAGGTGAAGTAGTCTATGCAATATTTTTGTGGGTCGATACTGTCGACCTCAACATAAACATGCCATGCTCTTCGTAAGTGAAGCTGAGTAGGTCCCAGTGCTGGGCAACTTTTTTTTCCAACATAATGGATCCACGCCAAATTTGTGTCCTTTTTTCCAGAGAAAATAGCCACAATATAGCGTAATTTTGGTGGTTTGGGGGAAAAATAGGTAAAAAGTGCTATACAAGAAAGCTTAAGTGTATTTTTTAAATGGCATCAATGGAAGATTTGCTCTGCTAGGATCACCATGTTCCCAGCTAGCAGAAATAAGCAGAGTTGTATAAAAAAATCTTTTACCACAGTTTTTTGGCATTTTTCGAAGCTGTGGTCCGTTTTTTAAATTTTTGTGGTTTCAACCTACTTGCAGTTTGTGGTGGAAACAGGTGGAAAACCCATGTGGGATTTTGGAAATCTATACTTCTGAATAGGAGACAAAATTCGTAAACCGTGGGAGATCATTTGTGTAGATCCCTGAACGTTTTCACAAATAAATTAATCAGTGAAGAAAAAATAATGAAAATTAGTAGAAAAAAGTAGCAATTGGTTACAACAGTGTCCTCTATAATTTCTTATCGCGATAGCTGATTTACCAAAAACAGTGTTCCGTTACATCGGTCAGACCCTTCTGATCACAAAGATATATAGAGTTTGTAGGTTTTTCAAAAACATGCGAAAACTGAGTTGCAGCTTATGACAACTTTTCATCACATACTGACCATGCCGTAACTCATATGGTAAAATCTAATGAATAAAAATGGGTATGAAGGAAACCTATGCATTTCTGAAAATATGCACAAGATACTAAGTTTAGGAACAGTGATTATTTGTACACCTCTGACAACTCTGAATTTGGGGTTGCCCATACTTGAAATGATTCGAAGGGCAATATGCAAAATGTGTTGTTTCTTGCAGACTGGCTTACGTTCGGAAGCCAAAAATGCAGAGAAATACAATAGATTTTAACAAATTGTTAGAATTTGAAACTAAAGGAAGACAAGACGAGGTAAGTGGAAAGGTTCTTTATACTGATCATCCACTCTCCACACTAATGAGAGTGCCAACATTCTATAGTCAACTCTAGGTGGAACATTCCATTGTACACAGGGAAGGAGGGGAGCACCAGGGAGGAAGGAACCATGGGATGAGGGAGGTAAAAAGGGTGCAGAATATAAATACATGAAAGATTACAATACATCTCCCTATATAGGGGAGAGAGAAAATTATGCTACGTTCACAAGTCTGTCACCACTCCATGTCTGTCCATTCTCAAGACAAACCACATTCCTGCCTACCTTGACCAATCGTTGGGGAGGTTGGAATTTGCTCTGACCTATATGCCCTTTGGTGGGTTTCCTTACCAGTACGGGTTGTCAGTCTTGAGGTTATGCTCCTTCACACCATATTTCTGATCATACCAATTTTTATATTTTTTTTGATGTTGTAAAATTTTCCTTTGACCCTCCCAGCGATTGGAATCAACTCTCTTACCTCCATCCAACCACAGGGGGTTCATTTTGGTGCTTCTCTCTCTCCCTCTTAGCACAGCAAAGGGAGATATCCCTGTGACGAGATTAGGTGCTGTGTGGTACGACCATATGCATTCTCTGAGGGAGTCATCAATCTTGTGGCCATTAGTGATGGCCAATTGGATTTGTTCCTTTATCATGCGGTTTATCCTTTCAACTAGGCCATTGGCCTTGGGGCAGTAGAGCGCAGTTATCTCATGTTTGATATTTAATTCCTCTAGGAACTCTCTCATCTCCTCGGAAGTGAATTGCACTCCATTGTCTGTGACTAAAATTGCAGAAATTCCAAAATTGCAAAAGAAATTTTTTAAGAATGCCGTAAGGTTGCTTGTTGTGGTAGAAGGCATAAATTTGAAATTAATCCAGTGAGAGGTATAGTCTATTAAAACAAACATGAATCTCTTTTTAGGCCCCAAAACCTCCATGGGACCAATTATATCAATGGCTAGTTTAGTTCATGGCACAACAGGTACCTCCACCGGAGATAAGGGAACTTTGCGCAAAGTTTTGCTTTTATCACTTTTTGCACAGCTGATGCACTCTTTGACTTTTAGCTCTACCATTGAGTCCATCTTAGGAAACCAGAAGTAATTTCTTACTTTATTCTTCGTGATGCTCCTGCCTAGGTGTCCTTCGTGGGCCAGATCTATCATTTTATTTCTGAGGTCGAAAGGAGGAACAATTTTCTCATTGCGGTACACTTTGTCATCTATAAGAGTTCGTTCAAATCTTACCTCCCAAAACTCTTTCATTCCTTCTGCGACCTCACTACATTTTTCAGGCCAGCCATTGACAATTAAGTCCTTTAGGGTGTTCATATTGAAATCTTTTTTCATGCTTTCTTCCCATTCTACTTTAGTCAAGGACGATAGTTGTGTTAGGTTTTAAAATCCCGTCCCTGCAATGTACTCCTTTCACGTTATATTAGGTTAGCAATATGTGGCTAAATAGATGCAGTTGTATTTACGTTATGCAACCCACTGAGTTATCCCCGGAATGTGCAGGCTTCAGTTGGCGAATGCGACTCCATTTTATTTTTTGCAATCCTTATTAGGCTGCTTAGACTGTGCCCGAGTTAGGCCTCATGGCCCGTAATGCTTGCCTCAGCAGAACTCTGTATTTCGCTAATGTTTTTTCTTTCTGTCCAAGGCTGTTTCTCGACCTGCTAATGAGGAGACAATTCAGCTCTCACATACCAATCTAAGTGTGTAGTTCTGCTCCCACGTTAGGAGATGCTGAGACCCAGCGCAGTGGCCTTGGGTTTCTGATAACATGCACCCATCTGGCAGGTGGTAGCTCATCTCCCAGTGCCTCCTTTGTTCATGTTCGGCCCCGGCCGGTTGTTTTCCATGGTGGGCGGGGTTGGAGGCTTCTGGGGAAGAATGATTACTCACTGTGGACCGCTGGGAAGTCAGTCCCTCGGCAGACATCTTAGGGTGCAGGTCATGATGGACTCCTCTGCAGAACATCTCTAATAAAGCATGTAAGTTTGTATTCTCTACTGTCTGACTGACTCTTCATTCTTGGGAAGGCATAGCAGGTGGTTGTGAGAAAACCTGAGTGTCCCTAGAGGGCCACTTCCTTCAGTTGGCTTCCGAACAGGGAACCCCCAAGGTGATCCGACTCACCTGTAATCGGGTTGTAGGGTCTGGGGGTGCTTTTGGTCCATTGGGCGGATCGGGGTACCCCACACAAGACCGAGCTTGGTTCTCGCAGCTGCCCCGCCCGGCTGATCGGGCGTCCCCTCGTCTAGTGGTCACCAGCTGGGGTCCTGAGAAGACGAAACCTTGGAGTTGACCGTTTGGTCCGATGAGTCGGCAGTAGAGAATAGCTTGACTCGACCTGTGTGCACCAGGTGAGTGATTTGATTCTTGGAAAAAATGGTGCCATTCTTGGACGGCACGAGCCTGCGGGCTGTGTCTTGATACAGTCTTCGGACTGTCTTGTCTGCAGTTTTTGAACTGCCTTGCTTGAACGACACGAGTCGATGGGCTGTGTCTTGGTACGGTCTCCGGACCGTCTTGTCTTGAACTTGGTGGGTCTGCGGACCCTTGAAAAAGACACAGAGTGTTTGTGAGCAGCTCACCGGACAACTGGAAATTTGACCTGCGCTTGAAAAGGTCCGGGACTGCCCGCGAAGAATCTGCCAGACCAACTGGTAATTTGGCTAATGCTTGAAAAGGTCTGGGGCTAGAGTCTGTCTTCTTGAATTTGACACAGTCTCCGGACTGTGGGGAGTGGTCCCTGGACCGGTTTTGTTTGGCTTCGTGACTAATATTTGTTATTCTTTTTTGTCTTAGTTTGTTGATTGTTGGTGTTCTATTTGTCCGTTAGGGACAGTGCATGTGTCTTATATTAAAATGCCTTGTTTTAGCAAATTGGGGTGTTTTGGATGTCGATGTTGTTCTACTGATGCTCAATTGGAAAAGAGCCAGCCTGCACCTCCGGAGGGTTCTCCAAATTTTGACATATATGTTAAACATGGTATTGGCCCTGTTATGTTTAGCACATTGTGGCATAAATATACGAGGGACAATGCTGAGTTACAGTGGCCACTTACTGGCTCGTTTGATGAGCAGAAATTAAACTTCTTGCAGGACAAGTTGTTCGCTAGGAGGAGCAGACAGTCGATGTTTGATTCTCTAAGAGTATGGCAGAAAGAGGCAAAGCAACGACGACTAAGAGCAGAGAAAGATGCCCGGAAGAGGCAGACACAAACTATAACACAGAAAGCAGTAACTTATGAAAGAGGAAAGGTAGAGAAGGGTATAGAATGTGCAGATAGAAAGTTTCGGTTGCAGACAGATAAGTGCTATGTTGCTAGGGAGGAAGGTGATGATTTTGTCGAAGAACTATTGGATTCTCGTCCTCCTCCTCCTTATGCCCCTGAACAGATATACACGGCAGTCCCGACCTCTCAGTCCTTGGCCCCTAGTGCCGCCCCTTCTAGCATTCCCGTTTCTGGCACAACCGCTACAGCCCCGGCCCCTCTTGCTTCTCTTCTACTCACACCAGGCACCGGGGCGGGTGCTGTTAGTTCTCCTGTCCAGTCTGTCAGCTCTGGATCGGCCACTACTCTCCCTCTCACCCCTACCACCCTGTCTCCCTACATGATGGTGCCTGTCTCTGCGTCTGCACCTTCCCCCGTGAGTGTGGCACACCAGGCACAGTTGAATGTCGAAACTTCTGCACGTGGCGTGCATGATGTGAACTGGGCAGCGGCGCGAGATCGAATGGATAAAGTGTTGGTGCGTTCTGCAGTGGGTGATGAGGAAAAGAAAATGGTGGCGAATCAAGCAGCTCAGTGGGCTCGACACCCAATGTATAGCGTGGAGGATGTGTGGAGTGTGATGAAAGATTATGAGCTGTTTATACAGCAGCATGCCCTTAAACACGTCAGCGATGCTGATAGAGTTGTGGGAACAATGTTTTCAGGGTGTTGCACCGCAAATCATATATGACATACGGGATAGGGTGTATGCTGCAGGTATGGCTCCCAAAGAGGTTTTTAGAAATATAACAACACTAGTGGGTTACCGAGGTAGATTGCTCCAGAAGGTACCGACAATGGGGACACAGCATCCCATGAGGGAGGTTCATCCCATTTACCACCCTGAAATTCCAGAACTGCGCGATTCCACTAATGCTGTGATTAGACAACGGGTCGACGCTCGGTTTCAGGAGCAATGGATCTATACTCCTTGGAAGAGGAGTGAGGTCCTATCCTTAAAGAGCCAGCTGCCGGACCCCCGGAAAAACCCCACTGCATATTATAAAGAGTTGACGGAGGCAGCCTCCTCTACAGTAATGAAGTTAGCTGATATAGAGTTGTTTTTCTGCTTGTTGGTACCAGTGGACATATGGAGGCAAGTCCATACGCAGGATCATGCGCTAGAGTTGGGGGGAACATGGGATGAGATTAGGGCTTGGGATAAGGAGCGTAAGCCCGGCGACAAGCTGAAAGCTGAGCTCCTCGCTTTGCCAGTGCGTATTATCACATACATGCGCTCACTTATCCCGCCAAAGAGAGTGGATTGGGATAAGTTGACTGCGTGTTGCCAGAAGAAGGATGAGAGTGTGTCGGATTTCTTTACTAGATTTGAAGGGGTGTTCTTAGATTTTAGTGGACAGGACCTGTCGCAGGAGGGTGGTGTTCGTTTATTTGTCAATAGATTTGTCACTAACTTGCTTCCCGAGATTGCAACGCGGTTGCAGGCTTCAGAAAGTACTTGGACGACATCATCTCAGTCCGTGATATTGAGTGTGGCACAATATTACGAACATAGATAGAATGAGGACAAGGAAAGGGTGGAGAAAAAGTCAAAGGATTTGAAGACGAGAGTATTGATGCAGCAAGTTGCGAGGGGAAATGGACGAGGTAGAGGTTCGGGTTCGGCCCAGCAGCGGTCTGGCAGAGGTGGCGCGTCAAACGCGCCCCTCGGGCTCAACCAATGTGCGTACTGCAAAAAGGAGGGACATTGGCGGAATGAGTGTCCGGAGTTGTTACAGAAGGGTGAGGCCCCAAGGGGTCGAGGTTTTCGAGGACGCAGGCGACGAACAGGAGGTAGAGGGGTAATGCAGTCAGAGGATTCATCACACAATAGTCAGATCGGGAATTATTTTGATGATCCCAGAGGATGGCAGTATTATCACGACGATTATGACATGGACGAAGTGACGGGGTTGTCTCACAGCTAGGACAGCCGAGGACAATGCGAGGGACCAGTTCCTGTGCCTATAGATCAGAATGGACCTTATGTCACTGCTGATTTACAGAGTACTACTGAAAATATTTTAGTCGATACAGGGGCTATGAATAGCTCTGTTTCCCGTTCACTGGTCCCAGGGGCAGCTCTGTCTGGCCAAAATAATGTTTCGGTGGGTTTCTCAGGTGTGCCGGTTATTAGCCCCATTTCCAAGCCTCTTGCTTTGACTATTGGCCCCTTTACGGTCGATTCACCATTTTTACTGACGTCAAATTGTGGAGAAAATTTGTTAGGACTTGATTTGTTAAAAAGGTTGCATGCGACAATTTCTTGTTCTCCAGACGGTGTTTACATGACTATTGGACCACAGGTAGGCCGTGCCAAACAATGTTTTGCAAAGGATGCCCCACTTCCAGCTGAGTTTCGAGATGTGCCACGTACGTTATGGGCTACAGGAGACACGGATGTGGGGTTACTCCAGATCCCGCCTGTTTCTATACAGATCAGAGACAATGCTAAATTGCCACGTATTCCCCAGTACAAGATATCCCAGGCAGGTGAAAAGGCTCTATTGCAAATAATACAGGATTTGATTGAGTCTGGTGTGGTTGAGGAGACTACGGCGAATGTGTGTAATAGCCCTATTCTTCCTATCCTTAAAAAGGCCCCCTTGGATCCTCCTGATGCCCACCCTGATGTTTACCGCTTTGTGATTGACCTCAGAGAGGTTAATAAGATCGTAGTTCCCCAATACCCTGTGGTTCCAGACATTACAGCGATCTTAACAATGATTCCCCCATCAGCGAAATTTTTCTCTGTTATTGACTTGAAAAATGCTTTCTTCAGCATACCAGTTCATACAGATAGCCGATATCTGTTTGGGGGTTTGCAATAGCCGGTCAGAGCTTTAGATTCTGTCGTGCTCCACAAGGCTATACGGAAAGCCCCAGTATTTATAGCCAAGCCTTGAAAGCTGAATTGGATTCTTTGGAGCTTCCCCTGGTAATGTGCTGCTGAAGTATGTTGACTCCCTTCTCAGGCGCGGTCGGTGGTAGGAGTGCCGGTCGGGCGGTGACGTGGGGCGGGGGAGGGGCAGGGTGGGGGGTAGTAAACTACGGGTTAAGGCCCAATACAGGTAAGTAAACATTTAAATAAATAAAACGACTTTCGTTGCGCGCACTGCATCGCATTTGGCGATGCAGCGCTCACAACTAAATTCATTTTATTTATTTAAATGTTTACTTACCTGTATTGGGCCTTAATCCGTAGTTTACTACCCCCCACCCTGCCCCTTCCCCGCCCCACGTCACCGCCCGACCGGCCCTCCTACCACTGACCGCGCCTGTCCCTTCTTATTGCTTCGGACAATGAGAATGGTTGCAAAAACGCCACAGTTAAATTATTATTGCATCTGGCGCACCATGGACACAAGGTGTCACTTTCCAAATTTCAATATTGTCGACAGGAGGTCACCTATTTAGGTCACCTACTGTCGAAGGAGGGTCGCAGACTAACACCTGAGAGCATAGCTGCCATTACTGACATGTCTGTCCCTAGAACCCAACGCGAGCTACGCGCGTTTATAGGGATAACATCGTATTGTCGCATTGGATCCCTAATTACTCCCTACTAACAAAACCCCTTCTTTACCTGACCACAAAAGAGGTGCATGAACCCCTGCCTTGGACACCTGCATGCCAGCAAGCTTTTGAGCAACTAAAGACTGCGCTTTGCTCTGCTCCTGTGCTTGGTACTCCTGATTACCAGAAGCCTTTTTACTCTACGTGCATGAGGTGGACGGTTGCGCGCTTTATGTTCTAACACAGGGTTTCGGTGGTAAGCAGAGACCCTGCGCCTACTTCTCGGCCATGCTTTATAATGTCTCCAGAGCGCTCCTGAGCTGTCAGAGAGCTGCCGCTGCAGTGGCGGTTTCTATCAGACAATCGGCAGGGCTCGTTCTTGACACGGACCTCACAGTCATGGTACCTCATGCTGTGGATACATTATTGAATAAGACAAAGGCGCAGCACCTTACTAGTGCACCTCTGACTGGTTATGAACTGACCCTGTTTGCTCTGCACATTACCATCAAAAGATGTGCTACTCTGAACCCAGCCACGTTACTACCCCTCCCTTCGGAAGAAAAGGACAATGATGTCCATGATTGTTTATTTCGGACTGAGGAAGAAACGAAGGGACGGGTAGACCTGACTGATGTTCCCTTATCTGAACCCCAAGGGGAACTATATGTCGATGGCTCTTGTTTTAAGTTACCAAATGGCACCACCACTGCAGCCTATGCAATCACAATGTTACACACTGTAGTTGAGACATCCCGTATCCCGCACCAATCGGCCCAAGCTGCAGAGTTTGTTGACCTCCTCGGGGCTTGTGAGTTGAGTGAGGGACTGGCTGTTAATATCTACACAGACAGCTAGTACGCCTTTGGGGCGGCCCATAATTTTGGGCGCCTCTGGGCGGAGAGAGGGTTCTTGACTTCGCATGGACTGCGGATTCAGAACAGGCCACTGATACATAGATTGCTGTCTGCATTGACACTTCCCAGTAAGTTAGCAATAGTGAAATGTAGCGCTCATAAGGCTATTACAGATGATGTGGGGAGGGGAAATGCTTTCGCAGACCAGACAGCTAAGGAGACAGCTCGATCAAAGATGACACAGATGTTGGTGGCAGGTCCCGCTAGGTGGGTCCCAGATAATGGAATGTTCAAGGACACATTGGAGAATGTCAGGGAAATCCAGGGTGAGGCGACTTTGGATGAATTAGCAATGTGGGAGGAGAGAACAGGTCGCTTGGATGAGGATGGGTATTGGACTGACTTGTCAGGGAAGCAGCGGTGGTTGCTGCCTAATCCATATGTGCTCCCTGTTGTGACTATGGCCCATGGCCTGGTGCACATTAGTGCTAAAGGAATATGCAAGTTGCTGGATCCAGTATGGCAGAATGATAATATCGCTAAGACAGCCATGCACCTAGTGAAGCATTGTATCATTTGTCTGAAACATAACCCTGGGAAAGGTACCCCTACACCTTCTGGTAATTTTGCACCGCCTTCCTTCCCTTTCGAGGTTCTCCAGATGGATTTCATCAAAATGGAACGGGTAAATAACTTGAAGTATGTGCTAGTAGTGATCTGCGTATTCAGTGAATGGATTGAGGCTTACCCCACTAAAGAGAATACAGCTATGGTGACGGCGAAGGCACTTCTAAAAGAGTACTTCCCGCGCTATGGATTGCCACGCGGGATTTGGAGTGACAACGGAAGCCACTTCAATGCAAAAGTCATTGAATTGGTATGCACAGGGTTGCATATTAAGCAGAAGTTCCATGCAGCGAATCACCCCCAGTCAGCAGGCCTGGTTGAGAAGTACAATGGTACTCTCAAACTGAAGTTGGCAAAAATTCAAGAAAGCACAGGACTAAAATGGCCAGATGCATTACCCTTGGCTTTATTATCTACCAGAGCAACAGCGCATTCTAGAACAGGGTTGTCCCCCTACGAGGTGGTCTTTGGACGCCCTGCTAATGTTTGGGGCGTCCCCAGACCCAAGCGCTTCTCTGAGATAGAGTGCCCCCTACTTGTAGACTACCTGTATGAATTGTCTAAAGATTTTCGTTCTCTTCATCAACAGATACAAGCCACATTGTGGCCAGTACCAGAGGGGCCCAGGCATTGCATACAGCCCGGTGATCATGTGCTGATAAGGAACTTCCAACAGAAAAGCAGCCTGGAGCCGAGGTGGAAAGGGCCAGTAATCGTGCTACTCGCCACCAGAACGGCTGTCAAGGTGGACAGCAGAAAGCACTGGATCCATGTGTCTCATGTGAAAAGAGTGCCTCTCCCGCTTCCGTATGAGCGTTGGGTCAACGAAGGCATCGGTGATCAGGAGTGTGAGAAGGTGCCACGCTTCGTTCCCTTCTCTGACGCCCGAGTGAGGTGGGCACAGACAGACGAAGAAAGTGATGTAGTTCTGTCTGAGGCGATCCCACCGGAGAGAAGGGCCGCCTCGGATAACACCGTCTCTAACACACTGGAATCTGGATCTCGATGCCCATCTGATCCTGAGTTTCTGTCCCTTTTTGTTGATGAAACAGTGCCTGAGGTTACCAAGTATAATTTGATGCCCCGGAAAAAGGACGGTGCACCAGCCGAACAGTCTAAGAGTTAGGGAAGGACTTGAGCTTAGGGCGCAGGTGCTGTGCCTAAGGTGCCTGTATTAGACTAGGGTGAACAACACTGGTGCACTGCCCTGGACACTGGAGAGGATAGCTGAGGGCATTGGCCCAGGAGGGAGGGTGCCCTATCCTGAAAGAAGAAGGATTTGTTTTTCTGCAAGGGTTGCGATCGCGCAGCTCCCGCGTAGGAGTGCTTCATAGCACCGTCGTTGATGATCAATAGGAGCCTACCGGCGAGGCTCTAAATGGACGCTGGGTTGCAAAAACCACGCTGTGGTTGCAAAAAGTGGCTCTAGCCCGTGAATTTTTCTTTCCCTTTTTGACACCTATAAATTGCCCTTGAAGTTGTCCAAATGTATCCCTTTGGTCGTCCTATCCCTGAGGAGGAGCAGCCCTTTGCGGCTCCACGTCCTACTCCAAATTATCCTGTTTGGTCCTCTTGGTCCGCTAAGAGTAAAGTAGTGTTTGTTGTCATAATTTTGCTTTCCTTGCTAGTTGTATTTGGGGTGGTTTGGTACCTGGAGGAACAACATCCTGTGCACACCTTGATAGGGACTACCCCGGTGCCAGCAGAGCACTCGTTTGTTACATTGGCCCCACATTAGGAGAGACACAGACAGACTTATGCACAAAATGCTTTCGTTCAGATGCTTCATCAGGTACACAGTACTACTAATGCCATGAATTGCTGGGTGTGTGGGCTACTTCCCTCAGTTATGCATAAAAATGATTTGCTAGTGTCATTGCCCCTGTCATACTTGGGTAGCTGTGAAGCCTGGTTCCAACTGCTTTCTATGGTATACATGCACTATTATGCTGATGCTATGAAAATGGTACAAGCTGACTACGGAGCAGTGTTGGAGTATATAGTGTTACACCAGGGATATACACCCGGACCAGATGGCAAGGAGGGTACCCTGCACCCAATGCTTGTATGAATGTATTTGAAGCCCACGAAAATGTCACTTGGTTGCAAAATGAAATGCTAGATTTCCAAGGATTTAATGTCACTGAATACTTTAAAAGTTTCCAGGAACGCAATATCACTGAGGACAAAGCTATGCCTGTCCCTGTGATCAACTCAACAGCTAGCTTCTGTGTTGAAGGAACAGGGAACATTTCAGTAGGACAGAGTCAGTGTAACTGCACCTACCGATTGAACACTACTAGCAGCCCACCTTTGCTTACACCTCCGAATGTATACTTCATCTGTGGGAACAGGCTTAAACATGGCTCCCGCGAGGGTGGTCTAGCCGGTGTTATGTTTCTTTTCTCTTGCCTCCCGTTTATATTGCACCGCCCAATTACCACAAGGATCATAGACTACAGCGTAGGGATCTCCAGGTACACCGAGTTAAGAGGGTTGTCAATGCAGACGATATTGATCAGACAGATACCTCGCTGCAGCAATTTACTGACATAATGAAGGGCATTCGCCCGTTCTGGGGTCCCATGTTCAATAGTCGTAATATTTGTCGCCTTGCTAGGGTAGTTGAGGGAGTTATTAATATTACTGCTAGTATATTGACTAACATTACAGTTGAGCTTCAGGCTACAAGGCTTGTTTCTCTTGAAAAAGGATGGTTTTGGATGTCATTCTGGCAGATAGGGGTGGAGCCTGTCGTGTCATCGGCAGCAGCTGCTGTGTGTATATTCCTGATAGTGCCCCTACTGTATACTCCGCAATACAGAAATTGCACAGACTCGCCTCAGATATCCATCAGGACAATGGTTCATGGTCTCTCACTGGGTGGCTCTGGGGTCTTGTTGACATCATGGGGTTGGAAAATATTACTTGTCCGAATAGCCATTGTAGGAGTCATCTTTACCTGTTGCTTATGCATTAACTGCCTTCCAGCCTGTTGCACCTATTGTATGAGTAGACTTGCCTCTACCCCTACATTGCCAAGAAGAGATAACAAAATTTCTGCTATGATGATGCAGGAAATTCAGGATATCATGCTCATTGATGAGGGCATCTTCGAGTATTAGGTGCTTTCAATGTGCATGCCTTGCTTGTTTTCCCCCTGTAACATGAGTGACTTTGCTTATTCTTCCTCTCCCTTAGAATTGTAAAGACCCTACCGCATAGCAATAAAGCATTTAGCCACCCATGCTAAAAGGAGGGTCTGTTAGGTTTTAAAATCCCGTCCCTGCAATGTACTCCTTTCACGTTATATTAGGTTAGCAATGTGTGGCTAAATATATGCCAGTTGTATTTACGTTATGCAACCCACTGAGTTATCCCCGTAATGTGCAGGCTTCAGTTGGCGAATGCGACTCCATTTTGTTTTTTGCAATCCTTATTAGGCTGCTTAGACTGTGCCCGAGTTAGGCCTCATGGCCCGTAATGCTTGCCTCAGCAGAAAATGGGGACATCCAAATGTTCTTAATGAGTACTAGTATTTAAGGGGGACCTTGAAAGGTAATCTGCAACAACATTCTCTAATCCAGGTAAGTACTCAACTTTAAAGCAAAAGTTTTCCAACCCAAGGAACCACTTGGATATGCGTGGGGGCCTTGAACTTTTTTTGACGAAAACATGAATGTTAGGGGCTTATGGTATGTACGGATGGTGAATTTAGTACCCCATAGATAAAATTTAAAGTGGTTAACGGCCCAAAACCATGCTAGGGCCTCTCTCTCGATGACCGAGTAAGTGCGTTCAGTAGGACTCAAGGAACGGGAGGCAAAAGCTATGATGGTTTCACCCGCCTCCCCTCTTTGAGATAAAGATGCCCCCAACCCTTTGTTGGATGCATCTGTGGTTAATATTGTTTTCTTTTTGGGGTCAAAAGATCCCAGGGCAGGTGAATTAATGATCTCTTTTTTCAACATGTCCACCGTTTTACTGTGTTTCTCTTCCCACATGAATTATTTGTGTTTCTTCAATAATTCACGTAACCCATCACACTTTTCAGATTTTTTTTTTACAAATTTGGCCATATATTCGATAAGACCTAAGAAAGATTTGAGCTCCTCTTTGTTTGTAGGGTATGGAGCATCACTAACAGCTTGAATTAGACTGCATTTAGGTCTGAAACCTTCTTGAGAAATGGTGGGGCCAAGGTAGTCCACTGAACTTACTCTGATCTTACCTTTGTCAAGTTTTACTGTCAACCCTGCTTCTGAAAGTCTCTTACAAACTGTTTTAAAAATTATGTCATGCTCTTCAGCAGATGAACCATAAATCAATATATCATCTTGGAAACACAGGGACTTGCTGCATCAATTTTTGAAAAACTGCTGCAGCAGAGGCAAGTCCAAAGGGCATCCTGACAAACAAGTAGGCTCCGAATGGAGAGGTGAATGCCATTAATAGTCTAGACTCAGGGTCTAGTTCCACCTGGTGGTATGCCATTGATAGGTCAATGACCGAAAAAAATTTGGCCTCCCCCATGGTGCTCAGCATCTCGTTTATATTGGGGAGGGGAAATCTCTCTACCCATATATTGTCATTGAGGCTGCGCAGATCAACACAAAGGCGAATGCCTTTCCCATTGGCTTTAGCTGCTATAACTATGGGTGCCAACCATTCCGAGGATTCTATAGGTTGGATGAAACCCATCTCACATAACTTGTCTAGCTCCTTCTTGAGAGGCTCTCTCATAAGGAGAGGAACTGGGCGAGGTTTGTGTACCACAGGTTTGGCTCCTTGTTTAACCTTTATCTTGTGCTGGAAGTCTTTTAATAATCCAAGTTCATCCACAAATAATTTAGGAAATTCTTCACATAGCGTACATTTACTATTGGAACTCTCAACAAGGATGACTTGATCTTTATTGTTAGGGTCAAGTATGATGCCCAATTTCTTCTGGTGTTGCCAGCCAAGGAGATTGGACCCTTTCTCTACAACGTACACCTTACCCACAGTGGATCTTCCTTTAAAGTCTATGTGTACCTTTATCATTCCCACAAGGGGAATGGGATCTTTGGTATATCCTTCTGGAGAAATATCTGGTTGACTCATTTCTACACTTAAGTCTCCCAATATTTGTTTGTAATCAGCAAGATTGAGTAGTGTGAATGGGGAACAAGAATCTGCGAACATTTCTACTGGCTTATTATGGAGTAAAACCATGCATTTGGGATAGTCAGGTTTAGAAGTACAATCTTCCTCTTTCACTTGAAATACAAACTTCTGACGTTGTTCACCCTCCACATTAACTATCCTAACTTGGTTGTTGTCCCCATCCCTACATACTCTTGCAAAGTGCCCTCTTCTGTTGCATCTTTTACATGTAACACTGCGGGCAGAGCATTGTAAACTGTTAGCCAGGTGATTACTACTGCCGCATCGACAACATTTCATACCATGACTTTCCTTTATGGGTTTGTTAACATATACATCTTTGTTTTTCACTTTGAGTATATCATTGTGTACTTTCTCTACTTGGATGGAAGCAACTACTTCCTCAGTAACCTTCATTTCTTTCATGCACTTAGCTGTGTGCTCAATGGATTGCGCTAAAGTAATCGCTTCTCTGAGTGTGGGGTTCTTAGCAAGCAATTTTTCTTGTATTCTGCTACTATTTGTACATCTGACTAATTGATCCCTTATAAGGGAGTCATTGACTTCCCCAAAATCACAGAGTTGGGTAAGTCCCCTCAATGCTGCTACGTAGTTGTTAACAGACTCGTGTTTGCCCTGCTCACGACTGAAAAACTTATGGCGTTCAAGGACTACATTGACTTTATCCCCAAAATGTATTTCTAACTTCATAAGTGTAACGATATACATGTCTAGTTCATCATCATCCTCAACTTCCGGTTCTGGCAATGTTTCATATACCTTGCGACCATGCACTCCCAGGTTATGCAATAGAATATGTTGTTTGCGTAATGCAGAAAACTTCTCCCCTCCCATGGCACTTAAATATGACTCAAATAATTTTGTCCAATCTTTCCAGTGAATTTCTGGCTCCCCACTATCATTTAAAAAGGATGGCGATTGACTAATACCGGGGCTTCCCATAATGCAAGATTAAACAGTACAATGGGCTGAGAATATAACACAGTATTCCACAACAAAGATACCTTACGAGATGGGGGATACAGTAAGCTTTGAAAAACAATGGTAAAACATACACTGGAAAAGAGAAGAGGACAAGCAATATTAGAAATTCTTACAATATGATGTATGTAACCGTAAAATGATGGTACACAGACGGGTGAGAGTCACCGGGGAAATAACTTGCTAAAAGAGAAAGCATGAGGCGCTATGTGGTGTGCGTGTCACCGAGGAGGTTGACACACTGTCATGGTGAGTGTCACCGATGGCTGAAGGGGAGAGTTACGTCGTGATCACCATAGCAGGTGCCCTTGGCATGAAATATGAAATAAAATGTGCAAGGCGTTGAATTGTGTGTGTGCCACCGAGGTTGGATGACACACTGGTGAGGTGAGTGTGTCACCGTGTGGTAATGAAGAATTCAAAAAAATGTTACCTCAGAATACGGCACACTTGGAAGCAAACGAAGAGGTGCAGTGGGCTCCAGAAAAAATGAGGAGGAAGAGGAGGCGCTCACGCAATACCAAAAGGATACAAAGGTAAGCGAGCGCTTCTCAGGGGAGCTCCTCACAGCACGCCCACCGTGCTGAGGAGAGTAGCGTCGTCGCAGCGTGTCAGAAGACTGTTTAGTAGGAGGCGTTACATGTTGTACGCTGTACGCGTTCTACGATTCTGTATTTCTACGTCTTCAGATAAAAACAATACTCCAGTTGTGTGGCTGGGCCTAGGGCCTGCGAAAAAAAACACCCCAAAACATGACCTGGAGACATTTCATTTCACCCAGCAAAATCAACGCTTTTTTTTCAATGTGTGTAGCTGTGGAATTTTGGCCCGGGCTCTGCCACTACCCAGGAAAACCTACCAAATCCAGACATCCTTAAAAATTTAACACCCAGGAGAGTCCAGGGTGGTGTGAATAGCGTGGTTTCCAAATTTCTTTTCTTACGTACAAAGCCTCACAATCCTCATACTATGGCTAAAACATGCATATTCTTCACATTTCTGGAAGACAAGGTTCAGAATCTATGGGGATCTACCAATTTCCTACCACTCACCATTTTCACACCTATCCATATAAAAAAGAACCCCACTTGTATGCTTGGGACTAGCGCTCGTTATAGGAAGGGCCCAAAACACACCGTGTACAGATCAATTTTTCTTACTCAAACCCAACCATTTTTTGCAATGCCTATACCTGTGGGTTTTGGGCCTGGGCTCTGGTGCCACTCAGGGAAACTTACCAAACCTAAACATTTTTTGAAAACTGGACACCAGAAGAGTTCAGAGTTGTGTGGCTCCCAAAGTGTTTCCTTATCCATAAGGCTTTGCAAACCTCAACCTTTGGCTAAAAAAACAAATTTTCTTCATATTTCTGGGAGAGAAAGTTCTAGAATCTACAGCAATCCACACATTTCATACCACCAGCGTTTCCATGCTCATCGTAATAAAAATGGTACCCCACTTTTGGGATGGACCTAGTGCCTGTTGCAGGAAATGTCCTAAAACACAAAATGGGACATCAAATATTTCCACTAAAACCAACTCTTTTATTGCAATGTAGATAGCTGTGGATTGTGGGTGCGGCTCAACCGCTTTTCTGGGAAACCTACCAAAACCAAACATTTTTGAAAACTAGACACATGAGAGAGTCAAGGGTGCTATAATTTGTGCGGATCCCATGAAGTTTCTGTACCCACAAAGCCTTGCAAACCTCAAGCTTGCACTAAAAACACACATTTTCTTCTTAATTCTGTGAGAGAAAGTTCCAAAATTCATGCTAGATGGTAGGCATTTTGTTGGTCTGTGCAGTTTCTGGAATATTTCCTCAAAGAAATGCGGGGAAAATGCGTGGCTTTAGCAGTAGCGGTCGGTGGTGGGAGTGATGCCGGGTGCTGACGTGGGGCGGGGGAGGGGCAGGGTGGGGGGTAGTAAACTACGGATTACGGGCGATTACAGGTAAGTACACATATAAATAAATAAAACGAATTTCGTTTCTCGCGCTGCATCACATTTGGCGATGCACCGCGAGAAACGAAATTCGTTTTATTTATTTAATATGTGTACTTACCTGTAATCGCCTGTAATCCGTAGTTTACTACCCCCACCCTGCCCCTCCCCCACCCCACGTCAGCGCCCGGCTGCACTCCCACCACCGACCGCTACTGGGCTTTAGCCAAAGTTTGGGATATGCAAGGCTTTCTGGGTAAAACACACAAAGTGTGATCCAGGCTTGGATAATTAATCCCAATGCAAATTCAATTGTATTTGCTGTTGGTGGCAGGCATATTGAAGATTTCTTCTTTAATGTTGGTAGACTGCTTGGCTACTGAATGTTATTTTTCGGCAATGTATGCACCTTTATAACATGTTTGTAACTCTCGTGCATGCCTATGACTGAAAAGAAAAAGACACACAAATGATGGACGGAATGCAGAACAAATCAAAACATTCACCCCCAGTCAAGAGATCTGGGTTAAATCCATCATTCTTTTGCTCACCATGCCACCCCAGTTTAGATCTGGCCATATGCAAATCAACCTTGACCCTGTTCCTCATGGGAACAGTCCAGCCAGAACTGCAAAGCCAGGTCCTCCCTGGACCGGAAACAAGCATCCTAGGACCGGTTTCGGGGCTTCACCCCTCATCAGCCAGGATAGCTTGAATCCAGTGGCACAGGGAGCCCGGGACCAACGTCTGGGCATACCCGGCGCACTTAGGGTGAGAAAGCAAAAGACACACAATTGATGGACGGAATGCTCACTTTGCCACTGGAATCAAGCTAGCCTGGCTGATGAAGGGTGTTACCCAGACACCGGTCCCAGGATGCTTGTTTCCAGTTCAGGGAAGACCTGGCTTGGCAGTTCGGGCTGGACTGTTCCCATGAGGCACAGGGTCAAGACTGATTTGCATATAGCTGGGTCTGAACTGAGGTGGCGAAGTGAGCTAAAGAATGATGATGGATTCAACCCAGATCTGTGACTGGGGGTGAGTGTCTGAAAAGTTTCAGTGCTCCGCCCATCATCTCCTTGTGTTTGCTTTGTTCGCCCTAAGTTGGCAGGGTATGCCCAGACGTAGGTCCCTTGCTCACTTTGCCACTGGATTCAAGCTAGCCTGGCTGATGAAGGGTGTTACCCAGAAACCGGTCCCAGGATGCTTGTTTCCGGTTCAGGGAAGACCTGGCTTGGCAGTTTGGGATGGACTGTTCCCATGAGGCACAGAGTCAAGACTGATTTGCATATAGCTGGGTCTGAACTGAGGTGGCGAAGTGAGCTAAAGAATGATGATGGATTCAACCCAGATCTGTGACTGGGGGTGAGTGTCTGAAAAGTTTCAGTGCTCCATCCATCATCTCCTTGTGTTTGCTTTGTTCGCCCTAAGTAAGCAGGGTATGCCCAGACGTGTGTCCCTTGCTCACTTTATCCCTGGGTTCAAGCTAGCCTGGCTGATGAAGGGTGTTACCCAGAAACCGGTCCCAGGATGCTTGTTTCCGGTTCAGGGAAGACCTGGCTTGGCAGTTCGGGCTGGACTGTTCCCATGAGGCACAGGGTCAAGACTGATTTGCATATAGCTGGGTCTGAACTGAGGTGGTGAAGTGAGCTAAGGAATGATGATGGATTCAACCCAGATCTATGACTGGGGGTGAGTGTCTGAAAAGTTTCAGTGCTCCATCCTTCATTTCCTTGTGTTTGCTTTGTTTGCCCTAAGTTGGCAGGGTATGCCCAGGCGTGGGTACCTTGCTCACTTTTCCAATGGATTCAAGCTAGCCTGGCTGATGAAGGGTGTCACCCAGAAACCGGTCCCAGGATGCTTGTTTCCGGTTCAAGGAAGACCTGGCTTGGCAGTTCGGGCTGGACTGTTCCCATGAGGCACAGGGTCAAGACTGATTTGCATATAGCTGGGTCTGAACTGAGGTGGCGAAGTGAGCTAAAGAATGATGATGGATTTAACCCAGATCTGTGACTGGGGGTGAGTGTCTGAAAAGTTTTAGTGCTCCGTCCATCATCTCCTTGTGTTTGCTTAAGACTGAAAAGAAGCGCACATTTGACTAAAAAGGATATACTCTTTTTTCATATATATACTATACAATTTGTCATCATACGTGTATTTATTTTTCATTTTCACTTTCAAGGATATGTACTTCGATCCACCAACAATTCTTTAAGTGGGTGAAACATGGAAGCATATCCATGGGAGTATAAGATCCTAGGATGTGGACACCCTCAACCCAAGCCTGAGATATGAATCCAACAATAAACAGGAAACATCTGAAAGTGTTACTATTTTGTCTGACAAGAAATAGATAACAACAGAAGTATATCGTACATGGGTCATCTCCTGACTGATCAGACTCTAACTTTCTTTCCCTTTCTTTTTTCATATTTTTTATGGTAAGTGTTTTCAGCACTCTGGGGAAACCAGTAGGGTACATGCAGTACTTTACAAAAGTACGAAAGAAATTAATTGATAAATCAAAACACATATGAACAGAGAGGTTGTGCTTGGAATAGATGTGGAGCAACTGGTTGAACAAGAAAAGGGAACTGAGTTAAGGAAGAGTGGATGTTATGATGTGTAGTGTTGGGTGAGTTTGTAATGATGGAACCCTTGTGACTCCTCATGGACTCCGTAGAACTGTGACGTAAGCATTACAGCATAGTGATGTGAATGCAGGTTTAGAATGTTACGTTTGCAGTTACGCACAAAGGAACAAAGACGTGTTACATTAAGCTCCGTGTGTGGTGTAGTCAAAGGTGAGTACCCGGGCTGGGAAGGACGCTATACCTTGTGACGAGATAGAAGATAAGTAACCCAAAGATCAACAATGCTCTCCCAGAGAGTTTGCCATGGTCCTGCAAACTGCTCATGCATGCCACATGTGCCTCAGTCGAAGGGGGGAATAAACGTTTGGTCTATGTGGAGTCAAAGCGCAGCCCCAGTTCTGTGTAAAGCATTTGAAGATAATGAAAGCTCCACTAAGACGTTTACGCATCGTTGACCGAAAACCTGCTGGGATGGTCGCAAAGAGAGGTGCTGCGCTACCATGCAAACTAAAGCTATACATTATATGGAGTGATAACGCTGCATGCAGAAGCACTGTGAGGCAGAGATCACTTAGGTGTCAGACAGTACAAAGAGACACTTACAAGCAACAAAGTTCAACGGCCATCTTCTTACCAGAATTGAGTGAAGAGAGTCAATGTGTTGCTGAGCTGGGGGAAGTAACACCAGAGGAAGCACCCGGGGTTGTGCTTGCGGAGATTTCCATACCCGAAGTGGCACAACACCAAAGCTACCGGGTGGTGTCTCAGAACAACTCCCAATGTCTCCTGAAAGTAAAGGGCTCCCATGGAGACCAAGAGGGAGGTCAAGGTTCCACAGGCTGTTCTGTATGACTCAGAGGTCAGCAGAGCAGTGGGCCTTAGAGATGGTCTGGATAAAGCACACAGCAGACGGTGTCAGGAAGAAATCTACTCTCAGCATCAGCCAATCTTATAAATGGATACAATGCCACCACCTTCTTGAAAACACCACCGCCATTCAATACCGCCAAAAAGCTGAATATTAGTGACAGGTGGACTGCCTGGATAGAGACATTTGATGATTTCATTAATGTGATTGAAGAAACAGAATACAAGAAGATTATCAAGTACCTTAAGAATTTTTCTGGTGAAGGTGTAAAAGAAGTCATAAAGAAAATGCTGTGAGCTGACAAAATTACATGAAGCCTTAAATCTCAAATTCCATACAGTGCCAAATGTGAATTACGAAAGTTGCATCTTCAGTGAAGAACAACAGAAAGCTTGTGAGACCATCGAAGAATTTGTTGAGAGACTGGATACACTCATTAAACACTGTGAGTTCAATGAATTTAATGATGAGGGAGCAAGTCACCTCAGAGTGATTGACGGATGCCTGTCAGCTTCGTTCAGACAGCAAATGATGAGAGAAACTCTTAGTCTGGACTGAGTTCTCATAGCTGCCAGAGCTGAAGAGCATTCTGATCGACAAGCTGCTCACATGGAGGCTGGAGGCGCCCAGAGTGAGTCAGTCATGAATGCAAAAAGTAAGCCAAAGCACAAGGCAGAGGGTCACAGAGTGAATTCTCCACACAAAAGAAGTTGTGCTTCGGGTGTGGAGTTTCATATCCACACAAAGGCAAATGTCCCACCATTGGGCAACTCTGCAAAGGCTTTAAAAGGAGAACCATTTTGTAACGGTTTGCAAGGCAAAGAAAAAAGAGAACTGCGTGAAGACAAAATGACTGCCCGAACGTTCCAGAAGCGACGTTCGATACACACGACCACATCAGCTGAAGCAAATCTACACCACATAAAGTCAATCAACATCTAAGGTCCAGATGCATCAAGACATTTTGCGATCGCAAACAGTGCGAATCGCTAAAAATGGGCGTTTGTGATTGCAAAATAGCAATAAACCATGCATCAAGCAAAATCGCAGATTTTCCAAGGTATTCGCAATTTTTAGCGATTACCTATTTATGATTTCCAAAACTGCAAATCCTTATTTGCAAATCGCAATTGCGGAGTCGCAAAGCTATGCATGAAGATTCACAATTTGCGAATAAATAAGGAATCGCAATTTTGCTTTCGCTAAATACCACCAAATCAAACCAGGTGGTAACCAGGTGAAAATAATCAAATCAGGTGGGAAACATTTGGGAAAGTATTTAAACAGGCCCAGAAGGCCTCAGAATGTTTCACAATGGCAGTTCTCTACGTCATGGCGAGGAGGATGAGGCTAAGAGCAGCAGCACAGAGGAGATGGAGGATCCAGGAGCGCATTTTCAGAGTGCGCGTTACTCTGTTGGGGCAGACAGAGGAGGAAATCTATGAGAAGTATAGATTAAATGCAGCAATGATACATGATTTGATTGCAGAATTAGACCCACTACTGCAGCGTCAATCTCGCAGGACACATGCCATCCCCACCCATGTGCAGGTCCTGTCTTCCCTGCACCTCCTAGCATCTGGTAGCTTCCAGGGGGTAATAGCTACAGCTGGCGGTGTTTCCCAAATTTCACTATCGCGTTTCTTCAACGCATTCCTGGACGCTATGTTGCTGAGGATGCACCAACACATCAGATTCCCAACGAGCCCACAGGAATTGCTTGAAACTAAAATGGACTGTTACCAGATAGCCAACATCCCCCATGTAATTGGTTGCATAGATGGGACACATGTAGCCATATGTCCCCCCTCAGTGAATGAGTATATCTTCAGGAATAGGAAGTCATATCATTCACTGAACATACAAGTGACATGCAATGCAAAGTACATCATCACGGGCATAGTGGCAAGATACCCAGGGAGTACGCATGATTCCTATATCTTTAGGCACAGCGGCATACATACATGTCTTTCTGGGGGTGAATTTGGAGAAGGATTCCTGCTTGGTAAACACATGCCACTCTCTTATGCAGATTTTCATTTCCATGTGAAACATAGCAGTGACTAACATATTGGCTGTTTCTCCATAGGTGACAGCGCATATGCTGTGCGCCCATTCATCTTGACACCATACCTGAATCCAAGCACACCATGTGAACACTGGTTCAATGCAGCACACAGGACAACGCGCAATGTGATTGAGAGGACCTTTGGACTGCTGAAAAGTCGATTTCGCTGCCTACATAAAACAGGCGGCGCATTGCAGTACAAGCCAGACACCTGCTATAAAATAGTTGCCACATGTGCCATGTTGCATAACATAGCAACTGCCAGAGGCGTACCACTTGAAACATCGGATAGTGACCCCGATGAGGACGAGGAGAACATACACCCACAACAAGCAGGAAGTGCAGCGAGTGTAGCTGAAGGGAGACAGCGACGTGCAGAAATTACCCAGAATTCTTTTTGAGGTGGGTATTGATCAAATCAAACACAACACTGTTACTTTGCCAACTAGATTTATTTAACCCAACATAAACAGTAGTGTTATTGCACACTTGCGAAGCCTAAAAATAATGATGTGTAGACATAATGGTTTGTCATGGTACTTTACATCAGTCCAGACAAATGTAGTTTCTGGTTGCTTCACCAAAAACGATTCCTGTGGACATGGCCACACTATTTCCTGCATCCTCGCACTCCCATTGCCCGTTCTGGGTGCTCAGACACATCCCTTTGCAAGCTCTCTGATCCTGGCGTATTATGTGTGCTGCGCCTCCTGCATTCCATCACTGGTGCCAAGCTGCTACTGCGGCTGGAGGCATCCTCACTATCCCCCCCACCCATGTCACTACTGGCAGCAACAGCATTGATCTGCATCTGCTCCACAGCATTTGTGACTTGGATCAGTCCCCAGGCAACATCTCCGCAGCAATGGCTCATTGCCAAATGCATGCCTATTGCACGTCGGGATAGTTGTGCAGTTGTAGTGCTAAGCCGGTTGATGGCCGTAGTGCACCCATCCAAGCGTCCAAAAAATTGCTGGTGTATTTTGCGATGTGACACCTGATCATCTTTCAAGACTTTGCATAGGTCCCTGAGTGCTACAGTCATCTCACCAAATTGTTCATTGGTTTCCCTGCGACCTTTCTGCACAGCTGTTGTTAGATGCTTGATACTGTCACTCATGTCCCCCATTTTGCATGCAAGACTGGAAAGGTTTGCCTGCATTGACCGCAAGTGTTTCACTTGCAGGCACTGTACCCTTAACATGGCACTCTCCAGACTATCGTAGGATGTGGAACTCTCGCCATCGGCATCTCTCATCATTGCAGCTGCCCTGCTTCTCCTGAATCTCATGTTCCTACGTTGCAGCTGTACACGTGGTCTTGCTGTGGGTGTATTCACAGGCTGTGCTGTTGTAGGCTCAGGTTGTCCCTCATCCCCTGTTTCAAGTGCAGGCAATAGTGCCACTGTGATATTGCGTCTTTTTGGAGCTGGTGTTGTGGGTGCTGGTGAGACTGCTATGTCTTCTCCTGACTGAGACTCACTCTCTGGGGGTGCATGTCCATCACTGTCCTCTGACTCTTGTTCACGTGCATCTGTGATGTTGAACAGTGCATGATTAGTTAGCATATTTGGACATGTTTTCACTTTTGTACATTGTTTTGTTCAATAAAGTTATTTTGAAACACACTGTGTTTGGAGACTGACTTGCCTGTCACAATAGATTTTAACTGATCTGGTTTGCTACCCACCAGCCTTCCCTTGTGGTTTTGCTGACTGCAATTCCCATAATGCATTTGTGTGTTACAAGTAAAACATGGTCTGGAATACTATGTTCTACACTAAGCCAGATCTGAATTATGCTGTTTGTTTGCTAACACTGAAATGTGAAAAGCAATCTAAGAGCGCCACTTTCTGGTGGATGTGAAAACAGGTTGGCAGACTGCTGATATTTAGCTAAGATCACTTCTTGTTTTGTCATTGCTTTTTTATAGTGCTTACTACTCCGAATGTTAGCACGATGTGCTGCCGATTCCACCTGCTTGCTGAACTCCACTGAATCTCACAGAGTTTTCATGTAACTCCCAGAGCAGAGCCAAAGGCCTGGATGTGGGGGAGAACACCACAAATATAAATATATGTTGGTTTCAGAGCTGCATCCTTCCAACGGAAGGGAAATTGTCCAGTTTCAGACACCTTATGAAAAAAATGTAATCATTCCTGGGCTCACTACCACATATTGGTGCTTAATATAACTGTTTGTTAGCTGCCTTGGACCTGCAGCTTGACTTACTGCCCGATTTAGATCTTGGCAGATGGGTTACTCCACCACAAAGGTGATGGATATTCAATCCGCCAAAATGTAAATCCCATTATAACCTCATTATAACCTATGGGATTTTTATTTCGCCGGGCGGGATATCGGTCACCGTTGGGATGGAGTAACTCGTCTGCCAAAATCTAAATCAGGCGCTTAGTTACACTGAGAGAATAGAGTTCCTTATTGAGTCAAATGTAAATAATTCAATTATTTTCGAGTTGGCTACAAATAAGGACCCATACAGAAGTTCAACTTGGGAGTCTTAAAGATTCAATTGATGAGTGAGCATGCTTATACTGGGACTACACCAAGCAGTGGAGAATTACAATTGAAACAGCCATTTCTAATTAGATGCCAACATCTTATTAAGTGGCCTGTTCTATTATTTCTATCATGTCTGGCAATTGGAAATAGAATATTTCAGCTTCAACGGTTTACTTGGATGTCTACATTGATACTGGACCTTTTATCTTTGTGTTAAGCGACATGTCTTGCTCCCTTTTGCCCTGTTTTTCATCTTTTTAAGTTTACTTATTTCCCAAGATTTATCAAAACATTTGTGATGTTTTAAAAATTTTTAAGACTGTTTCCAGAAGCCTGCAAACTAGACTTAAAAGGAACAAGTAAGCATTGCATGGCATTATAAAATGGAGTTTGTCATTGCTCAAAGTAAAATTCTCCAATTTAGAGAGTAGATCATGAATCTGAGATAAACATAGTAATGATTGTCATCTGCTCATGTTGATGGTGATACACCACTGGGAAAGGAAGATATGGATGATGGGTGGTGAATAGCTTAGAAATCAATTCATCTGAAGGGGCCAAGGATTACTGTCTTCTCCGAAGTATCAAAAAACTTCGGAATAACGGAGAAAGGAACAAAAATATAACTAATTGGATTTCTTTGGGATCGGAATCAGAATGTTAGTCCAGCTGAATTATCCAAAGGACTTTAACCATTTAGGCATACCATGCAAGAGGAAGCTGCGATTTTCATATCTGTTATGAATTTGAGCAAGGTTGAAAATTGGCCAATGGACTATAATTTACTTATGGGAGGTCATTCAAAGTGCAATCCATTAGGCGGGGTCTGAGCTAAGATCAAAGTAACCTGTAACATTAGAGATTTAGATAATTGTGTATAAAACTAAGTGATATTTTTTGAAAATTATTTCAAACAATTCTAAGCAGCAAACATGATTTACATACAAATTTATCAAAATTATTTCTTGAAATGGTTTTTAGGAATGCAAGAATAAATGGACAATTATTGGGGATAATTTCTAATCGCTTGCCAATTTTAGACTTTTCAAGCTGACTTTTTTGCAAAACCCTTTGAAATGGGGGCCTTGTGCTGTCTAGCCTCCTGTAAATATAAAGATGGCATTCTCTTCAATGTAGTCAGACAAAAACACACTTTAAGTAAGCCTGATGAATTTTTCAAATTCCTTTGCGAAAATTAGGTGAAATGCCCAAATAAATTTGCCTTAATATGTGAAATGTTGGGCCAACATTTAGCACTATTGTTAGTGTGAAATGCATCATTGTGTCATTCTCGAAAAAGTATCAATTTTTAAAGAAGAAAGCACAAAGAAAAAGACATCTGTGACGCCCAAGAGAACAACCTGGTGAAAACATAGTGGAGTGGGCTTGTTTTGAAGATGCGGTAGTTGATGTACATCAGTCAGTCCATTAATCAATTCAATTTAAGTTGCAGCCTGTGGCTATTGATTTCTAGAAGCTTGAAGGGGTTTTCAGGTGTGAGTGACAGGGCGAAACACTAGCAGATTTGAGTTGCAATGAGGATTTGCCAGATTTTTAGTGTGGCTGGCAGTTCTGATTCATAAACAGATCATGATAATATTAATTTGGGGAAACAATGAAAGAACACTAAAAGGAGACACTGTTGGGAAGAGCTATAAATATGCCCCTATCCCATATAATTTCCAAGCAACAAATCACTATGGAGGACACAGAGAAATTTATTGGGGCTCCTTGTCCTCTGCCAACAAGAGTCATTAAACACATTAAGATGGCATGGAGAGAAAGCAGAAGTCACTCAAGCGTTATCAGTTGACAGGAAAGATAGGTACACAAGTACAGGAGTGAGGCAGTGCTTTAAGTAAACAATAGAGTTGCCACATGTGAGAGCGTGCTGATTTGCAGCAGGTACTGACTGAGTGAATCCAGAATCAGGATGGGACATCTCAAGCATAGAATTTTGAAGATGTGCGGGAAGAGCTGGAGCAGGACGATTTAAAAGGAGGAAAATGATGGAGAATATGAAGGACAGGCAGGAGCCTGTGTACTATGGAAGCACCTTGGTTTTATTTTATATGAAAGTGCAGTTGGCTCCAGGAACAAGGAAAGCAATGTAAGTGCCAAAAAACATTGCATGTAAACCATGTTAGTCATGTCACACTCCAATGTGCACTATGATGGCTCCCTTACTTTGTCCAGGAAACACTGATTCTCTACCGGGCTTTAGCAGGCAAACTTTACCATACTGATTCACTCTGAGCCTCTGTGATACAGTGGCCTAGTTGTTCATTCTTATATTTCCTAGCTGCTGTCACTCGCCTCTTTTTGCCACTATCACTAACATCCTTATCAGACCTGATTATCACAGATTTCCACGCAGAAACCAGGAAGCTCTGGTTGTTTTAATTTCTTCACTACTGAGTGTGTCTACACAGTCTTGTAGATGAGTTCCAGTCATGGGGGTGAGGAGAGGGCAGAGTTTCATGTCTTGGGTCTTTGTAAGGGGTAGCTCTTTTAATCACAAATCAAAAACGGGGATAACTGTTCCAAGGCTGGGCGCAGAAAGTCGCCCGCAAATAGAACAAGAAGAGAAAAAAGGGGATGATCCTAGGTCTAGGACTCACTGTCTAGAGGCAAGCGCTAGTCTTGTCTCATGATGCCCCCACACACCCCAAAGGATGTCATGCTTCATCATCGGGCGCTTGCTCCTCGTCGGGCCGGCGCTGCAATGCCCTACGGGTCCCCCGAACGGTCGCTTTTGCGGAGATCTTTTGTTTAGACTGCCGTTAGATGAGTGCGGGTGTACGAAAAGAGGGTCCTCTGTGAGTGTTAAGTGGGTGCGTGAAAGATAAAACTGACTAAGGGATACCGAAAGTCAGTGAAGTTTATTGTGTGGGTTCCCTTGTCAGGTTAAAAGACCCCGAAGGTTGTGAGTTACTAAAAAGGACGTAAGGTGCCTTCGTAACTACAGGTCAACATGTTTCGCGCCTGATCGGTCAGAAAGATCCATGGCGCTTCATCAGGACCAAATGTTGTGAATGAAAATGTGAAAGCAAGTGGGGTCAAGAACCCTACTGGATCAGGGCGGGCCACAGCTGTGTGTAGCTACAAGGTAGCTCAAACTAGATAACTTTGCCGCTCCTGTCACAACCTAGTAGAAGGTAAAGAGATGCTCCATAGGCTAGTGCGTGTGGACACCCGCACCATAACGGGAGTTGTCCGTAGGGTGCAATGTCGTTCAGCACCTACCCACCAGCACGCCTGCCTGCATGCACTAGCCTATGGAGCATCTCTTTACCTTCTACTAGGTTGTGACAGGAGCGGCAAAGCTATCTAGTTTGAGCTACCCTGTAGCTACACACAGGTGTGGCCCGCCCTGATCTAGTAGGGTTCTTGACCCCACTTGCTTTCACGTTTTCATTCACAACATTTGGTCCTGATGAAGCGCCATGGATCTTTCTGACCGATCAGGCGCGAAACACGTTGACCTGTAGTTACGAAGGCACCTTACGTCCTTTTTAGTAACTCACGACCTTCGGGGTCTTTTAACCTGACAAGGGAACCCACACAATAAACTTCACTGACTTTCGGTATCCCTTAGTCAGTTTTATCTTTCATTCACCCACTTACCACTCACAGAGGACCCTCTTTTCGCACACCCGCACTCATCTAACGGCAGTCTAAACAAAAGATCTCCGCAAAAGCGACCCTTCGGGGGACCCATAGTTCATTGCTGCGCCGGCCCGACGAGGAGCAAACGCCCGATGATGAAGCATGACATCCTTCGGGGTGTGTGAGGGCATCATGAGACAAGACTAGCGCTTGCCTCTAGACAGTGAGTCCTAGACCTAGGATCATCCCCTTTTTTCTCTTCTTGTTCTATTTGCGGGCGACTTTCTGCACCCAGCCTTGGAACAGTTACCCCCGTTTTTTATTTGTGTCAAGCACAAGGAGCACGGGTACTGGACCACAATAAGCTCCTAGTCCCCCCCCAATCTTGATATATATATGTAGCTCTTTTAATACCTTCTAATTGAGGAGTATCAGTCTAGATTCAACACATATGAACAACATCTATAAGCCATCACACTAATAAATCTTGTATAAGAAGGCAGTAGAATTACTGTGAATAGTGATGCTCCCCTACATACAATTGGAACGCGCTCTTCTCTTACTCATTTCCTGGTAAAATGTGTATCTTGCAAAATGTTTCTCCTCTTAATATTTCACTGTGGCCACCAACAAATGAGGAAAATATTTTTTAAGCTCATGAATGTGTTTTATTGGCCCCAATACTAATGATACAAGAAGGTGATTCATGATCTTTAAATTCAGCACCCATGTATATAAATATCCCCCTGTATATTCCAGTTGCTCTAATGATATTCAACATTTTAGGTGGTATAATAGTTGGTAGGCAAGTCCTCAACATATGAAGACGGCAAAACTAGTTGCAAACTCATCAAACTACATTTTTAAGGGTAAGTTAATATTCTCAGACATGTTAGAAGCGTATTTGGTCATTTGAAATAAATACAACAAACTCGTAGACACTCAGCCACTCACTCAGTCAATCACTCACTCACTCCCGAACACCCTACTTCAAATTCAAGTTAGGATAAATATATTTAGATAAACAGATACACACGAGTGAAACAAAGTCACCCATGGTCTCTGCCCACGAACATGTTTAACCTCATTAGAACAAACGTGATTTGCTTACATTGAAGAACTTGTTTCTAAATCCAAAGTGGGATTCATTTTCTGCGTATGAAAAGCAAGGAGGCAAACCCCCTTACAATCAGAGATGCTTTGTTTACTCATCTGTATGGCATTTGCATCTACAATACCAGAGTCTAGCAGGATGTCCTTGCTTACCCTACCATTCACCTGACATAAGTTATAATAATATAATGTATGCTCTTAAAGAGTCTCCAGGTTTATATCGTTGTAAATAACAATCATATTGATAGTCGTGTCCTCTCCTCCGAAAGGATGACATGTTGAAGCGGCTCTGCATGTATTTCATCATGCGAGCCCCAGGCTGCTCTTATGTCTAAGTAGGTGACACTTCATTCAATGAGGGATGCCTCATACGAGGTTTACCCATCGGTGTCACTGGTGTTGCACTCTTGCGCGTCCATTCTCTCCTGAAACACTACTTTTGACCATGTTTTATTCTGGTTGGTTTTGAGGAAACTCCCTTTGCATTTTTTAAATCTATTCTTTCAAATTCGTAGAGTTTGTCGCAGTGATTACCCACAGATTGCGGTGTATACCTCATACGGTAATCTGAGAAATCGAAAACAGGAAATTCAAAATTGGGCCCCGTGGACCTGCACCAGGCTTACTTTCTGGCTTCTCATAGCTGCAAATTATTAAAGGATTGTGAAACGACTCTGCATCACAGACCTTTATTAAATAGCATTGCATGCGTGCCTGCATGCACAAAACAAAATCCAGATGCTGTTCCTAACGATAAACCAATGTAGGGAGGGTCGACACGTGTTTAGTTCTTTCTCTGAAGCAAGCTCCGAGGGACTTGAACCCTTTAGTATTACATTCTGGTAAGTGGCTAAGATGTTAGAAAATGTCATACAAATCTGCTTAAATAAAAGGCTGCACGATCATCCTGTTGCAAATATTACATTTGCAATGAATTTGGAAAAAAGTATCCAATTGTAAAGTAACGAGTGTCTGGAAGGATTTCTGATCACCAACCAAATGGGAATTATTTTTTATGAATTGATGAAAACAAATAGCATATAACAAATACGTGAGGAGCCATAATGACTTGATCAGCAAATCAGGACGCGAACGAGTAAAGCATATTATATTTGAACTTGGAAGCCCAAAACGCACCTTTACCTTGTGTAGTGAGTAGTAATAAACTAGATTATAGTATAGTAAAGGCTGCATATAAAACATGTATGTTTATGATTCATCCTTCGTGAAAACTGCAACTCCAATAGTGCACAGAGATCTACCGCTTTGCTGTTATTGGTTGGCAGCTATGATTGACTAGCTATGTTTGGTACAGCCACAATCATGTGATTGACAACACATTCTTGACAAAGCCTACAGAACCGTTGGATGGAGCGGCTACCACCAGCCCCTTACATTTTGTTTTTATTTTTAATATTTTGCACTATCACGGTTCATTTTATGAGGAGAAAATAAAATTATATTTTTGTACCTTGTAACAGCATGGATGTCTATTTATGTCTCGGATCGGTGGCACCTAAAGCTTCACCACTCTCGCATTTGGCGAACTTAGGGGCATATTAACAAGGCCCGGCGATAAATATCGCAAAGCGCGCTTAGCGCATGCATATTTATCGCCGGCTATCTCTGTAATTTATCGCCCGGTTAGCGCGTTATCAACAACGCGCATCGCCGAGGCGATAAAATTCCAGAGATAGCGTGGATATCGCCGTTTTCCATGGTGGAAAACGGCGATATCCTAGATGATAGGGCCTGTGGTCTTAGCCACAGAATCCCCCCATGTTAAGTATGCCTTAGTCAGGAATTTAACAGACGTTAAATTCCTGCGTTAAGCATACTTAACGCGATTTAAAAAATCGCTAACCCCTTGATAATATCGCGAAGCTGCCTTCGCGATATTATCCCTGTTTGGTTTCACAGCCACGCCTACTTTGCATCTCATTAGCGATGCAAAGTTAGGCGTGCTGGGAACGGGCGCTAAGTCAGCAAAACACCGCGATAGCTTGTCTTTGCTGATAAGGTGATGAAATTATCGCCGCTTTTCGTCCGAAAACGGACGCAAAAGTGGCGATAATTTCATATCGCCGCCTTGTTAATATGCCCCTTGGTGTGTTTGTTCATACAAATTGTATAATTACACGAGATATTTAAAATTCAAAATGTAAAGAAATGCAGAATTTCCCACAAAGTATCATTGTCTTCCGCACGAGGTGTATATATTAAATAGCCCAAAGATGGTTCTGATGTTGCATCTGTATCTATAGGTTGCATTAAAACATAGGGGCATATTATCAAGCACAACGTTAAAATTATCGCCGGTTTAGCGGCAGAAAACTGCCGCTAAAGCGGCGATAATGGGCTTGATAATATGCCCTGGAGAATTCCAATAGAAGCCCATGTTGACACCAGAACATGGGCTTCTATTGGAATTCTCCAGGGCATATTATCAAGCCCATTATCGCCGCTTTAGCGGCAGTTTTCTGCCGCTAAACCGGCGATAATTTTAACGCCTTTTCTTGATAATATGCCCCATAATTTCTTACACAAGAGTTCTATTCCTTTACCTTGAGTGGGATTCCATTGCAAACCTTCTGTATTAAAGTCGTCTTTTCCACATGCATACCTCAGATATTTCCCCTTTTTATGGACCCTGTTTTTGCTAGAAGAGAGACTCTGCACCCGGTGACACTGGTAATCGTCGATATATATATATATATATATATATATATATATATATTCCAACTCGCTGCTTGTTTTTCGCCGCCGCAACTCCAGAGCAGAGGGCGCGTCGTCAGGAACGGACCAATAAAGCAAGGTCCGGTTAAAATTGACAAAACCTCAGACTTCAAGGAATGACGACGCCGTGTTCTGTCACAAATAAATGGTTTATTTGTCGGCTGATCGTATATATATATATATATATAGATAAAGGTTACAGGGATGTTACATGTTATATTTAGGTGAAAATTTGAGTGACAATGTAACGTTTCGAACAAAAGAAAAACACTGAAAGTCACCAGTTCTTGTTAGCTCAAGTAACTGTAGCTCATGCCCTAATGTAACTAAAACTTGTATTCCCCATGCACAGTGTTGTCATCAATGAAGTCATTCAGATGATGCAGTGATATTATCAATAATGTCGCATTAGATATCATGGGTGTTGTAATGTTTGAGGTCATAAGCAGTGCATGGTGAGGGAGCAAATTATTGTCACTGAGTACTCACCTACCTATAACGTCCTGTTAACATTTGATTTTTTCAGTTAATTTCTAAGGTTTTTTAATGTAAAGTAAGATGAAATTAAAACTGAGGACAAGCATTGATCCTCCCCTTGGTTCCTCACCGGGCTCGTGCTAGCCCACTGGAAGTCAAGGAGCGCTGACATCAGACCTGCTATTTGAGACATCGGGGCCATTAGCTTCTCCCCTGTTTGTTTTCAGCCTGCATAGATTGCTTGAGGCTTTGCTTACCAGGCCGTATTGAGCCTACGTTTCCTGCGTACCTACGGACTCCTCATAGCATCGCTCAGTGGGAGCGGTCACATATTCACTGTGCTTTATCCTGGGTGAGCTGGGAATAGGAGTGCGCAGCAGGGAGGCCCAGGGGGCACACCTGTGTGAGTGGCAGGCTGGTGTTGTGTGGTGTTTCATAGTGTCTTTGCCTCTGTGGAGGTCTGCAGAGGACTTCAGGGAGCCAAGCTCAGTACAAGATGGCCTAGCTGTCCTAGCTGCTGCACTTTTGCTGCTGCTCTTCTGCTGGTTTGTTTGATGGCTTTCTCCATGTTGAGGGGGTTATAACTAATCTGGATCCAATTTATGGCCTGAGGGCTCCCTCATTCTAATCCTTGATTAGATTATGGATTTATAATTTCACTCTCTTGTTTTAATTCGATTTACTTTACCAGTATATTACATTTCCAGGGGAGCCTGGTCAAGGTAAGGGGGGGGTGGGGTGGTTTGCTGGTCCCTGGTTTGCATATTATTTGCCCGCACTTTCTTCTCAATCATCACTGGTGTTCTGATTTGGCCATGCCCCCTCACTCTGCTGTAATCAGCATGGAGGGCTATTTAAATGGCCAAATTGCACATCCGCGTAGGTTGGACTGAGAGGTACTTTTTTGCCTTACCTCATACGCTTACTCTCGCCCTGTATTTCTTTCCTTGTAGGCACCTCGGTGCCTGTTTTAGAAGGACCATGGCTCCTATAGTGACTGGACGCCATCTTGGAGTGGGTCTTTGACCCTTTTAATGTGTTTATGGTTTAATAAGTTTGCACTCTTGTTTTAATTCACTTTACTTTACTAGTATCTTACTTTGATAGGGGAGCCTGGTCAAGGTAATGAGGGGTTGCTGGACCCCGGTTTGCATATTATTTACCCGCACTTTCTTCTGAATCGGCACACGTCATTAGTGTTCCGATTTGGCCACTCTACTCTAATCATCATGGACGGCTATTTAAATGGCCGAATAGCGCATCGCTGGCACGCCGAAGGCACGCCAACGGCAAGCCCCTCTGCGCCCGGCCTGCACTCAACGGCAGTCCACCTGCCCATTTTTTGCCAGATCAAGCAAGCATGAAGCGGTACTCATGTAAGCAGAAGAACTTTTTAAGACAGTAAGCATGTTAAGTAGACTGCCTGAACATGTTACTGTTGACATAAATCAAGACTTTCAAGATTCATTGGCGGTCTTCTTCTTGAATAAGGTCGAATTGGTCTTTAACTCCTTGGCTACTTGTTAAACTATTGTGAGTCAACATCAAGGTATAACTTCCACACCTGCGCAGTTCATGCAAGACGTAATACATACTGGGACGCGAGGAGGAGGACGATGGAAAGAAGGAGACACCGCGGCGAGGAGGAGGGCGGCCCGCAGAGAAGGTAAGTGGGTTTTTTAAAAAGAATTACAAAACTTTCCGTGGGCCTGGGTCGGAGCGGAGCGTAGTTCCATAGACTTTTTTTTAAACTTCGTGGAACTACGCGGAGCACCACTCCGCATACTCCGCCCAGCGTTATTGTTAACCAGTGTGTCAAACATTATGCCATGATCTCTGAGGTAGATAGCCAACCAAGAGAGTAGACTGCCAAGTTAGAACTTCTTTATTCAGTCCCACATATGCTGATACCAGACCTGTCTTGCACAGTACCTAACAATGGCCAGTTGCCAAGCCCTGCTATGCCTCCAATCACGTTTTCACTTACTGACACAGAAAGTGCTGTCATCCTGCAAAGCCAGAGAAAGGCTCCTGGGTTGGACAAGATTCTTGCAGATGTCTTTCACTCTGATCCTCTCATATGGGTCCTCTATATTAACTTGGTTTCCAATGCGTTAGCAGCTGAGTCCTGATCCTCTCGACCTGTAAAAGAGCTGAGTTCTTTCTGGTCTTTAAGAAAGACTGTCGGAACCTTTTTAGGATCTACCACCATAGCAACCTTTGGGACAATCTGCAAAAGAGCAGGTGCTTGCAAAGTTATCAGAGTGGATTGTGGATAATTATATTCAAACTCATTTAAAAGCAGGCTTTAGACTAAAGACAAGTACTGTGGACCCAGTCTTTTATTTTTTGTTGATTAAGTTGAAGGTCATCAATATCAGTGGTGGGAATCTTGTTGTTGCCTTCATAGATCTTCATGCCACATTTGATCTGGTCCCTAGAGCTAAGCTCTGGGAAGTACTGGCTAGTGTGGATGACCTTAGTAGCCTTCTTGATATTTTAAAGCTCCAACAACAGGGAAATTAAGCCTGGGAATGGTGGGAACTCAGTGGTGAATTCATTGAGAAAAACACTGTTAAGAACAGAGTCCACCTGGGCTGTGTTGTGACCTGACTCTCATTCTCTTGTTAATCAACAGTTGCATAAGTTTCTTTTTGGACTGCGCTAATGATTCTCCTTTTCTAGCAGGCAAAAGGCACCTGTATTATTAATCATGGACGACACCCTCTTAATTTCCAAAACTACAGTTGGGTTGCAAACCTTTATTAATAGATTCTTACTAATTCTTGAGCTTCATGGGTTGGAAATTAATGCTCTGAAAAACAAGTTTATGGGCTAGAATGAACATAAGAACATTAAGGGGAACATCCACTTGGGAACCAACAAGTTGGAGAGAGTAAAAGAATTTGATTATCTAGGGATTAGATTGCCCGATAAAGATGCATGGTTGACCCAAATTTCTAAGAGCTGCTCATTGATCAAACACAGGGCCTTGGCATTAGTGAGGTTTGCTAAAAAGGTCCCTCTCATCTTATCTCGCCAGTAATAGAGATCTAGAACGTCAAATGCCAGAAAAACCAGGGACACTAGGTAAGCCTATTTTTACCATTTTATTTAAACCTGGATGAAATATAAATTACACCAGCATACAAAGTCTAATTTTGGGAATTTTGCATTACGCTGGCTATGTCCAAAAATTATGCTACCACACAACGCAACGAGAGGGTATGTGATTATCATAAAAATGTTTAATAAAGTTTTTTTTTTTTTTAAATCAACACATCAGTGAGTCTTTCTCTTAACACTTTTTAATATTGCATTTTGTAGGGGCTGAAAAACGTTAAAAGAAAGACTCAAATAAATATCTATATATATATATATATATATATATATATATATATATATATATATATATATATATATATAATTATATAATAAAACCAACTTGTCTTTGAGTCTTTTTTAAACATTTTGCAAACTGCAAAGTGCAGCCATAGAACCAACCACAAGAGGGCTATGCACTCAAGGTGAAGTATGCTAGGAGTGCATTGATTTAATGACCCAGGAGACTTACTTTTATTTTTTAATGTTGCTGGGCGGCTGCTGCACCCCCAGTACTGTTACAAAATGCTTGGTGGCCTCTTCTAGGGGCACCACAAGCATGAAAATATGTTATATTAGAAATGCACTAGGGCATTATGGGGCACTCCTTGCTCAGAGCAGTGAATAATAAATGAGCGGCTGCTGCCACTCCTTTATTATTCATTTTTGTAATGTGTTTTTGGTGTCCTGGTTCCCACCCAGGACACCTAGATAATTTTCTTTTTCACAGGAGCCAGAATTTTTCTTTATAAATATTGGGGAGACAGGTGTGTGGACCTCTCCCTGAGCCTTTACAGGAATCCATCCCCAGGGCTGTGTTCATTAATTAAGGGGCGGGGGCACGCAGCACTCTTCCCCAAGCCTTTACAGGCCCCTGGTACCCCATCCCCAGGGCCCTGTAATTTTTCAGGGGAAGGGACGCACAATCCTCATGTTCGAGCATTTAGGGCCCCAGGAATTCCATCCCCATGGCCTTTAAGGGGAAGGGGTGCACAACCCCATCCCCAAGCCTCTATAGGTCCAGGGGACCCCACCCTACAGGTAAGTTCTTTTTTATGGGCCCCCCTCCTTAAGCTTCCATGGGCCTTGGGGGAACCCATCCTCCAGGGCCTAATGTGTGTGCCCCAGTGCCCACACAGGGCGAACACACAAAAAATGTTAGAGGCTGTGAGGGGTGGGGGGATCCCCAAGGCCACTGTGGCCCTGATGGCTCCCCGCATATATTGTCTCTGCTCTCTGGAATCTGAGTTTCCCTGCCCACAAGAGCAAAAACAAATGTTTGCTTCCACCTGGTGGAAATATTGATTCAGCTCCCACCGGGTGGGAGCAAACAAGTTTCCTCTGCCCGTGCTGTCGCAGGTGGGCTCTCTGGGATGCAGTGATTGAGCTGGTCCCAGGGGATTGTTGGCTCAGGGAGGGGGGCCATGCACTCCACTTCCCTTTGAAAATAGCGGCCCCAGGGGATGGGGTCCCGTGGGCCTTTCTGTGCACCCTCTGAACTTAAAGGGGCTTGGGAAGGGGGACCACGTGCCCACTCACCATTTCATTAAAAAGCACCGCCCCCAGTGTCACAAAAAGCACGGTTTATGGACCAAGATCTGGATTTATGGAAATTTGGCATAATTCTCATCAGCAATTTTTGGAAAAATGAATGGGGAAAGAGTGTTTAGGACACACCTAAAAAAAAATTCAGGAAGGAGCTGAGGTTTTTGGGGGGAAGTTTCATGAAAATTCTTCAAGCGGCACCAAAGTTATTAGGAAAACATAAAATTATTTTCCCCAAAAAAATATCTACTTAGTGCAACTGCCACATAAATACATATATAAATTCACTGAGAAAAACAAAGGTTACAGGGATGTTATAGTTAGGTTCAGATTTCCCTCTTACAAAACCAGTGAAATTCAGCAGTTATAGTTACCTGAGCTAACTATACCTCACGCCCCCGCAATGCACTGCTTATGGCCTCACATATTACATCACTCATGACATGGTCAGTGATATCACTGATGACATCTCAAATTACATCACTCATGACATCACTGAAGACCATCCACAGAACCACTCACACCTACTCACACCCCCATAAAACCTCTCACATGCCCACACACACACACATACAACCACTCACTTACCCATTCACAGACCCGTACTAGTACTCATATATCCACTCACTCTTCCACAGAGGCACTCACACACACACTCATTCACTCCTACAGCCAGACTCACAACCATTTACTAACCCATACAGCCACTCATACAACCAGTCACTCAACTGTACAGCTATTCACATAGCCACACACTAACCCATACAGATTCTCACACACCCACTTATTTACCTACACAGTCACTCACATACCCACTCACTCACCCATACATCCTTTCAACACAGCCACTCATGCACCCATACAAGCACTCACACTCTCACTCACCCACCCACACAACTACTTACATACCCATTCACACATCCATACAAGCACTCACACAAGTCTTTCTACTCACCCATACAGCCATTCACACAGACACTTACTCTCCAATACAGCCACTCAAACACCAACTCACTTAATCAAACACCCACTCAAACAACCACTCACTCACCCATACAGCCACTTACAAACTGAGTCACTCACTCAGACAGCCATTCCGACACCCACTCAGTCACCCATACAGCCACTGAAACACCCACTCACTCACAGAACAGCTACTCACCTAGCACTGGGCTGCAGTTTAAATGCACTGCAGTGACACATGCCAGGGAAAAGTGCTTTTGACATGTAGGAGAGCCTATTTTTACTACTTTTATTAAACTTGGATGAAACTTAAATTATACCAGAGTAAATAGCATAATAAGTCAAAAACTTTACGCATTATAAATCATATGTTTCAACGTGTACGTGAGGTACATTTCATGGAGACAAAAGAAGACATAACAGGTTTATAGAAACTCCGTAAATACGGTAGCCGGTTTTCAATGTGTGGACCTCACGTTCACGTTGAAACATTTTTTTTTAAAACATATTTTTATTAACATTTATGGTTTTTTCCACAATTACACTACAAAATGGTTGCAACACCAAAATTTCAATATAGGTCTCATTGTTCACACTAGACAGGGTATCATACATTACAATTGTAATCCTGGGGTAGGACGTATCAGCATCGAACTCATATTTGAGCCTAGTAACTGCTCATCCTTGCGCGCACATTAGCTCGCCGCCCCATTAAATGACTAGCATGGACCCTGCCTAACTCTGCTTCCTCGCCCTGCCCTGGTGGGCAACTCCTGCTCCTTACCAGGATCGGGCAGTGTCCTCAGCGATTGTACATACAACCAATTGGACTTGAACATATAATCCAACAACATGAAAAATAAACCAAAAAGATAAAACAAACAATAGGGAACCAAGAAAACCCTGCATGCTAAGAGGGTGCAATTGTTTCCGGGGGTGTAGTCATGAGATTCAATAATTGTGCAATGTATGCCGTACCTCACTTGTGTCACCTTGGGGGGGGGAGGGGAAGGGAAAGGGGAGGAGGAAGGGAGGAGGGGAGCAACCCCCACCCCGCTAGCCCTGGCCCCAGATCCACCGCCCACGCTCACTCAACACTGGCGTCGTCCGGCCACTCTCTCAGGAGGGGGGAGGCTGCGTGCTGTCAAGTCCTCTTCAACCTGGCCCAACCATGCAAACAAGTGTGGATCATTCGCTACTACTCACTTCCTCCACACCAGCACTACTTGCTTGCTCCGGATTTTCCCAGTTCGCCAGCACTTCTTTCCATAAATCTGCTATCGGCCTTCTCCGGATACCTCTTGCCTCCTCCCAACCCAAGGCTCTAGCCTCTGCTCCCGCCCAACTGATAACCTCACTGTTCCAATTAGCCACCTGTGGTCCCATAGCAGATTTCCACACCAGTGCAATCCGCCTCTTAGCTAAGCCCAAAGCCAGGTCTATAAATCGATTCCCCACTTTCCGCTTAGGGGGACGTGGGAAGAGCCCCAACAAACAAGCCTCTATGGACAGCGCCAGGTCCCTACCCAATGCATCCTTAACCTTAGCCAGGACTCCCTCCCAGTACAAACGTACTACACCACAACTCCATGTCATATGTATGAAGCCAGCATCCACATAAGCACACCTCAGGCATTTCCGCAACTCACCCCCGTATGTAACATTTAATCTATGAGGCGTCATATACACCATGTGTATATAGTTAAATTGCGTATATTTAAGTCTGGTGTTCCTCGAGATTTTCTTGTGAGATCTCAGTACCTTACCCCATTCACCATCTGTAAATTCCCTTTCTATCGCTCTTTCCCACTTACTCCGAAGATCTGTCATGGGGCCAGTGGCTGCGGCAACAAATGCTTCATGGTGCCATCGCACTTGGTGCCCAGCCGTGCCCAATGTATTCAATGCATGCAGTACCGGGTGTGTCGCAGGCTCATCCCTCCCTGCACCCTATAACTGTCCAAAGGTACGAACCAGTGCTTCATACTGCAGGAACCGGCAGGGAGAGAGGCCATAGGCATCCATCAGGTCTGCAAAAGGGACCAGGGAGCCATCCTGATAACAATCGCCCACTGAGTCTAAACCTGCCTCCGTCCACGCCTGCAGCTGTTCCGCCGTGAACACTGTCAGCGGGTCCCCATGGGGTAGCCCGACCAAGGGTGACGTGGCGGTATACCACCGGGCCCCACCCAGCCTATGCACGCAGTGTTTCCATGTGTGTATGGCTGTAAGCTGCAGCACCAACTTGCATGGGACACTAATTGCTGGACTCAGTTTGGCCAGCAAAAGAGCCGGGTCACTGTCCGGTTCCATTAGCCATGTCCCCTCTGCATTCACACCCTCCATCCACTGTGCCATCCATTGCAACTGGGCAGCCAGCATATACAGTTCAAAATCTGGCACCCCCAAGCCTCCTTGCTCCATTGGGCATTGTAACGTCTGCAAGAGGGAGGTGTGGTGCAGCGGCCAGGGCAGCTGACTTCGGAGCACAGGGTTCACGGTTCGATCCCCGGCTCCGGCGGCAGCTCAGCTCCCCAGATCAGGTCCCTCACCAGGGCATTCAAAGGACTGAGCCATCCCCGGGGCATCAGGGTCGGCAAATTAACAAAAAAGTACAGCAACCTCGGCAGCATGACCATATTTAGTAAAGAAACTCTCGCCATGATAGGCAGCTGCAGGGTGAGCCAGAAGTGCACGCATGCCCTGAGAGACCGCAGCACCCTATCCAGGTTCCCACCCCTCAAGTCTTCCAGGGAATGAAAGACATGAATCCCAAGATATTTAAATGTGCGAGATGCCCAATTGATGTCAGCTGGTAGACACGCTGGCTGAGGTGTCAGACCCTCTAAAGGAAACAAGTAGGTCTTTTTCTTGTTACCCTTCAAGCCCGACAGCGCCTCAAATCGCTCCAGGAGTGTAAGCGCCGTTGCTGTACCAGGCACTGCCGCCTGTAGGTATAACAACAGATCATCAGCATACAATGAAATCGTATGTATCCGCCCGTCCAATTTAATACCCAGACCTGTACCACCTTGCTGAATCAACTCTGCAAGGGGATCGATCGCCAGTGCATAAACAGAGGTGACAGAGGGCACCCCTGTCGAGTCCCCGCTGTATGTGATATTGAGAGGATACTGTTTTCCCGATCTTGACCCGTGCAGTTGGTGAAGCATACAACAGTTGAACCCATTTCACCCACCCCTCCCCAAGGCCCAGCCGCAGCATAGTCTCAAAAAGGTGCTCCCATCCAGCCATGTCAAAGGCCTTCTACAGGTCCACTGACAGCACAGCCGCCGAGGGCAGGGATCTTGTCTCCTCATGAAACAAAACATAATACAGCCTGCGCAAGTTATAGGAGGTATTACGGGAGGGGATGAAGCCGTTCTGATCTGTATGGATAATAGTGTGCATATGCGGGAGCAACCGGACCGCCAGTATATTGCTTAGGATCTTGAAATCGAGATTGAGCATTGAGAGTGGTCTGTACTCTGTCACAGGAGCGTTAGCCTCTTTAGACTTGGGGAGAGGTATTACCAACGCACTCTAGGTCGATTCAGGGAGGGCACCCCGGTGCAAAGATTCTGCATATAGGGTCACCATTCTGGGCACCAATTGATCTACGTAGGCCGCGTAAAACTCTGCCGGAAGTCCATCCGGACCCGGTGTCTTCCCCTTTGCCATGGCCGCGATAGCTGCCCTAGCCTCATGTACAGTCACTGGGCTCCCCAAGTCCTCCTGCACCTGCTCGTCCAGAGTCTCCAATGGCAGTGCCTCCAGAAATTCCCGAATGTCTGAGCAAGAGACCGGCCCGGGGCTAGAATATAACTTCTCGTAGAGAGTTCTAAACTGGGCGTTAACGGCATCTGGGTCATGAAGCAACACACCGGCGTCTGTCCGAACTTGCGTGATCGGTACTCCCCTGCTTTCGGGATTAATCAACCACGCTGAGTCGCCCGGCCCTCCCCTCTTCCCTCTGCACCCTGTCAAGATACTCTCGGTAACTGTGGCACCTCAATCTTCCTAACGCTTCGCTATAACTAGCGTGAGCCTCCCGCAGGCTCTCAGCAGTGTTAGCCTCCAGCTCCTGAACATTGTCCAGTCGCTGAATGCGAGATTCCATATCTAGTAATTCTTGCTTAATTTCCCGCTGCGCACCGATTGATTGCCCCAGGCAGTGGCCACGCACCACCACCTTAAATGCCTCCAATTCCACTAATACGGAGGACGCCGATCCGGCATTAACCGAAAAATAGGTCTCAGCAAGGGACTTTAAAGAGTCCCGGAAGGGCGCATCCTCCAACGCAAGCGGGTTCAATCTCCACAGCGGGATCGGGGGCCGCCTTCCAAGGGGCTGATACATCAGCAACAGGGGACTATGATCTGATAGGGTCCTACCCAGATACTCCGTGTGCGTGACAGATGGGCTGAAGCCTGGTGTGCACAAGAAGGTGTCCAACCTAGTGTGGACTTGATGCATAGGGGAGAAATACGAGTATTCCCTGTCCGTTGCATGCTGTAGCCTCCAAATATCCTCTAGGCCCCATTGACTAATCCAGCTCCGAAACCCCGCTGCAACCCAGTGCGTCTGAGACCCCAGCAGCGGTGGGTGGGATCTGTCCGCCTCAGTATCCGCCACACAGTTAAAATCACCTCCAATGACAGTGTCCCCCCCCACATAGTCAACCAACTGAGCCGAAAGGGAGGCGAGGAATACCAACTGTTCTACATTTGGTGCATACACACTCCCAAACATCACCTCCCTCCCAGCCAACCTCCCTGTTACCAGAACATATCTGCCTTCATTGTCTACCTTAGTGCGGGTGTGTTCAAAGGGAACCCCTGGCCTTACCCATATCAATACTTCCCTAGCAAAAGCAGAGTAAGTGGTGGCATAAATCCGACCTCTCCATCTCCTGCGTAGGTTAGCCACTTCACCACTAGTCAAATGGGTTTTGCGCAAAAGAGCCACATGCACATCCCTCCTTTTCAAATGTGCATAAATCTTATAGCGTTTGGCCATAGACCCCATTCCCCGTATGTTCCAGGTAATTAATTTGAATGGAGTATGCATTGGTTAGAATGGTTCCACATCCCCCCCACCCACCCCCACCGCACCCCCAATTATCAACACTCCAGTCTTTGCACTCCCACCCCCCTCCGCATGCATGAAACAGAAAACAAAAACAAATATCCCCGATAGGACAACTCCCCGACCCCAGGACGGTCTAGCAACGGCCATCCGCCCAAACCGTAGACAAAACAGCATCAACAAGAGAAGGCCCAAAGCTGCAGAGCTAGGACCTAAGGGGAGCGTGGCAGTCACCACAGGCACCCAACAAAAGCACCAGTAATCACCCAGGATGCGCCATCCTTGATAGGCCGGTCCAGCCCACACCCAGGAGCACACCCGACCATCTTCACCACCCTCTACAAGACCCCATGCAATTGAAGCAGGCACAGTAGTAAAAAACAGGGGGGATGGGGGGGAGAGCCAGTATGAGGGAGGGAGGAGGAAGGTGCAAGAGAAACCAAATGATAACCTGAAACAACGTCCCACAGTTTAGATAATATCATCGGCTGTGTTCGGAGTCACAACCGGTAGCTTAACACTGTCACTGCGGGACGCATCAGAGTCCGATTCATCAGTCCCTTTCTTCGAACCCCTGCCTCCGTCCGACGATGATCGCCGACCCTGCATCATGACTGCCACCGACTGTGATGCCTCCGCTCTTTCCTTTTCAGTCTGTGACGGACTCGGTTTCTTCAAGCTCCCTCGCCGCTGACGTCTCTGCAGCCTCTTCCCGGGCTCCCGGACCCCAGACTGAGCCACCTTTGAGAGTGTCCCGGGCCGGCCTTCCAGTTTATAGGCTTCCAGCCACTCCCAAACGGCCTTGGGGTCATCACAAAAGTGTGTCTTCCCGTCCAGCACTGTCCGCAGTCGGGCCGGGAACATCAAGGAGTATTGGATCCCTTTGTCACGCAGAGCCCTTTTGACCTCAAGGAAGGAGGTGCGGCGCCTCTGAACCTCCAATGTGTAGTCAGAGAACAAGGACCCTTTGCTATTGTCGACCACGTATGGTCCCTCCATGCGCGCTTTCTGCAATAGCACATCTCTGTCCTTGAAGTGAAGCAGTCTGGCCACCACTGGGCGCGGGGGCCTCCCCGGGGCCGGCGGCCTGGCCGGGACACGATGCGCCCTCTCCAAGGTATAAAACTGTGACAAGCCCTCTGGTGCAACCACCTTGCTAAGCCATCCCGCCAGGTACTAGATCATGTCGTTACCTTCCACCCCTTCTGTCAAACCCAGGACTCTCACATTATTCCTTCGGTTCCGCCTCTCTGCGTCCTCGGCCCTCCGCTCCAGAACAGCAACTCGTTTGGACAATTCCCCCATCTGATGAGACAAGGACTGGTGTGCCGGGGTAATGACTGCCAGGGAGGATTCGGTCTGCTTGACCCTGTCTTCCAGCTTTGCATGCTCCGTCCTCAACAGACCCAGACCCACTGCCATGGTGCTGATGTCCTGGTGCAGCGTCGCCTTGGTATCAGCAATGGCTGCTAGTATTTTAGCCAGTTGCTGTTGGACAGGGACATCTGAGGGCTCACTCTCCGACTCCTTGTGCACCTGGTCAGGTGCCGCGTCCTCTTAGTCCGGGAGAGGCCCCATCTGCTTCCCTCTAGTTTTCCCCATTGCCAGTGGGGTAGAATACCCAAAGGAGGATCTGGTGCGCCTCTCTCTAGGCGGTCGGGGGCAGCCGCCAGGATACCAGCCACCCACCACTCCAGTGCAGAGTCACAAAGTTCCTACGAATTGGGTGACTTGTCTCTGCACCCTGCACCTCACTGCAGCCCCCCTCACCGTTGAAAATTCCCCCGGGGTCTTCCGGCTCACTGCCCTTGTGACTTAGGGCCATATGTATCATTCCAAATTGCGATCGCAAACGCTGAAATTCACAGAATTTCAGAGTTTGCGATCGCAATTGGGCTTAGTGGTATGTATAAATGAAAAACTGCCTCGCAAAATAAGGAATCGCAAAATTTGCGATTCCCTATTTTGCGATTGCATTTAAGGAATCGCAAATTGCGATTCCTTAAATGCAATGTAAGAAGCACAAAAAAGTGCAATTTGGCCTTAAGGCATCGCAAATTACCTCCAACTTCAAGTTGGTGGTAATTTGCGATTTCTTTGAAAAATGCACTTTTTGCATTTTTCAAAGTGCAATGTGGCGCACATACATGCCCTTAGGGCATGTATGTGCACCACATGTGCACCCATGCTTATTTCAGGGGTGCAACAGGGTGTCCTTTTGACACCCTTGCAACCTTGAAATTGCATTCTCAATTTGCGATTCTCTAATTGCTACTCGCAAATTGAGAATGTCTTCCCATTCATTCCTATGGGCCTCTAGGCCCATAGGAATGAATGGGGAGGGTTTCCTTAATTGCGAATCGCACTTTGCGATTTGCAATTAAGGAATATGTAGGATTCGCAAATTTTTTTGCAAATCCTACATACATCTCGTTTTGCGATTCTCAAATAGCGATTCTCAAAAATTCGCTATTTGAGAATCGCAGAACCTAACTTTGATACATATGGCCCTTACTCTGTTGTCCTGCACTCGTGGTGCCTAAGACAAGGCCTCATAACCAGGTCCCCAAAAATCGTCGAAATCAGGTGGCAGAGACAGGGGGGGCCACACAGTACTACCGCACCCCTGCTGCGACTCTGTGCCAGGGCCGTGATCCGGAGTATCAGCCAGGGATTGCCCCAAATCTCAGGCAGCACTGCTCTCCCCAGCCCAGCCACGAATCTGCACTGGGTGGAGCGCGCTCTTCCTCCGTTTCCAACGACGTGCGCACCAACCCAACTCTGTACTGTGGGCCTCTCAGCCTCCAGGGCCACCAATAATTTGCACAGCCCCATAAGGCCTCCAAACCGGGCTAAGGTTGCCACTGCTTCGCTCTGCTGCGGGATCCCCAAGTCCACCACGATGCCGCTGCCCCCCTCTGTTGCCCCTCACTGAAGCGGGGGGAAATCCAGCCACAGCTTCCCACTCCAGGTGAGCGGGCATCCCAGGCGTCATCACCTCTCTCCTCCGCTCCGCCTGACCGCGGCGGTAGCTCGGCACCTCCCGGTGCACTTAGAGCTTCGCCTCCCCTCTGACTTTCGCACTGCAGTGCGGCACTCTGGGCACCCGGTCGGGACAACGATGTGTCCACGCGGCCAGTCAGTGACGGCCCCCAGCGGGGACACCAGGCGCCTGCGTCACTCCGTTCCCAGGGAACCACAGTCTATGAGCCTCCCCGTCCCCAGGCTCTGGCTGCAGTTCCGCTCCTCCTCCACTTCTACGGGAGCGTCTCAGGCCGCCATTTTGCCACGGCCTCGGCAGCTGAACAAGCAGCCCTGATGTCGATCTTCCATCACTCCCGGATCTCCAGGCGGTGCAAACGAGGTCCCAGCTGTCTCCAGCGGGTCGGGCACCCAGGAGCGCGCCCCCAGGCCCCGGCGGACACCACGTTACTCAGGATAAGCGGCACGGCTGGTGCGGAGCTCTCGGCTCACACGCCCGCCATTGTTGGATCCCAAGCCATGCCCCACGTTCACGTTGAAACATATGATTTAAAATGCGTAAAGTTTTGGACTTATACTGACATTGAAGAAGGTGACGTGCCGAAACGCGTCTGTCAGTGCTGACAACTTGCTAATAAATTATTTCTATAATTCTGGACCCGGGAGTGCACTCATTACTGGCTGCGTGACTACAAAATGCCGTAGTGTTTCGATATATATATATATATATATATATATATATATATATATATATATTATCTACTGGCAGTCGCCAGTAGATAGTTATAGTTACAACCTATTATCCATAGGAAATCCGCGACATTCTATTTGAAATAACTCTCTTGCCGGTTGACGTATCTTCGCAAAATTTTCAAACTTTGTGGCCCGCTCCGGTCCGCTCCTACCCTGAAAGTCTCGGGGGATTCGTCAAGCGGGGCCGAGAAAAAGGGGGTCCCAAAACGCGTTTTCCCCATGCAATTTTCCATAGGAAACTTTAGACACGGCTACAGCCCGAACTGCTGAACGGAATTACACCAAATTTGGCAAAGAGGTAGTTCTTGGTTCAGAAAGAACCCTTTTGTTAAATGGTGTAAATCTGTTCAGTAGTTGCTGAGAAAATCAAAAGTAAAAAGATAGTGATATCTATGGCCGAGTAGGGTCCGCGTACCCTCCCCATCACGAGCTGCATGTTAATTGGCTGTCAGCTGGCTGTCAACATTCCGATTCAGGAAATGTTGGCAGCCATTTTGTCCCTCGGTAGAACCGAGGGACAGAAACAAGTGCGCAAAGCGCACAAAGGGGGCAGGGTAGAAACACCCTCTCAGGGTGCGCGAATCCTGCCGAAAAAAAAAAAAATCGAAGCGCGGTCTCCCGCGCTTCGATTGTATTTTGCCCCCGGGTGGCCCAAGTCCCGGTGGCATGGTGGGGGGATAATTTAATGTGTGGGGGCCTCAAACGGCCCCCAAGCCCGAGGGACCGCCACCCCCGGGGCTTTTTTTAAAATGGTGCGGGAGGGCTCTGAGCCCTCCCGCAGCCCCGGGGACCACCACCTCCCCGGGGCTTTTTTTTATAAATTGAAAAACCTGTGTGGGGGGCTCCAGCCCCCACACGCCCCGGGACCGCCACCTCCCCGGGGCACTAAACATTTAAATATGGGGGTCCGTTACGGACCCCAGAGCCCCGGGGACCACCACCTCCCGGGGCTGTGAACTGAATGGGAGGGGGCCGCGCGGCCCCCTCCTGGAGCCCTTGATGGCCCTGGGGACCACCACCCCCGAGGGCCGGCTCCTGCAGTGTCCCGGGGTGCCTACCCCCGGGACACTGCTGTTTGCAATGACAGGACGGGAGCCTCGCGGCTCCCGTCCTGTCATTACAAACTGCTTTGGATATTGGAAGAGAGAGCAGGAAACCTGCTCTCTCGTCCAATATCCAAAGCTGATTGCTTTTCCACACGGGGAGCTGCATCTTAGCAGCTCCCCATGTGTAAAAGCAATGCCGGCTCCCGTAGGACACGGGGAGCCGGTGGGACTGTGGGGGGCTTGGGGACCTCCCCACAGTCCCCAACGAGAGGCCAGGCCCCGGGGGATGGGGTCCCCGGGGCAAGTAGTGGCCCGGGAGGGGGCCACGCGGCCCCCTCCCCAAAGTTTAAAAAAAAAAAAAAAGGGTATGGCCGGCCCCGGGGATGGGGTCCCCGGGGCCTTAAATGGCCAGAGGAGGGGGCCACGCAGCCCCCTCCAAAGAATAAAACAAAAATCGAGGCCATGCCCCGGGGATGGGGTCCCCGGGGCCAATACAGGCCCAGGGAAGGGGGGCCACGCGGCCCCCTTCCCGTTTTTTTAAAATAAAAATTTTTTAAAAGGGGTAAGGCCCTGGGGGATGGGGTCCCCAGGGCCCAAAAACAGGAAAAAGGAAGGGGGGCCACACAGCCCCCCTTCAGGGGACAAAAAAAAAAAAAACGATCGGGCCCGCAGGCCCCGCCCCCTTCCTTCACCACTCTGCAAACGCGCCCCCTGGCGCATTTGCAGAGGGGGAACGAATTCCCCTTGAATACTGGGGGTCCCTGGGGGCCAACTAGCCCACCAGGAACCTCCAGTATGCGCCAGGGGGCTGCCTTGCAGAGAGGTGTACAGAGGCCACGCCCCTTTTTACACCTCTCTGCAACGCAGCTCTGTGGCGCTGTTTGGAGGTATATGGTGGGCTAGTTGGACTCCGGGGACCCTCAGGATTCAAGGGGACTTAATCCCCCAACTTAAAATGCGCCACGGGCGCGTTTGCACAGTGGTGAAGGGAGGGGGCAGGGCTTCAGGTGACATGTGTGCAAACAGGCCCCGTGGCACGTTTTAAGATGGGAATTAAATCCCCTTCAATCCTGAGGGTCCCTGGGGGCCAACTAGCCCAACAGGTACATCCAGAAAGCGCCACAGAGCTGCGTTGCAGAGAGGTGTAAAAGGGGTGTGGCCTCTCTACACGTCTCTGCAACGCAGCCCCTGGCGCATATTGGAGGTTCCTGGTGGGCTAGTTGGCCCCTAGGGACCCTCAGGATTCAAGGGGACTTAATCCCCCAACTTAAAACGCGCCACGGGGCGCGTTTGCACAGATGTCACCTCAGGCCCCGCCCCTCCCTTCACCATTGTGCAAATATTCTTCTAAAATCATCCGAAATACGAATTCCGATTTACTCACCTGTTATAAGGAGAGACCTCAGTGCTGCATCTTTCAGCCCAGAACTGGTCCTGAAAAGTAATTTTAACCGTACTTACCAGTAACTTGAATTTCCTTCCATAGGATATCATTGCCTGCTTTTTGCTGAAAAAGTTTCTAAGTGTTGATTTTTGAAACATACAAATATTCCTCTAAAATCAGCCGAAATACGAATTCCGATTTACTCACCTGTTATAAGGAGAGACCTCAGTGCTGTATCTTTCAGCCCAGTACTGGTCCTGAAAGTAATTTTAACCGTACTTACCAGTAACTTGAATTTCCTTCCATAGGCTAACATTGACTGGTTTCACTTGGAAATTCTTCTAAGTGTGGAGTTTTGGAACTTTAAAATATTCCTCTAAAATCAGCCGAAATACGAATTCCGATTTACTCACCTGTTATCAGGAGAGACCTCAGTGCTGCATCTTTCAGCCCAGTACTGATCCTCAAAAGTAATTTTAACCGTACTTACCAGTAACTTGAATTTCCTTCCATAGGATATCATTGCCTGCTTTTTGCTGAAAAAGTTTCTAAGTGTTGATTTTTGAAACATACAAATATTCCTCTAAAATCAGCCGAAATCCGAATTCTGATTTACTCACCTGTTATCAGGAGAGACCTCAGTGCTGCATCTTTCAGCCTAGTACTGGTACTGAAAAGTAATTTTAACCGTACTTACCGGTAACTTGAATTTCCTTCATAGGCTAACATTGACTGGTTTCACTTGGAAATTCTTCTAAGTGTGGAGTTTTGGAACTTTATAATATTCCTCTAAAATCAACGAAAGTACGAATTCCAATTTACTCACCTGTTATCAGGAGAGAACCCAGTGCTGCATCTTTTAGCCCAGCACTGACCCTGAAAAGTAATTTTAACCGTACTTACCAGTAACTTATATTTTCTTCCATAGGAATCCATTGTCTGGTTTTCAGCAGAAAAGTTTCAAAGTGTCGATTTTCACAAACTACAAATATTCCTAAAAAATCGCCTGTATGACTTAAACGCATTCTTTCAACTGTTTACAGGAGATGCACCAGTGCTGGATCCAGGATCCAACACTGAGTAAGAAAAAGTAACGATAACAGTTTTTACCTTCTAAGTGAATTTCCTTCCATAGGATAACATTGGTGATTCTATGAGAAAAAGTTTCTAAGTGTCAACTTTTAAAGTACAATAATATTCCTTAAAAATCACGACTGTAACCAAAACGCTTTTACTCAACTGTTTACAGGAGATGTCCCAGGACTGAATCTAGGATCCAGTCCTGTGGTTAGAAAAGTAATCCATAAAGTAACTAATTGCATTTAACTAGAAATTCACATTGAGCTGAATGTTGCATTGTGTTTGAAAATGTGTTGCCCATTGCAACAACTGTAACTACTGTACTTAAAAGTCTATTGCCTATGTGCAAATTATTTAAACTAAAGTAATTCATTCTGAGAAAGTATTTTTTGTAATGTAATGTATAATGTAATTACAATGTAATTTAAAAAATAAAATATGTAAAAAAAAATTGTTTCTAAAAATGTAGTAAATCAGTATGAAACATTTTTATATAACAATTAATACATTTAAAAATTGTCATTTACAAAACCTTTGAAATTCACTGAAAAAACCGTAGGTTTCAGACATGTTATAGTTACAAATTAGCATTTAAAAAACCTTTGAAATTCACTGAAAAAACCATAGGTTTCAGGGACGTTATAGTTACAAATTAGCATTTAAAAAACCTTTGAAATTCACTGAAAAAACCATAGGTTTTAGGGACAGTTATAGTTAGTTGGACATTGCACTCGTACAAAACCCGTGAAATTCCCCCGTTATAGTTAGTCCAGCTAACTATAACTCGCGCCCCCGCAATGCACTGCTGATTACGTCACATATTACATCACTCATGACATGGTCAGTGACATCACTGATGACATCACTGATGACATCTCAAATGACATCACTGATGACATCACTGATGACATCATCCATGTGATAATTTCATGCATCTTCTCACACCCTAACATAACCTTTGATACACCCACTCTAAATTACAGACTGCCATTCGCAAAACCATAGACACTCCAACACCAATAACTACATACCCACTCACTGATTCTTAGGTCTACGCACACATCCACTCACTCACCCGTACAGTCACTCATACTTACGGTCACTCAGTACAGGACTATCATATGCACTCATACTCCTATATAGACACTCAAACACCGCCACTCATCCATAGAGGTACTCACACACCTAGTCAGTCATGCAAATAATTAAACACACTACCATTTACTCACCTATACAGTTATACACACACCAGCTCACTTACTCATACAAATACTAGCACATTCTTACGCTCTTATACAATCACTGATACAAGCACACACTCATCCATACAGCCACTATCACAATCACTCACTCTCGCTTATAGCTATTTATATACTCCAACACACATATATACTGCCTTTCACATATGTAGTTACTCACACATGTACCACTGGGACATACATTCACTCACTAACACACTCTTACACACACTTACCCACCCATACAGTCTATCACAGATGCACTCTTGAAACCATCCACCCAGTGAATCACCCACTCACACATCTATGCACAGAGTTGCACACACCCCTCCCACACAAACACTCAGGCACCCATACAGATACTCAGACAAGCATTCAATAACTCATATAGACACTCATGTAGCTATTCACAAACACATGCAGCCACTTACACAGCAACAGACAGACGGATACAGACATTCACCCAGTTTAGTCACTAACCCATGCATTCAGTAAGATACGTTAAATCACTCACTTATACAGTCAGTCACGCACCTACTAAATCATCCATACAGACACTTACACACCCACTCATTCTTCAATACGTCTTTTCCTATATATATTAAAAATATTTAAACTTTACAGAAACACACAGTCACTGGATGATGTCATCAGTGATGTCATTTGAGATGTCATCAGTGATGTCATCAGTGATGTCACTGACCATGTCATGAGTGATGTAATATGTGACGTCATCAGCAGTGCATTGCGGGGCGCGAGTTATAGTTAGCTGGACTAACTATAACGGGGGAATTTCACGGGTTTTGTACGAGTGCAATGTCCAACTAACTATAACTGTCCCTAAAACCTATGGTTTTTTCAGTGAATTTCAAAGGTTTTTAAATGCTAATTTGTAACTATAACGTCCCTGAAACCTATGGTTTTTTCAGTGAATATATATATATATGTAATATTTACATATACACACATATTTATATATCTATATATAGATAGATATATATATATATCTATAGATAGATAAATGAGGCATAAAACAAATATTTAAAAAAAATAATCAAAATTAAACAACAAACCAACAGTAGCAAAATGTTTTGGACTTCAAAGGAGTCAGAATGACTACTCTAATGTAAATTTAAGCAAACATCGGAAAAATATTGTACTATGGATGGGTTAGATTTACTGTTCACAATCCAATGTGAGCTAAAGTGGTAAAAGTGTTACATTTTGGAGGGGGTTGATTTTTGATTCCCACTTTACCTTAAGCAAAAGCAGAGAAAGTGTTAGACTTTGTAAGGGTTTGATTTACTATTTCCACTCCAATCCAAGCAACAGTACTGAAACTGTTGGACTTTAGAGCAGTTAGACTTAGAATTCACACTGCAATTTAAACGAATCAGGGAAAGTGGTGGACTTTGGAGGGGTTAGATTTACAATTCTTACTCCAATCTAAGCAACAGAGGGAGGGATAAGTTTGCTATTCCTACTACCATGTAAGAAAAGTCAGAGAAAAAGTTGGACTTTGGAGGGATTACCTTTGCTATTTCTGCTGCAACATAAGCAAATTCACGGAACATGTTGGGCTTTGGAGGAGTTAGATTTACTCTTCTCACTCAAATATAAGCAACAACAGAGAAAGTGTGGGACTTTGGAGGGGTTAGATTTACTATTCCTACTCTAGTCTAAGCAATAGTAGGGAAAGTGTTTGACTTTGGGGGGGAGGTTAGATTTACTGTTCTTACTCCAACACAAAAAAGCAAGAAAGGTGTTGGAGTTAGGAAGTGTTAGACACACCATTCCAATTTGAAATAGTTTTCAAGAACATTTAAATACCTAACAACATAAAAGTTTTAAAACATATTTGAAATGAAAAATAGATGCATTATAAATATGTAACATTAAATGCAATTGAAAAAGTGTATACAAAATGTAACAAATAAACAAAATAAATGCATTAAAAATGAATGCACATCCCTTCTTACTAACCAACCAAAATAAAAATAAGCCAACATATATTAACAATAAAATTATATTAGTAATAAAACAATTAATATCTAAACCGATAATAAATATAAATGTATTTTGCAAAATGTAGGAATGTTTACACCTATCAATACATTAACAAAAATACAACAAATGATTCACATAACAAATAATCAGTAACAAAAATTACATAATCACCAATTCAATATTTCATTGACAAAAAAATCATTTACAACAATTTCAAAACAAATAACTTTCCACTCTATTCCCCTACAAACCCAACAGCCTGCTACTACATTGTAACTTAGTAATTAAACTATTAAATAATAAAATACATTAGAAATCACCAAAAACACTTAAGTCAAATAACAATCAATTAAACAATTTACATAATTACCAGTTAAAATTTAATTGAACAAAAAAAGAATACAAAAATCCAAGATTTTAAATTTAAATAACTTCCTACCCTAGTCCCCTACGAACCCAACAACCAACTACTAAATTATAACATAGTAATTAAACTATAGAAAAATAAAATTACACACTAAAAATCCTAATACACTTAAATATTTAAAATAACCAATTAAATGATGTGCATATTTACCAGTAAAATATTTAATTAACATAAAAAAACGAATTTAAAAGAGAAGAATATTGATCAATTAAAAAGCTTCTCAGCCTATTCCTACAGACCCAACAACTAGCTACTAAACTATACATTACTAATTAAATCATGTCAGGATTCTGCCATACTATCACTAGATGTCACTCACGAGGGCCATTTAGAAACCTGCCTTTATATCAGTATAATTAATAAATACATCCATACTTAACATACTTAGTTTTACTTCACCTTTTAGTCCAGGTTTCTGTTCCACTGCTGAGATGCATTTTGGTCCTTGTAGTTCTCACTGTTCTCAGACCGTTCCTAGTTTACGTCCTGGTGATGGTTCACTAGATTATTTCTGGATCCTACGGTTTCTCTGATACCTTTTATACCTGCAATATGGTCTTTTCTCTTTCTGGCTCCGATCCACACTCCATTCTTGGTTTTCCTATTCATTGTCTTGTGTCTCCTGATTCCCCTGGTCTTTCCTTCTTCAGGTCCCAGTTCAGCCTTAGCTTCAATGGTGGTTCCTGGATTCCCTGCACCTGGTTAAGTCCTTGTGTTGGAAATGGCCCTTTTTGCAGGGTTATCCCCAAACATTTTGCTTTTTCCTCCTATTTTTCCCTGACCTGTTTGTGTTGGTTCTAGGACTCTGGGCACTTTACCACTTCTAATCAGTGCTAAAGTGCATATGCTCTCTGTGTAAATTGTGTTATGAATTGGTGTTTCCGTAATTGGATGCTTGATTTACTTGTTAGCCCCTAGTAAAGTGCACTGCGTGTGCCAGGGCCGGTGAATCAAATGCTACCCGGGGGCCTGCAGCACTGGTTGTGCCACCCCCGTGAGTAGCCCTGAAAACAGTAACTCAGACCTGCCATTGCAGAGTCTGCGCGCAGTTTGTAACTGCCATGTCGACTTGGCCAGTGCACACACTGGCCGGTCCCTAACCTTCCCTTTTCTTACATGTCAGGTACCCCTCAGGTAGGCCCAAGGTACCCCTGTGGGCAGGGTGCAATGTATGTGAAAGTTAGGACATGCCCCGGTGTGTGTGGCATGTCCTAATAGTGAATTACAGCCAATTTCGTTTTTCACTATTGCAAGGCTACCAGTTCCCCATAGGACAGAATGGGAGATTTGTTCATAACATCTTATGAACATAACTGGCCCAGGGAATTCGGTAAGAAAATGAAGTTTCGTATGCCTGAACTCAGAATCTAAAGATGCCTCTTTTAGTGAAGGTGATTTTTACATTCTGTGTTTGAAAATACCACTTTTGGAAAGTGGGCATTTTCTTGCTCAGTCATCCCGTGTGCCTCTGCTGGAATGTGGATTGCCTGTCTGGGTTTTGGATGACAGAAGGCTGGGGGAGCAGGAGGGGCGCCAGATGGTCTAGGTAGGTCAGGAAAGGGCTGAAGAGACCTGGGTTACGATGGGGGAAGGGGGAGGAGATTTCCTTGCACCTCAAAGGGTCTGCTCTGACTCTGACAAATGCCGTCTCCACCTCCTGCCAGGAATTCACACCAGAGAAAGCAGAACTGGTCCTGACCGGGCACAGGCCCTCTCTGCCTAAGAGATCAAAGGATTTTTGGACATAAATGCTGGGTCCCAGACCCCTGAATTTTAGAACTCATCTGGACAAGAAGACTGCCAAGAAGAAGAGCCGGAGAAGCTGCGAAAAGGAATGACTGCCTTGCTGGGTGCTTTGCTGGGCTGACCTGCAGTGGCTGCTTCTGTCTTGAGCAGTGAAAGGCCTGGACTGGACTTTCTGCAACCTAATTTGTGAGTCTCGCCAAGGTCTTGAGGTAGAGCTTGCCCTCTGTTCACGAAGTCTCAGGAACAGCTAAGACTTCACGTTCTTCGACCCGCAGCACTGGGGACTGTGTGTTTTGTGCTGCAACCCGAAGAACACCAACTTGACAACGTCTATGACACCACTGCCGACTCCGTGTCCTGAAGGCACCGCAGAGGGAACCGCCACAATGCCGCACCGCAACCCTGGTCTCACCGACGACGCCTGTTGATGCCGCCACCGAGCCGCTGCTTGCACCGCGACCTGTGGGCACCGCACCGCCGCGCTTCACGCCGAAGCTTTGGCACCGCAGAGAGCACCGCCGCAACGCGACCCTGGTCTCACCGACGACACCTGTTGATGTCGCCACCGAGCCGCTGCTCGCACCATGACCTGTGGGCACCGCACTCCGCAACGCCCTGCTTCACGAGGACGCCTTGGCCTTCCCGACGCCACCACTTCCCGCCGAAATCGACGCCGCTGCTTGCACAGTGGTTCTAGGGCACCGCTCGTAAGTCGCATGAAGCACCGCCCTCATCCCACACCGCAGCCTTGGCCCACCGACGCCGGCACCATCGACTCCTGCTCGTCAGCCGACAACAGCGCTTCAGCCGCGACGACGCCGCTGCTTGCACTGCGACCTGCTAGCACCGTGACGAGCACCGCCTTCATCTCGCACCGCGACCCTGGTCTCACCGACAATGCCATCTGACGCTGCCACCGAGCCGCTGCTCGCACCACGACCTGGGGTCACCGTACGCCGCACCGCTGAGCTTTGCACCGCAGCACCCGACGCCTGTTGGCACCAGCGCTCTTGATCCCATCAGAAAGGGGCTCGACCTGCAACGCGAGTGACTTCAAGGGCCCCATCGCCCTGCATTTCTGAAAGGTACTGTTTGCGGGTCTTCCCGACACCGTAGCTGGCCTGCGACCCCACGGTCAGCCAGAACTGTTTTGGATTTGTGTGTTCACGACGCCGTGGTAGCCCGGACAGAGCTATCCACACAAGGAACTCTTTTTAATCAACGTATTTTTGAACTGTGAACTTTTAAGTATAGTATTGTGGATTTGTATCGTTTTTGGTCTTGTTTTAATTATATAAAAATATTGGATATTTTTCTAAACCGGTGTGGTGTCCTTTTGTAGTGCGAACACTGTATTACTGTTGGTTATGTGCAAATGCTTTACACACTGCCTCTAAGATAAGCCTGGGTGCTCGTGCCAAGCTACCAAGGGGGTGAGCAGGGGTTATTTTAGACGTGTAACTCCCTTATCCTGACTAGAGTGGCGTTTTTTGCCTGGCTTTGGCCCACATCCTAGCCTACCAAAAATCCCATTTCTAACATTGGTTGTCAGCGGTGAGGATAGTACTTGCGTTTGCACTTGACTTACAGTGATTGGTGTGCACTACTACCATATCGCAGACCATTACGTACCACATACTATTTTCTTTTGGTCTATTTTTGCATTTCCATTGGTTTTGAACTTGAACTTTCTAGTACAACATGCCTGAATCAATTGCATCATCTGTTGCATCCTTGGAAGTGGCCTTTGAGGAGGAGAGGTTAGAAACCTACAATGTTAAGGAGCTGAAGGCGATCTGCAAAAACCTCAAAATCCAAATCAGAGGCCTCACCAGAAAAGAGGAGCTACAAAAGGCGCTGAGGGCCTGGGTAGCAGCCAGACATGCTAGTGAGCTGTCTGGGGATCTTGGCAAGGAGGCCGAGGAACCTATTCCAAGGGTGGATGTGCTTTTGGGAGGGGGGGCACCCTCTAAACCAGGCAGCAGCAGTTTGTCCCCAGAGGAGCTGGAGGACAGGCGGGAAGCAAGGAGAATTGCTGTGGAACTGGAGAAGCTTAAGTTAGCCATGGAGGAGAAAAGGATGATGTTAGACCATGAGTTTAAAATGAGAGAGCTGGACTGGGAAGCTAGTAGGGCTGGGCCCAGCCAAGATGGTGGCAGCAAAAGTGTTAGGTCCAGTACTGAGGAGGAGGTACACACACACACAGATTTGGGGCCCTGCTTCAAGGAGGGGGTTGACATACACCAGGGGGTTCAGGATTGTGAGGTTACTCCAGTGGTGCGCCGTGTCCCTGAGGTGGATTTGGGAAATGGCACAGGGGATCATTTTCCTGGTAGTGGGAGGGACACTCTACTGACTCTGGATGAGAGGTGCAGGGAGAGGGGTTCCCCCATGATAGAAGCCCTAGTAAGTGAGTATGGAGACCAGCCAGAAGAGTATGGGTTAAGAGACAGCAACAGTCAGACACTGTCTCCCCAGTCTTGTGAGAATGAGGTGGGGTACTTTTCTGAGGCACTGGATGGTTGGGTGAAGGGTAGTGTCATAAGGTTTCTGCACATACACAGAGCTATGCACAGGAAAATGGGACCCCGGAATACAGTGGTTTGCCACCATATACCGTAGCACCCAAAAACCCCAACCCAACTAGCTTAGCATCCCATTAGCACCCAAGTACTAATGTTTGGACAACCCAGAACACGGTATCTTTATCTCAGGACTCGCTGAAGCAAGAACACTCTTTCGTCACTCACTCGTACTTGTCCACAAGGTGCGTAGGAAGAGACACTGGATAGGTTAAAATGTTTATTCCAACTTACGTGCTCTAAGGTACAGTACACGTGTCAGTACTAATAGCATAATGCATATGAATAATATAAGCAGCATGGTTACAATTCCATAGAATACAAACGGGGAAAGCATTTCATAACTCAGTGGATAAATGTCTAAATAACATTACCACCCTCCCCGTGCAGTAAGATAGTTTATTATAGAAATAGAAGACCTCTGGGCTTTGACTAGCGAACCCCCATACCTCAGTCTCTAGATGCAGAATTACATCAGCAGGACATCATAGCTCTTCTCACTGAAAAGGATTTCTCCAAGTGTGTTAAGCGCTAGGAAACCGCAGTATTAAAAGCATACCAAATTCTTCATGGCAATTGCACCTAATGTTATGTCTGGGTGCGCGAGACTGGCCATATCAGGAAGAACCAAAATACATTGTTATGCGACCTTGTACATGTTTGTGCAGACTGAGCCCAAAAAGGTGAACAACAGAAAATGCAGACAGTGCAAAAGAACTTGGCACGAGCAAAGGGCGAGGGAAGCCCGGCTCAGTGTAACGTGCGCAAAGAAAAGCAGCATGGCAGCCAGGCCTAGGCCAACATAACAAGGCAGGCAACAATCCACAAGACACCCTCCCCTGGACAGTCCGGCGTCCAAGACAGAGGAAAAAAATTCAGTTTTGCAGAGGGAGCGCCCAAACGGCAAGGAACAAGTCAATCCATGATAGTGTAGGTGCAGAAAAAAGCCATACCCTCCAAAAGGACATCATTGGAATCGTCAAAAAACATAGATGCCATCCAATCCATAAGATTAAAAGAGCAGGAATGCTCCTCAGCAAAGGGAGCATCCAGAAGCAATGCGGGACAGCTTGCGTGATAATTGAAACAGCTTCGTTGTAGGAGATCCTGGGCAGCCGCCCAGATATCCCATTGCGCCAAAATCCCCAGTGCAGCCGCACGCGCCATACAGCCAGCAACGGAACAGTCCTGTTCATGGGCCTCTAAGGGACCCATCAACTGAACAAAATCCGGAACAGACAATGACGAATTGGAGAGGCAATAATCCAGAGTCCAGGTGAAAGGACAGCGGATACAAGTCATCACAGGTTGCACGCAAGTGAAATACGCAAAGCGGAATGAAAGAGTATATGACACACTCAGTGTCGCCAATGGCAGTACACCAAAACCAGCCAAGAGGCGCTCACGGAGCAGCTGTAGGCGTTCTGGATCGAGCAGGTCCCATCGGGGAGCAGCCATTGCGCAGAAAGCAAATTAAGAGCAGGACACCAGCCGCTAAAGCGAGGATCAACGGGAAACCGCCAAAGACACTGGAAAAAATAGAATGTATGAAAGCCGGGATGACACCAAAAATAGTTTGGAAGGAGGACACCAAGCCCGACCCCACAACCTTAAAAAAGTGTACTAGGCCTTCAGTGTTAGATGCGTTAAAAATACGATGTATTAACTCCCCAAAATGTTGGGGGAGATTAGTGTTTAAAAGGGCCTGTATTTCACTGTGGGTACTCGCCACCTGGAGAATGAATGTCTCCCGGGCGGACGTGAGCATAACTTCCTCGTTTAATAATAGGGCCTTTATTCTGCTCAGTCTATTGAAATCTGCCTCCATGGTAGGGATGGAAGGCCAAATAGAGATATCAACCTTGCCATGAGGGGGAGGAAAAAGCACATTTTTGCAGCAGACAACCCTGTGCGAAACTGTTACAATGTAAGGAATGCCAGCCTGCAGGCCACAACAGTTTTCGTTATTTAAAAGTAAATAACTACCATTGGAAAGGAGAGTGAAAGTAGGAGAAATAACAGGAGCAGGAATACCTTTCAGCACACAAGCAAGATTAGGAGAGGAAACGCTACATGAGCCATGCAATTTAATGTGTTTACAAATAAGCGAATGACCCATAGTCGAGTCACAAGACTCCCCGTGAGAAAGACTTCCTTGCCGTCCCGAAGGCATTTATACATGAAAGGCAAGGACCAGAGTTCATGCAGGAAAGCACTGCCCAAGGGCCGGTAACGGCCCACAGGATAATGTTTCATGCATGAGTCAAATTCAAATAAGGAAAAAGGTAAAGCTATAACCCCATGAACTAGCCATACAGCAGAATCGAGTTCTGCAACAGAGAACGGCAAAGGACCCATCTTTTCGATATGTAATAGAGTGTAAGTTGCATCTTTCATGGACATAAATTGCTGTTTGTCAGTTAAGTTAAAAGGTAGAAACAAGGCAGAGGTGTTCAGAAAATGCCAAGGCACTTTACCTAACTTAAGCGTTTGTAAAGTCCATGCAAACTGCATAACTGAGCGCAATTGATTCTGACCATGATATAACACAGAAACATCATCTTGTACAATATCGACAACAGAGGACACAATATTCTCTAAAGTGTAAATGCGAGAAGGCAGGGTACTAATACTATTGTCAACAACAGCAAGCACCTTTTCCAAATTTGCTTGATCTATTTCCCGAAGACGGGAAGCAGCTTCCATTTGTGATAGCTTCCAGAGTTCATTATATGTCTCATAAATGAATCTCTTAGGTCGGGGACCACGAGGTCCCAAAACAAAATCGGACAGATCAATATTGCCTGAAAGGAGGGACAAATGTTGTTTAACAGAATCAAGGGACGAATGTTGCAGCCATTGTTTGCATAATTTACCAACAGAATATGTAGTGACAGTACGGGCATCAGTAAACCTCGGATCAGGCCTATTCTGTGTGTAGCTAGCACCAGAATCATGAAAACGCATTTGACATGCATTAGATGATATAGGCCATACTAACCAGGGTGACTGAACCAGCTCAGAAACATTAAACAAATTATTTTGTAACATTGCCTGCAGGGACACGAGGGACAGATTGAATCGTGAGCTTTCATTTGGAAAACTCGACAGGGATGGTATTGATGGCGTATTCAATTGTTTAGTGGTTGCTAAGCCCCAACATGTAGTCTGATAGATGGAACCATTGAGGAACATAATTTGGGCAGGGATGAGGCAAGCACGATGTAATGCCTCGGTTCCCTGTACCTGCCATGGCTTGGAGCCCCAAATAGATTTTAAATCCACTGTATTATCCCAGTACTCATAACCACCCACAGCTAGGGAACTTAGAAAGGAACCTGAATAAAGCAATTTGGTGTGTGTTAACATAATTTTCCGAGTTAATGTGTTATTAAGTCTAAAATAATAGGATGCAGGGTTCGACCGATTGAAATCAGTAAAATAATTAAACTTATTTCGAAGAGTTTGAGAGCTACCTGGCAAGGGGTTTGGACAATGTTCCCATTGGGTGTAGTTAACAGAACTACGCAGGGCACTTGGCTTATGGAGAAAATGATTACCCCAATGTTGGTAACAATACAAATCGGCATAATTGGCAGAATTCATATATAAATCTTCAGCATTAAAAGATGCATAATATTTTAAATCGGCAAACAATGCTTCAACGGCATGCACATCCCAATCATCAGAATGAATATTATTTTGTACTACATCACCCATTGAAACACGAAGGACATTAGGTACATTAATAATTTCCGTCGGACCATGGATTTGATAGTTCACTGCATCCCATACGATGCCATCAGCAACTGGGAAAGCTGAAATATTCACAAATGTGTGGTCACGCTTCATTATGTGAGACGAGGAATGAGGAGCCAAAGTTCCAGAAACATAGTCTACAGCAGAGCGTTCAGGTAAATAGTGACCGTTGATTAGTAGAAAAAACACTGTGACAAAGCCAATGGACATGAACAAAAAAATCAAGAAAAGTACCAACCAGATATATGTCCAGGGTGGAATTAAAAAATTGTCTCTAAACCAGGATACAAAAATACTGAACTTGGATGGGACTTTTGAAGAAGTGGAATCCGAATCAAAGGAATAACGAGTCGGGCCAAGTGGCGTTGTTGGTTGATGCGCCACCGATTCAGATGCAGGATAGGTATACTCGTCCTCGTCGATGTTGGTGGAGAGTTGGGGATCAATTATAGGTTCAGGCAAAGTAGAGGATTCAGGCAAATCAACCATCTCAATTACAGCATCAGCGATCGTTCGCGCAGATGGACTATGAACATATGTCCGATAAATGGCAGGACAAGAGACCGCTGGTGTGACACTATTCAGGATCGGCCAGGCGCTGTAGCTTGACATTTTCAACTGAGATGTATCTGTTCTCTTTGCGACCAGGAAGCGGTGGTAAAATGACTGTACGTGTTCCCTTCAGGCCAAGAACTGGAACCGGTGCACGAAAAGAGGGGCCAAATTCTTTCTTGTTTTCAACCTTCTCTCGAACCAGTTCTCCAACTTTCGGAAGCCAGCCGGCTACCGGAATCTGCAACGCAGGATCTGTGGCTGAAGGCAAATGTGTAGTTGCAAGTTTGTCTCGGGCTTCTTGTAAGTCCTGTAACATAGCAGAATGGTTATCTACATCAAACTTGGAGGATTGCGCCGCGATGTCTGGACCCTCAAGGTCAGGCACAAACATTCTTATGCCAAAGAGCATTTCGTATGGGGTCCGCCCACCCAGAGGTCTTCTAGGGAGATTATTAAGTGCACGCTGAACGGTATACAAATGGGCCAGCCAGTTCCTGCCAGTACCTATAACCCTAGCTGTTAAGGATTGCTTTAAGTCACGGTTCATTCGTTCAACGATAGAGTTGCCCTCAGGCCTATACGGAGACGAAAATTTCACCCGCACCCCAAGCGAAGCCATTGCATCCTTGTAAGCCCTAGAGGCAAACGCTGGACCTTGGTCCGAATGGAAGGTGCCGCATGCGAAAATTCCCACAAAGACACGCAAATCCCTGATTACATTTCGGGCGTCAGCACTCCGTTGTGGCCAGACCCAGAGAAACCGTGTGCACGAGTCCACTGCCACTAAGATGTATTTATAGGCAGTGTCTGATGAGAATGGACCGCAGTGATCCAAGTAAACACACCCAAAGGGTCTGTTAGCAATGCAGAGCGGGGTTTGTGGTGGACGTGTTACCGTGGAAGGCTTAATCTGTTGACAAACGTCGCAAGAAAGCACGAAAGCACGGGTGTCTTTATATAACCCACGCCACCAATAACGCTGCTGCAAGATGGAAACCGTAGCTGACACACCTGCATGAGCAGAGGCCATGCCTTCGTGTGCAGCTGATATCAAGGCACTCCTGCGGTCCGCGTTGGGGATCAGCCGATCTCCAACGTCAGGTATAGTTACATAAGGAACCTGATCGGGACTTAATGTGTAAGAATACTTGGAAGGAAAACCTGTAGGGTAATTATTACCTTCCTTGGTTGCAGCAATAGCTGCTAATATAACAGGGTCTATTTTAGACATGGACCTGGTAACCGCTGCTACTGAACACGTGACTACTGCTGAACGGGCAGCTTCATCTGCCAGATCGTTACCAATAGCGTGTGCGCCCACCCGCTGATGGCCTAAGGTGTGAACCACCTGTGTGAGGGGCAGACGTTGTTGCAATTCTGCCACTCGAACCCAAAGCATTTTATGCTTAATTGTGCTCCCTTTTGCGTCCTTGTAGTCGTTTTTCGACCAGAAAAACAGATTGTCATTGTAAGACTGTACACAGTAGAAGGAATCACATACAATAAGAGTTGTCTCATCCTGAGAAGCGAACTCAAGTGCAAGTAGCAATGCATGCAGCTCGGCCAATTGTGCGGTACTATCTCCAAGTGTGTGAGTGTGCACTACAGAGGATTTGAATGTTCCATTCACAAAGGAACCCGCAACAATAGCACATGCAGCTGAATAAGCGTGCTTGGACCCAGTGGCCGGTTGCGCCGAACCATCGGTATAGATCACACATTTGTAATCCTCAAGCGGTAGTAAAAACAAAGGAGGAGGATGAACGAATTCATACTGCAAAAACTCCTGAGTCTGAAGAGAAGAATCAAAAACAAAAGTGACGTCCGAAGACGTCAAGGATGTAGCCCATTGTATCCAACGGGGATGCATTGCTTTTGAGTTCGGTACACTTGCCTTTGTTACTGCCTCTAGGGCAGGACAGGGTGTTACCACCAGAATTCGCTTTCCCTGTGCCAGTGCGCGTTCTTTTAGAATCGCCATTTGCACTGCAGTTAGAACTTTTTCAACAGATGTAAAGCGCAATTCAGCGGAAGTGTACAGATGCGACTTGTATGCGATGGGTACTGTATCACCTTCATTAAAGGTTAAGTATGTGAATCCCACCGCCCCGGAATTATTCTAATCACCAGGTTTGTGTGGTTATCACGAGTCAAAAGATATTTAGACTCCAAAAGGTCTGTCTGCAAAGACTGCAGAATTGAGGTATGCTCAGGCAGCCAGCAAGACCTTGAATAAGTAGGTTGTATCAAAGCATACAAAGGCTTGATACGCTGGGCATATTCGGGAATGTAAGTACGCCCGAAATTCAAGAACCCCAGCAAAGACTGAAGTTTCTTCAGAGTATTTGGGGGGCACAAATGTGCACATTTTTCCAAGAAATGGGGGCTAAGCCCTTACCTTCGTTATTGAGCTCATAGCCCAAGAACAGAACGGTAAATTCAGCAATGTGTGACTTAGCAAAGTTACATTTGTAACCCTGCTCCGCGAATTCAAGAATAATGCGGTCCACACGGGACAAATGCTGAAATAATTCGTCGTCCGTCAGATAGATGTCATCTACGTACGAACATGCGTCTTGATCAATGTCATTTAACAAAGAAACAACACGGGCGGCGAATATACCCGGACTATTTTTGTAGCCCATGGGTAAACGCCGGAACTGGAATAATTTACCACCGGAAGTGAATGCGGTCCATTGACCACTCTCCGGGGCTAGGTTGTGCGTGTAGAAACCGTTTGAAAGGTCAAGTGTCGTTTTGTATTTTTTACGAACAAGACTGTCTACAAGCGCAGAACTGTGTGTATTTTGCACCGCAAAGTTCCGACAATGAGTATTTAAATGCCGGTAATCCAAAACTAAGCGGTACGATCCATCGGGTTTAGAAACCACGAAAAGGGGATTGTTCATAGGTGATACGCATGGTTCAATTACTCCCTGATATTCCAACTGTGTCAGAATTTCGGAGACGGGGCCTTTTGCCTGCCGTTTGATGGGATATTGGGGTTGTGGCTGTGGTAGTGACCGCAAAGGTATTGCATGAGGAGGTGATTCTTCATCCCATCCCACATGGTTGCGGTATAACGCTGGTGCCAGGTACACTGCCCACTCAGCTGCAAGTGCTTCAGCTTTGTCTTTTGGGACATGCCGTGAAAAGCTTGGAAGGATTACCTCCTCTCCTTTATGTGCAGCTAAAACGAATGGAGGTGGCCAATCCACCTCTGCTAACAAAATGTCATATGAAGAGGTTAGATTTTCCCAAAAAATCCCTTTTATTTCACGCGGTATATCACCTTCAATTTGGATGACTATGTTATAAAGTCTGTCAGGGGTGCCACTCTCGTGTCAGCTGTCTCTACTGTAACGAATGTTTCAGTTGCTGTCGCCTCCATATGAGGACGTAGCGCCTCCCGCACTATGGTAACTTCCGCGGCGCTGTCTAGGAGGGTCACTGCCCACGTCCAATTCTGGAGTCTCGTTCTCACGGTCTGAGGCATATTTCGCTGTGACAGCGGCAACCTTTTTCTTCTGAAATTGCGGTCGAGGAAGATGAAAGTCTTCTGCTTTACCTCTGACTTGTTGTCGAGGTTGGTCTCGCTCCTGGGGAGCCTCTCGGCCCCTTCCTCTATCTTGCCGTCCTCCTCCACCAGCCTGTGACGACGTCTGGGCCTGTGAAGAACGAGGAGAATGCGTATCAGAGCTCTGAAACCTTTCTGGTGATTTAATCCTTGACCTATCACGTAAATCATAAGTACGTTCAGAAGAAACCGAAACTGGGGAAGCGCCTCTCGACCCCGGCTTTTTCTGTTGCTTACCCTGCTTTTTCTGTCTCCAACTCTTTTTAGTGAAGACCGGTTTATCATCTTTCTCAGATGCACTTTTTGTTTGTGTAACTTGTGTTTGCGATTGAGTTTGCATTTTTACAAAAGGCTTGTTGCCAAGGCTATTTCTTCCAATTGTTTTATAAGCCCGGGCAATAATTTTCGGTAATTCGCGGGGCCTGTCCAACTCTGGGACCAAAGCCAAAGCATTCGCTACTTGAAAGTTCATAGCATCGCCCTTGACATTTCCAAGGATCAGCTCAGCTACTACATCAAACACTCCCACTAGTCTCATCCCTAATTCCACAGCCGCTTCAGGGCCATGTTCATCCTGTACTTTTTTAATTACAGAGGGTAGAACCGTCATGGAAGGAGTTCCAAAACATTTTGAATAAACTGCTGCGAATACCTTACCCCAGTTTTCACATGATGTCAAATCGGGGATTATGTCTTTTGGCAAACTTATCGTGAGGATGCGGTGTTTATCTACTGGGGATGTATGTGGAAACACTGCTTCTATCTGATCGAACTTTTCTGCAAGCCAGTAAGGATAGTCGTCCTTATTTTGTGGACGTTTGCCCATCACGGAATTTACCATGACAGGACTTATAGTCACTCCAGCGGCTATAGCTGGTTGGCCTGCGACTACAGGAGCAGCTCCATGTAGACTACCTGTAACGTATGTCACTAGGGCTCGATGCACTCGTACCAATTCGGTATGCATAGTGCGCAGTTCCGCAAGCGGTAATGCCAGATAATTTGGATGCGGGGTATGCCCGGCCAATACAGGCTAAGTGGCCCCCTGAATTGACAAGGGGCCTAAACGAACTGCGGTAGTTGGTTGGGGGAGGGCGCCATTAAACCAAACACGGTGCTGCCAAGCCGTGAGAGGCACTTCAAGAGTAGTATAGGGTCGATAGGCAGCAGGAATAACGGTGGGTTTATATTCATGAAACAGATTATCATCTGCCTCCACCGCTTCAAAAGTGATCCAAGTGTAAAACACCTCAAAGTGGTAAGCCGGATCGGCTTGAACCACAAAGACCAAATCGATCCCTGTATCAGGCACTCCATACACCCGTAAGTGGTCTCGGAGTGCTCCTCGAATATGTGCAGCAATCGCCACACCAGCCATGACTAAACAATAATATCCGACAACCTAACAGGGAGCACAAAAATGGGTCTGTTAACTAACCTTTTTAATAACATCAAGCTTGAAAGAACCTATAAAACATTCAATATAGGAGGTATCACCGTCACATACGCCTCCGGAAGCGTACGCGAGGGGTTTGTGGACAAGCACAAGTACTACTCAAGCGTCTCGCAGATAAGCTGCCCCACGGTGGTCGCGCCATGTCATAAGGTTTCTGCACATACACAGAGCTATGCACAGGAAAATGGGACCCCGGAATACAGTGGTTTGCCACCATATACCGTAGCACCCAAAAACCCCAACCCAACTAGCTTAGCATCCCATTAGCACCCAAGTACTAATGTTTGGACAACCCAGAACACGGTATCTTTATCTCAGGACTCGCTGAAGCAAGAACACTCTTTCGTCACTCACTCGTACTTGTCCACAAGGTGCGTAGGAAGAGACACTGGATAGGTTAAAATGTTTATTCCAACTTACGTGCTCTAAGGTACAGTACACGTGTCAGTACTAATAGCATAATGCATATGAATAATATAAGCAGCATGGTTACAATTCCATAGAATACAAACGGGGAAAGCATTTCATAACTCAGTGGATAAATGTCTAAATAACATTACCACCCTCCCCGTGCAGTAAGATAGTTTATTATAGAAATAGAAGACCTCTGGGCTTTGACTAGCGAACCCCCATACCTCAGTCTCTAGATGCAGAATTACATCAGCAGGACATCATAGCTCTTCTCACTGAAAAGGATTTCTCCAAGTGTGTTAAGCGCTAGGAAACCGCAGTATTAAAAGCATACCAAATTCTTCATGGCAATTGCACCTAATGTTATGTCTGGGTGCGCGAGACTAGCCATATCAGGAAGAACCAAAATACATTGTTATGCGACCTTGTACATGTTTGTGCAGACTGAGCCCAAAAAGGTGAACAACAGAAAATGCAGACAGTGCAAAAGAACTTGGCACGAGCAAAGGGCGAGGGAAGCCCGGCTCAGTGTAACGTGCGCAAAGAAAAGCAGCATGGCAGCCAGGCCTAGGCCAACATAACAAGGCAGGCAACAATCCACAAGACAGTAGTTTGGTTAACACCTGTGTGGGGCTGTGTGATTCAATTGTTGGAGAGCATATTTTAAGTCCCTGTTTTCCAGAGCTATGCCAACACCCAGGGGAGGGCGAGTTCTCTGACCCCAGGGAGCTTGCCCTCGAGGCAGACCTTTTGGTGGATTCCAGAGGGTCTGGAGAAGCATCTGGGGGTGACCCGGAAGGAAGCGGCTTAGGTATTTCCCAACTGAGGGTGGTGGGAAAGGTTTGTGGTAGCCCAGATAGGTCCCGGTGTCGTGGGAAGGGTGTAGGGACTCACGTCCTGTCTCCGCGGAGAAGGAGTGGGAATGGGCTGCGGCCCAAGGTGCCCAAAACCCGGTCCCAGAGCCTAGGTGGTTCCAGGAGGGAACACCAGGTGGGGAGCCTAGGCTGTACTGGTAGGCCGTCTGTCGAGGGGGATCTCCTAGTGGCAGGAGAACGTGGAGTGTCTGTAAACAGAGCTCCAGTGGTTCAGGTGTCTGGCGGTGCCGCTCCTAACTGGAGGGTGCAGAAGTCCAGACTGAGGGGTGAGAGGGGGATGCGTTCCCCAGTGGGAGAACCAATGGGTCATGGGCCAGCCAGAAGGGCTGAGCCTCCTAGGAGTGACCATGGTGACACCACTTCTGTCCTGGGGGATCTTCGCGCACTGTCAGATGGACAGGGGTCGGGAGATCTGCGCCAGGCAGACTGTCACACAACACATGAATCATGTGTTACCCTCAGGGGGGGCATGCGTGCTCCCAAGGAAGTCCTGGTGCGCCGGGCAGGTGCTCAGCCGCAGGGTTTAGTCCCTGGGTTGGGAGGCCAGGTTCAGGTCCTGCCTGACCTGGAGGGAAGGACGACTGTAAGCAGTGACCTGACCGGTTTGTCTTCTATGGGTACCACTCTGGGTGGGAGGGTACAGAACTCAGGAAGGGGGTGCAGAGGGAGGGAGTCCTCGCCTCTGACCCCGGTTCAACCTGAGAGTTTAGATCCGAGGGTGGTGGATCAGTTGCAGGGTCAAGGCCCTGAACTTGTGGAAGAACTGTGTAGGAGGTCCGGTTCCAGCATCCTGACAGTTTTTGGTTCTGGGGGTGCTTCTCCTGGGATGAGAGTGCAGGACCCCATAAGGAGGGGTGAGGGGAGGAGAGCCTCGCCCGAGACCTCTGGTCCGCCGGAGGGTACAGACCGTGGGTTGGAGGACCAGGTTCAGGGTGTCGACCCTGACCTGGGGGAAGGGGCAACTGCTAACAGTGCCCCTACCAGGTTGTCTTCTGGGGGTGCCGCTCCAGCTGGGAGGGTACAGAGCCCCAGGGAGGAGGACCGGGTGTGGGGAAGCCCACCCGAGTCCCTTGTTCAGCCTCAGGGTACAGACCCTGGGCTGGTGTACCAGTTGCAGGATAGCACCCCTGAACTGGTGGGCGAATTGAGCAGGACACCTGCCACAGGTGCCCTGACAATTCTGGAGGGGGGTACCGCTCCAGGTGGGAGGGTACAGAGCCCCAGGGAGAAGGAGAGGGTGTGGGAGAGCCCACCCCAGTCTCCTGTCCAGCTGCAGGGTAGAGGCCCTGGGCTAGTGGGCCAGTGTCAGGATGCCATACCTGACTTGGCAGAGGGGAGAGTGGAGAAAGGGTGCCAGGCACCTGGGGCTACCGCCCACCACTCTCTGACGCCACAGCGGTTGGAGTGGCCTGAAAGGCCTAAGGCCTGGCTCTCATCACTGACATTTGTCAGTGGCCACTGCGGCTGGCTGTCCTGGTGGACAGAGTTACCCCTGGGAGGGGGACAGGAGTCACACCCCGGAGGTGGACTGGGCCACATGATTGTGTTGGCCATGGGGGTCCTGTCTGCCTGTTGGGACACATCTGTGAGCCAAGTAAGTTTATGTGCTGCACAGATGGGGTCCACAGGTGAGGAGAAGGGTCCCCCATGGATCAGCTTAGTGGGCACTGAGAGTATGGATAGAGGGATCAAACTAGGTTCAGGAAGGCGTAGAACGGTAAGAAAACCCTGCTGTTGCGGGCCAGGTCCCATGTTCTATCGCCCCAAGCAGGAAAGTCCATCGAGGTATGGATTGGTCTCCCCTGGCTTTAGGCTGGAAGGGGGTTGAGTTGGATGGCCCTTTTTGCAGGGTTATCCCCAATCTTTTTGCATTTTCCTCCTATTTTTCCCTGACCTGTTTGTGTTGGTTCTAGGACTCTGGGCACTTTACCACTGCTAATCAGTGCTAAAGTGCATATGCTCTCTGTGTAAATTGTGTTATGAATTGGTGTTTCCGTAATTGGATGCTTGATTTACTTGTTAGCCCCTAGTAAAGTGCATTGCGTGTGCCAGGGCCGGTGAATCAAATGCTACCCGGGGGCCTGCAGCACTGGTTGTGCCACCCCCGTGAGTAGCCCTGAAAACAGTAACTCAGACCTGCCATTGCAGAGTCTGCGCGCAGTTTGTAACTGCCATGTCGACTTGGCCAGTGCACACACTGGCCGGTCCCTAACCTTCCCTTTTCTTACATGTCAGGCACCCCTCAGGTAGGCCCAAGGTACCCCTGTGGGCAGGGTGCAATGTATGTGAAAGGTAGGACATGCCCCGGTGTGTGTGGCATGTCCTAATAGTGAATTACAGCCAATTTCGTTTTTCACTATTGCAAGGCTACCAGTTTTCCATAGGACAGAATGGGAGGTTTGTTCATAACATCTTATGAACATAACTGGCCCAGGGAATTCAGTAAAAAAATGAAGTTTCGTATGCCTGAACTCAGAATCTAAAGATGCCTCTTTTAGTGAAGGTGATTTTTACATTCTGTGTTTGAAAATACCACTTTTGGAAAGTGGGTATTTTCTTGCTCAGTCATCCCGTGTGCTTCTGCTGGAATGTGAATTGCCTGTCTGGGTTTTGGATGACAGAAGGCTGGGGGAGCAGGAGGGGCGCCAGATGGTCTAGGTAGGTCAGGAAAGGGCTGAAGAGACCTGGGTTATGATGGGGGAAGGGGGAGGAGATTTCCTTGCACCTCAAAGGGCCTGCTCTACCTCTGACAAATGCCGTCTCCACCTCCTGCCAGGAATTCACACCAGAGAAGGCAGAACTGGTCCTGACCAGGCACAGGCCCTCTCTGCCTAAGAGATCAAAGGATTTTTGGACATAAATGCTGTGTCCCAGACCCCTGAATTTTAGAACTCATCTGGTCAAGAAGACTGCCAAGAAGAAGAGCCGGAGAAGCTGCGAAAAGGAATGACTGCTTTGCTGGGTGCTTTGCTGGGCTGACCTGCAGTGGCTGCTTCTGTCTTGAGCAGTGAAAGCCCTGGACTGGACTTTCTGCAACCTAATTTGTGAGTCTCGCCAAGGGTTTGAGGTAGAGCTTGCCCCCTGTTCACGAAGTCTCAGGAACAGCAAAGACTTCAAGTTCTTCGACCCTCAGCACTGGGGACTGTGTGTTTTGTGCTGCAACCCGAAGAACACCAACTCGACGACGTCTACGATGCCACTGCTGACTCCGTGTCCTGACGGCACCGCAGAGGGCACTGCCACAACACCGCACCGCAACACTGGTCTCACCGACGATGCTGTTGACGCCGCCACCGAGCCGCTGCTTGCACCACGACCTGTGGGCACCGTACTCCGCCCTGCCTCGCTTCACGCCGAAGATTTGGCACCGCAGAGAGCACTGCCGCAATACGACCCTGGTCTCACCGACGACGCCTGTTGACGCCGCCACCGAGCCGCTGCTCGCACTGCGACCTGTGGGCACCGCACTCCGCACCGCCCTACTTCACGAGGATGCCTTGGCCTTCCCAACGCCGCCACTTCCCGCCGAAATCAACGCAGCTGCTTGCACCGTGGTTCGAGGGCACCGCTCGTAAGTCGCACGAAGCACCGCCCTCATCCCACACCACAGCCTTGGCCCACCGACGCCGACACCATCGACTCCCGCTCGTCAGCCGACGACAGCGCTTCAGCCGCGACGACACCGCTGCTTGCACCGCGACCTGCTAGCACCTTGACGAGCACCGCCTTCATCTCGCACTGCGACCCTGGTCTCACCGACGACGCCATCTGATGCCGCCACCGAGCCGCTGCTCGCACCACAACCTGGGGGCACCGTACGCCGCACCGCTGCGCATTGCCCCGCAGCACCCGATGCCTGTTGGCACCAGCGCTCTTGATCCCATCAGAAAGGGGCTTGACCTGCAACGCAAGTGACTTCAAGGGCCCCATCGCCCTGCATTTCTGAAAGGTACTGTTTGCGGGTCTTCCCGACACCGTAGCTGGCCTGCGACCCCACGGTCAGCCAGAACTGTTTTGGATTTGTGTGTTCACAACGCCGTGGTAGCCCGGACGGAGCTATCCACACATGGAACTCTTTTTAATCAACTTATTTTTGAACTGTGAACTTTTAAGTATAGTATTGTGGATTTTTATCGTTTTTGGTCTTGTTTTAATTATATAAAAATATTGGATATTTTTCTAAACCGGTGTGGTGTCCTTTTGTAGTGCGAACACTGTATTACTGTTGGTTATGTGCAAATGCTTTACACACTGCCTCTAAGATAAGCCTGGGTGCTCGTGCCAAGCTACCAAGGGGGTGAACAGGGGTTATTTTAGACGTGTAACTCCCTTATCCTGACTAGAGTGGCGGTTTTTGCCTGGCTTTGGCCCATGCCCTAGCCTACCAAAAATCCCATTTCTAACACCTTGCAAATGTGTTTTCCCTGCACCTGTGCTCCTCCCCTGCGCCTACAGCTATTTCAGCCCTTTGAGCACAGAGTGCAGAGGCTTGCAACTCACTTCTGTTGAGTCTCCTTGTGCTCTGTGTACCTGCTGCTGTTATTACAGGCTTCTCCTTTAATTATGTTTCCTTTTTCCCCAAACCCATTTTCATGCTTTTGCCTAATTTTAGAATCTGTTTCTTTCCCTTGTTTTCCTGCATCTCTGTTCGTGTGTTAGCCATAGTTCATAGTCTCCTGGCTGCACTCTTCTTGATCTGCCCTGTTTTATGCAGACTCCTTGCCTAGTGTTTCTGTTCGCATATTTCTGTCTTGCCTTGTTGGATTATAGATCTTTCTTAGCCTTGTTGACAGTATTTCAGTCCTGTTCCTGACCCTGATTCCAGTCCTGCTTCTGCCTGAGCCCAGTTTCTGTTTTGGTGTTCTTGTTCTGTTCCCTGTTGGTCTGTCTTAGTCTTGTATTGTTATTCTGATTTGCATTGCTTCCAATGGTGCCAGTTAGATTCCAAGGCTTGTGCATTTGTCACAGAGAACCATCCAGCTCACTTACTCCATAGCCCTGCTGTGTATCTCACAGGACTCTGTGAGATTAATCTGCTCTTTGCTCTCTATAAGATCTTTTCACCTCACAGAGAGATCATTTCCGAGGCTCAGACAAACTATAATTTATGATAGTTTGGCTATCATTTCCCTTCTTTATATTCCTGTTTTGTGTACTTGTGTTTTCCCTGCAGACTTCCAGTGCCCTGTTCACAGCCTGTTCCATCCTGCTTGAATCCTCGGCTTATGTCCTGCTTCTCTTCCAGCCTTCTGGTACTATCTTGTTTGTATTCCCTTCAGAGACCATACACAAACCGAGTACTCGTCGGCTAGTCCTCTTACCGATCACCCAGCTAGTTTCCTGCTAGACCTCTGACAAACTATGCTTAAAAACTTTACAATAATTATACTACTAAAACTAACTCCTAACATTAATATAATAACTAATATATATTCAGTCAATTACAAAACAATATTTAATAAAACTATATTGAAATCAAAGATATATACATTAAAAATTGGTATTCCTAGCTTCTATATTCTGTTTCTTAATATTTTTGTATTGACAGTATTTTTCAATAAATATTCCTGCAACTCAGTATTTTGTAAATTATCTTATTGTCATTCACGTCTACATATATAATTCAAACAATCAACGTTTCAAATATGTTTGTTTCAGCAATTGTTTACATATGTGTTTCAAACAGTAAATAACATTTTATAGAAGCAGAAATAGGTGAAGGTGCATGTTGATTGATCTTTTTAATATGGGCTATACCACAAATTTGTGTTTGGGACTCAACTATAATAAAACCAAGGTCCCACGCAACACCAGACAGCCCAGATTTACTTGATGGGTAAACGGCAATGTCCTAGAAATGGTCATAACCTATAAATATCTTGGAGTTCATTTAGACTTTTACTTGAAGTACACACAGCATTTACTATCTAGGCGAGTCACAGCTAATAAATTGCTGTTTACATTGAGAATCCTGCAACAAAAGTTAATACATTTTTTCCACAAAACACCTTTTGCAGGTCAGTGGGAGCAAAATGTATCCCCTCCATTGCATATGGCTCGGCTTTACTTTAAGGCAAAGATGCAGCAAGCCTGAACACATTACAATCAAACCTTCTTAAAAACATTGTTTGTGATTCCATGATATGCTTTGCAGGCTTAAATCAGACTCGAGTTCGGTCTGCAACACCAGGGCCCGGTCAGTTAGGGTGCCCTAATAAAATTCTACTGGAGGATGAGGGCAGCAGAAGAAAACTCTTTGGACCACCAGTGCTGGCCTGAAATAGAAAAGCAGGCTCATGTCAAGAAATCTGTGTTCTCTATACTACAACATTTAATAGCAGAACTGCAATTGGAAGAAGCTTGGCGCACCTCAATGGAATACTCTGTTTTCAAATGAATAACCAAGAAAGCAGCCAAGCACCAATCATTTATCACAGATAAGGCCACTTTGTTCATGCGTGGGCGGTTTTGACCTCATATACAGTTTGGGGCCCTCAGTCATATCTGTCCACACAATTTTCTGAGTCCAAGAAGCATGATTTGATGCTAATTAACAGTTTTGGCCTACTACGGAGTGTAGACTTTGCGGATATAGAAGCAAAACATTTGTTGTGTATCTGTCGGAACTTGCTATCACTCCTACGTCCATCATTGAGACAGCTGCAAATAAGATCATGTCGACTGGCCCTAATTATGCTACTGGAAGAGATCCCGGTCCAGTTAGCATGCAAGGCCATACGTTTTTTGACTGTCACAGCTAAGGAGTTGGAAAAATTGAGCATGCTGCCCTGAACCCTTTCCAAATGAGTCATATGGGAATGTAATGGACAGGTATTAAGACCACTACATCTTGTTTTACAATTACAAATAATTCTATCTACACACTTTGTTTACTAGTTGAGTCCTAAGCATATTATTTGGACAAGCAATACATCTCAAAAACTCAAACTATGAAGGGAAACTGAAACAGCACATTGTATTTGAAACACTTTATACTTTAAGTTTCTATGGTAATCTGCATAAACGATTAGTAAATTGTGTTCAGTGCTCCTACAAAGCATTTCTGCACATCCCACAATGTATTCTAAACAGGGCATTTTTCTTAGGTCGTACCTAACTTGTACCACTGTAGGTATAAAGACATAACAAACAGAGACTAGAGATCCTGAAGAGCTTAAGGCACTGAGCACCTTAACACCATTAAAGTAGTAAAAGGTCAAATGCACCACCAGCACTAAAGCTCAGCAATCAGATGGAGAAATCAGAGGTTAGCGTCTTCAATACATTTAAGGACCAAGCATTTCAGTACTGTTTAAGGAGTTAGCAGCTTAATTTACACAGCACTTTCTCTTTGTACATGCTGCACTAAAATAAAGTTTATTCATTGCCACATTCTAAATTGGCAGCAAAACATAGGACATTGAGATCGGTGACTTTTTGAGGTCCAAGAAAACATGCACTTCACCAGTGCTCAAGTTGTACGAAGTTTAAAGTAAAAAGTACTGTAGCATTGGTTAAGACGCACTCTACTAACATGACACTCCTTAGGTCTGCTAATAAGTATAACAAATTGAGACTAGTAGCACAGAGGATCTTGATGCACAAAGCATTTTAGCACTGCCAATGTTGCATGTCAATGGTTACACTCAGCATCTAATGAATCGTTCTACAGTTTTTACTTAGAAGAAAGATAGCATACTATTGGAGCCAAGGAAGTACCCTTTTAATGTTTGTATATGAGAAGTTTTAACTGAGATTTATGGACAGTAAAAGGTCTTGTATGCTCATTGGACATTTGAAACGTTTTATTGATTGTACGTTGTATGTCTGTCTTTTAATGTTTTTAAAAAAAACAAATACAGAAAGAATTGAGTGATCTTTTTAATATCATTCAATAAGAGGTTTGCTCTTTTCAAAACAATCTGTAAAGAGCATTTATGCTAAATACAAACAAGTGTTGGAGAGAGAGAGGACTCTTCACACCTCCAAGTAGCTGCGAGATGAGAATTGGGTTCATACAGACTGGGAATGTAAACACCTTTTTGAACACCATGAGCAGGGACTTCGGGCCACCAGACATGCCTTATTGGTTTGCTCGTAGACTAGCTGTCTTCATACAGAAGAATATGGCTTTTGTTCCACCAAGCTATGCAGGTGAAATGCAAGGCCATCTAAGAAATTTGCAGAGGTTTCTTTTGGTGCTCAGGTTGCTTAAAAGAAGGCAAGAAGGCAAGGGTTGGAGAACATATACAGGGAAACTCTAAAATACTGTTATAATGTTGCAATTCTTTGTAAAATTCTGTTTATTAGCTGTTCATTAGCTGCTGCTCTTGCCACTATTCTGTTTGTTTTTATAGTCACAAGTATGCATATAAAATGCACTATGATAGGATCCTGAGTTTAGTAAAAGTCAAAAAATATATTCTTCATGTATATTCTTGAGTGGGAACCCTATTCATGGTGAAAGGACTTACTAACACCAGGTACTCCTGTTAAGTCTCACAAGACTGATTGTTGCCAAGAATGCACCAATCACCTGTAATGCGCAGATGGTTGAAGGGTTACTGTCCACCGGATTTTCTGTCTTAAGTTGATATGTTGACTAAGTCTGTGCTGCCAGAGGCTCTTGGCATATTCTCAATATTATTCAGGAAACATATCAAATGTCTGCCCAAAAGAGCTGGGGGATACAGAACTGCCAGAAGCAACTTTGCCAACAGTTAGGAAAAAGTGGGACTTAGTCATTTTTCCCCACCTTTGAAGGACTGGAACAAGGTTCTGAAGCCTGCCCAGCAAGGTCACATCATAGACTGGCAAGAAATCCAGGCTTGCACCACTCAGAGCTTTTTGCCATGCGGGAAACAGGTTTAGCCCAACCTCACAATAAAGGTATCTGAACAGGGGACGCAACTTTAGCTAGCAGCCATTCTCTGCTGAACAAATTTGTCTTCCAAAGAAGTGACCTTGGACCAGATTGAGTCAGAAAATCTATCCCTCTGGTGATGCACCCTCAGCAGCTGCAAAATAAAGCTTTGTCTCATTTGGAGCTTTTGGCACTAAAAAGAAATAGTTTCAGCAAGAGCTCAACCATGATGCATCTGAGTTCAAGAAATCCTGACCTGCAACAGCCTTTGACCTTGCACCACTGCAAGATTCTGACTTCCATTTCAGAGACTAAGTCCAAAGGTAAAAACTTTAATTGTGTTGACAAAATGGTGTATGCTCCATCATGGTCATCCTCAAACCACGACTTAGTCTCATGGTGCTTTACTTTTTCAACATACTTTTTGACCTAATAAAATGTATAGTTCTGGTTTCCATTTACCTACTTTAATAATATTGATATCTTTTTGCTGGTCACATTTTTCTCTATTTTGTCAATTGATTTAGAAATTGTATACCAGTGGTTGAGCAGAGATTCTCTTATAACTGTGTTTTGACCTAACTTGAGTGGATTTATTAAGTTAATAGGGCTACTCCTCTTCCTAGTTAAAAACCCAATTTCTGACATCTTCTATTTTTTTCCATCTTTCCTTTTCCAGATGCCGATGCTCGCATATGCTTATATGATAACGGTACAATAATGTCTATATACTGGTGGGAAATCTGATTTAGGTTTCACCGAAAAGAACAGACTAAACAGGTCTGAGTCACATTTTTCACAGACCTTATTTAAGGCGGCCAACAATTAGCTGGGAATCAATTAAAGTGTTCACAATCTCTGCTTTGTTTTAATTTTTCCAGTATATCTCCCTCCAAAATAATTCAGTCTGATTTTTGTTTCTTTCAGTTTTCCCCACTCCCCCTTGAGAAGACTGAACTGCTACTCATTACCAGTGGCGGCTCGCAGAGGGAGTGCTGCGGGCGGAGGTGGGGTGGGGCGGGGGAGGGGCCAACTCGGCGAAGCAGCGAGCGAAGCAGCGAGCGCAAGGTAAATAGTTTTATTAATTTATTTACTCACCTTACTCCATGCCGTCGTATGTCCGACTCCACTACCCCCCCACCCTGCCCCTCCCCCACCCCACTGCCCCGCAGCACTCCCTCTGCGAGCCGCCACTGCTCATTACACTAAATCAGGATTGCCTCTTAAACCTGCCTCAGAGCTGTAATTGATTCTGTATCTCACACCATTCTGCTGCACCAGTCAAATAAGTTAGAAATTTAACATCAAGCCCTGTCATGGTTCTCCACATTTCTCTCTCCCAGGTTTCATTCAGAACACATCTTCCTTCTTTCTGTTCTTCCACTCAGAATTTTTCAGGGTCTTCAGTTAGTATTATACTCTTTCTTTACATATTCCCCCCGAAGCGAGCATCATCTGATCATTTGGTTTCCAATTAATTTCTTATTCAGATGGTACAGAGAGCATCATCTTCCTTAGAGACTATCTGCAGACCACCGCCAATAACTCCCGATCTCTCATGTCAGAAGTGGCTTCTTAGATGGCTGGCAACTCTTTAAAGCTCACGGTGATAAAAGAGAGGTTGTAATTTTTAGGAAACCTCCCACTATTGGGTCCTCCATCTAATTGCTGGATGAACTTGGCTAACTCTCCACCCCTTGCAACTTGGCAACATAAATCTTGGATTATATTAGATTCTCAATGATCTTACATTTCCCAGATCAACAAACTAACAACATGTTTGTTCGACCCGTGATCATTATGCAAAATTCTTCCGGCAGTTCCCAATGAGCAACAAAATGAATAGTTCAGGCTAATATATTATCTCAACTGGACTACATCAACTTCAGCTGAACTACTTTTAACTCCTTCTTGTTATATTTTAAGCCATATTTTGTGCCCTGGCTCTGAGTCCAAAAACATTCCACCTTCAAAGCTCTTTATATTTGCCAAAGGGCTCTGACTGAAAAAGTCCCTCTGGCTATCCAGAGATGCATTTTCCTTTATCAACCAGCCAGAACTTATTGCTCCTCAATGGGTTGTTTCTTTTTTACCCAAGAGTATGTAAGCTCATTTGAGAGTTAGTTTCATTGCCCATATACCATTTAAGCTCTGGAACAAGCACCCTCTAGCTATCAAATCTGAACCCTATTGTTCAATAAAAAAAATAAAAACTTGTCTATTTTCACATTTTTTGGGGGGGTATCGGGGGGTTTTATATAGCGCGAACTCGACCTGAAGGTATCAGAGCACTTTACATGAGTACCAATTGCGTTACAGACGTACACATTCATTTTGTTAGGCACAGGGAGATTAAGTGATTAGCCCAGAATCACAGAATGTTGAGCGTCCCTGCCGAGACTCAAACCCGGTTCCCTAGCTTCGAGGTTGACCACTCTAGCAATTAGGTCACATCCTCTCCCTCCAGATACTGTTATACACCTTCTGATATAGCGCTGGGATGCCCTACTTGGGTAGCTGCTGCGATTTACAAATTTGTTCATTCATTTTGTTTGATCATTTAGGAGGAGATGAACAGGGTACACATATGTTTATATGATGACAACAATTATTTTATGGTCCTAGATGCCACAAGACAAGTAAAGATTAAGGAGATTTAGGAAAACCAACAGTTGGATGTTAGAAACAATATCATACATTGTATATATTAACACATATCAATTAGTAGGAGCTAACACACTAGTTGAATCTCTGTTAGGCTCATTAAAAAAGATACACCTCACTATACAATCTGCGTAACACAATCTATTAATGAGATTAAAAATAAGTGAAGACTGAAGACAAATTTGCATCTCCAAACTAATATAGCAATGAATATCCACATTCATAATCTGTTATTGTATCTGTAACACATTCCCTTCCAATAGGCCCTGGGCACTAGTTCCCCCAAAGTATTAAAAGGAGTAGATATTACTTAATCACTCAAAGGTACTGCAAAACCAGCCTCAGAGAGAATACATATTTCAAATACTCTTTTACCACCTTATCTTTTGTATTTATGGTCATAGTTCCACTCAAGGGAACACCATTAGACTTATTTATATACAGAGCACTCTATAAAAATTTATATTTTAAAACATTTGCCCAAAGTTGGAGGCAAGTCCAAATGCATATCTATCGTTCATGAAGCATATGTAGTGCGCTGGAACCAAGTGGTTTGAAGGAGTCAGTGCACCCTGCAGCTCTATTATTTCTATTTTTAACTACCATGATTAGGGGGCCATTTTCCTTCCTACATCACTGTGCAAGCCCCTTGAACATAGTAGATAGACTTTTGTTGGTCGATGACCATGGTCAGAAGAACTCTGGTGGATTAGGGTACAGGCTCAACTTTCTTCTAGGACCTCTGTCAGTGCTATGTTCATCTCACCATCAACTAAAGTAATTTTCCTTTTATTTACCAAAAGGGTCTTGACTGCATCATCAACTATATATTTACTTCCTTTCAAAATTAGTGTTTCAATAAGATCTTCCTGTGTATCCACTGATATACTATTGCTATTTATTTCTTACATATTATTAGAAAAAACCTTAACCTATACAAAGGAGTTCTCTAATATTCAATAATTTTGTCTTTGTTGTGTAAACTTAATTATGCATAATATTATTATTCTTTTAATTCATTTTATGGTTAAGGCCAACACCCACATAGAAGTTTCCTCCATTCTCGCACTAGTTCTCTAAAACTTATTTTACCCAATCGCTTTTTAAATTTTCTATGCTTACATTTGCCCCCAAACTAAAAACACACAGCTGAAGTAAGGAACTGTCAACTGACAGATTTTCAGAGCACTGTCAGCAGTGCCCTACCGGCTATGAAAACAAAGGTGTTTCAGCATATCGCGATGATACAATGCCCTTTTTCACAATGGAGACTCCTTCATTACAAGGGGCTAAATCTAAGCATATGAGTGCTCATGAAGGCCTCCAACTGCAATTATTGGCTTTTAAGGATATTTTAAATATATTTTAAGGTTCATTCTTTATAAGTCTCTCTCGTTTCTGATCTTGTTTTGAAGTACTATAAAAACACATTTTCAATTTTTATCTTAACAAATTATTTACATGGTCAATTCCTAAATGGCATATTCCAATTATGTATAAATAAGAAAAGATAACCAAATTAAAAACAACTAACTCTGAATCCCATAAATTGAGAGATTCACCTAAGCATAACAATCCAATACAATACGAGCAAAAATAAAAGTAAAAGCCGTGCGTGGCAGGGGGGGGAGTTGCCTGCTGAGGGGACTCGAACATCCACGGGCCTTACTTTATAGTTTGGAATTGTAAGAAAAACTTACTTTGCACAAAAAACCTTAGACATTCACTAAACAAAACAAAGGTTAAAAGGACATTATAGTTAGGTGAAAATGTCTGTTAAAACATATTGTTCTAAACTAACAAAATCAATGAAATTCAACAGTTATAGTTATCTCAAGTAACTATTATTTGTTCACTAAAGTAAATAACATGACTCCTGGTCAGAGTCACTGCTCTCCCCTTGCGCAGCTCCACCGTTGTGGGACTGCCCTTAGCCCCGCACAAGCTCCCTGCCAGGTAGGTGTTCAAGGCCCTCCTCCACCCGCAGGCTCCTGCCTGCGCCTCATTCCTGGTGGTCTAGTGGAAGAGCTTTGCTCTTCTGCTAGTCCACTCTGTTTGTGTCCTCTTTTTTCTGTTTGCCTTTCTTTCCTTGCCTCTTTTCCTATGTTTATTCCTTTTCTCCTTGCCTCTTGCTTCTTACTCTTTTCTTTGCCTCCTTTTCCCTCGTGCTCTCCACGGCTGCTGCCCCCATGGCCCCCCCCAGCATGCCGCTCCCGCCTCCCAGCTGATCGCCCTCGTGACCCAACCGTGACCCAACCGTGACACAACCGCGACCCAACTGCAACCAGTGCCAGGGACCCTGGACCCCGACCCCCGCCTTTACTACCCCAGCACTCTCCACGTACTCAACCCCGGACCCAACAACGACTGCCAGCTCTCTATGCTGAGCAACACCCAAGGCCCGATCTCTGGCCAACACTGCCGCTGCACCTTCACCCACCACCGGACATCAACAATTACCCCCAACCCACCGTATGCCACCGCACACAAGCAGCTGAGCTGCATCCTCCTCAACGTACACTCCCTGCACAGCCTCTACAGACTACATACTACTCAGAGACCTGAACTTCCACCTGGACAACTACAGCGATCCCAACACCACCGCCCTCCTGGAGAACCTTACCAACATAGGACTAAAGCAACTGATCTCCACCCCCACTCACACAGCAGGACACACACTCGACCCCATCTTCGTCGGAGGAAACAACATTCACTACAGCCACTCCACGGAACTGCTCTGGACAGACAACCACTGCATCCACTTTTCCTTTATGAAACCCACCGCACACAAGCACACCCGCCACCTCCCATACAGAAGCTGGAACAAAGTCTCTGAAGAACACCTCACCTCCACCCTCACCTACACTCCACCCCCAACTACTACTGACACCAACACAGCAGCAAACAACCTCCACCAATGGATCACCAACTGCGCCAACACCCTCGCCCCCCCTCCAGAACACCACGGGACAACAGAACAAAAAAGCCAACTGGTTCACCACGGATCTCCGAGAATCCAAGTGCTCCTGCTGACAACTGGAGAAGATGTGGAGAAACAGCAAAACCCCCAAAGCAAGCTCTGCCTACAAAACAGCCATCACAGCACACCACCAACTCATCAAAGTATCTAAGAAAAACATCATCCAAGACAGAATCCTCTCCAATGACCATAACTTCAAGGAACTCTTCACCATCATACAGGATTTCACAAAACCCAACAGCAAAACAACCGACCTCCCTCCCTCCCAAGACCTCTGCAACAAACTTAGCTCCTTCTTTCACCTCAAGCCCAAGACGCTTTACGACATCTTCGACGACCAAGACCACTGCACTGCCTCAACTCCCACCCCAACGACGCCACCCAACAGACCCTGCTCACCTGGACCGCTCTCACCACAGAATACACCTTAAAGACAATGAAGAGCATCCAATCCAGAGCACGCTCTGACCCCTGCCCGCCGCACATCTTACATAGGGCTGCCATCGCACTTGAGCTACACTGAACTGTCAACTGCTCCCTCGAGACCGCCACATTCCCCAACAACTAGAAGTGCGCTGAAGTCAACCCCCTCCTAAAGAGCCTGCTGCAGACCCAATGGACCTCAAGAACTTCAGGCTCATCACACTGCTTTCTTTTGCTGCCAAAGCCATCAAAAAGGCCTTCAACACCCAGATAGCACACAAAAAACACTCTTCACAAAGGCCGACCTAAGGTTCAGCACATCAATCCCTGTCTGTAAAAATTAAGAGTCCTGTGCATCAGCTTCCGGAACCCGCCGCAGTTGAGCTCCACTGGAATCCAGAAAAAAACAATTCTTAGAAGATGGAAGGTGCACCAGAAATGGAGTCAAAGCCATATAAGTGAGTCCATCAATTTCCTTTATTGTTCATAGTAGTAAAAATGGGCATCAGCCAACGCGTTTCGTTCCTATGAAGGAACTTCATCAGGGCTGAAATAATTACACGAGACAAAACATAAGTCATAACGCACACTAACCAACAAAACATAACATACATATAATGAAAGAATATTCAGACAAATTTAGAAATACACACATTGAGAATGACGCACATTACTAGATTAAAATAACATACCATAACATCATAAAACAGCCCACAAATGGATATAAATTACACACAAATATAATACATATATACATACATATAAAATCCAAATGGAAAAACCGAGATGTGTAAACCCGGTATATATACATTAGAACCACAATTAGTAAACATGTAGTGCTATGAGCACCCATACATAAAATATTCTTAATTCAATCTATAAATGGGAATACATATTTTAAATTCTTATACAAAAAGCCAATGCTTAAGAAAATGCTTAAGAAAAAGGGGAGAAAGACAGAAAAAAGGAGAATAGAGCAAGGAAGGTTCAGAATGCTAATCGCAAAGTTGAACATCATGTCTCACCTTTGTATAACAAGTAGAATATCCAACACTTTCCTTAATATAGCAAAAAATCAACTGGTAGCAATTCGAAAAGGAGCCCCACAATAAGGGTCCAATTGTATCGGATCCAGCCTTGTAGTCTGTAAAAATAACTGTATTGCAAAAAAAGTGTTTCCTTTGGATTGCACTTAAGACTCAATAGAAATTGTGATCTATACACTCAAAAGCTGGCCTCATTCATACACCTTCAAGCTCTCACCACTCTTATAAGGGAAATATAACTATAAACCCAAGGTCAACAGTCTGGAAAAAGTTATTTGTAAAAAATATATAGATCTATTTATTCATAATGGTATCATACAATACATAAATCATTTAATGCATAGTCATTGACTTGTACAATCACCCACTTGCGATGATGCACAGAGAAGAACAGCCACCCACTTCTAGTGACATTCCTGTAAAATCAGCCTGATGACCCCAAAAAAACAAACAGCCATCTCATAGGAGACAGCTACCCATAAAGGGGTTTGGGGGTGTATAACCTCTGTTAGGTAAACACTCACATATACTAGAACAAACAGGAATCATGACCGGCAATACCCAGTGTTAAAATACAGCCCCGCCTGAGTCAAATGAACACAGCGGGACGTTAAATAAACATGTGCACGGGAATGCGTAAACGAAAAATCTACATTCATATGCTCCCATGGATAACCGAGAAATGAAATTAAATGTTCGATATCCAAGAAGCCAGCACAGAAAGAATAAATAACATTGCTAACCGTGACATACCCCCAGATCGCCAATACCAATAAACATGTGCACGAGACTACGTGAACCCAAATTCTGCATTAATATGCTCCCATGGATAACCGAAAAGTGAAATTAAATATTCGATATCCAAGAAGCCAGCGCAGAAAGAATAAACAACATTGCTAGCCGTGACATAACTCCAGACCACCAATACACTCGTTTGGGAGTTAAACTCCCCGACATGCGATGATGACATTGAATGCAAAGTTCAAACCGCGAGCACTCATGCCAGAATACGATCCCCAATGTAAACGTAACGTGCCCCCGTGCCGCCAGTGCACTCACCTGGATGTTCTCCTTCCCAGTAAACGGCAAGTGCGCCCGATAAAAGTGCACATGTTTATTGGTATTGGCGATCTGGGGGTATGTCACGGTTAGCAACGTTATTTATTCTTTCTGTGCTGGCTTCTTGGATATCGAACATTTAATTTCATTTCTCGGTTATCCATGGGAGCATATGAATGTAGATTTTTCGTTTACGCATTCCCGTGCACATGTTTATTTAACGTCCCGCTGTGTTCATTATGACTCAGGCTGAGCTGTAATTTAACATTGGGTATTGCCGGTCATGATTCCTGTTTGTTCTCGTATATGTGAGTGTTTACCTAACAGAGGTTATACACCGCCAAACCCCTTTACGGTTAGCTGTCTCCGATGAGATGGCTGTTTGTTTTTTTGGGGTCATCAGGCTGATTTTACAGGAATGTCACTATAAGTGGGTGGCTGCTCTTCTCTGTGCATCATCGCAAGTGGGTTATTGTATTATGTTGTATATTCTTGCATCATTGTTTTCGATGCAATTTTATACAACAGTATTCACAATTGCATAACAGATATTATGATATGGTCCATATGATACAGCATGTTTCCTGCATGTTTCTTTCCACTTGCCTTTATATATTGGCTAATGCGGTGTTATTTTTACAGACTACAAGGCTGAATCCGATACAATTGGACCCTTATTGTGGGGCTCCTTTTCGAATTGCTACCAGTTGATTTTTTGGTATATTAAGGAGAGTGTTGGATATTGTACTTGTTATACAAAGGTGAGACATGATGTTCAACTTTGCGATTAGCATTCTGAACCTTCCTTGCTCTATTCTCCTTTTTTCTGTCTTTCTCCCCTTTTTCTTAAGCATTTTCTTAAGCATTGGCTTTTTGTATAAGGATTTAAAATATGTATTCCCATTTATAGATTGAATTAAGAATATTTTATGTATGGGTGCTCATAGCACTACATGTTTACTAATTGTGGTTCTAATGTATATATACCGGGTTTACACATCTCGGTTTTTCCATTTGGATTTTATATGTATGTATATATGTATTATATTTGTGTGTAATTTATATCCATTTGTGGGCTGCCTTATGATGTTATGGTATGATATTTTAATCTAGTAATGTGCGTCATTCTCAATGTGTGTATTTCTAAATTTATCTGAATATTCTTTAATTATATGTATGTTATGTTTTGTTGGTTAGTGTGCGTTATGACTTATGTTTTGTCTCGTGTAATTGTTTCAGCCCTGATGAAGTTCCTTCATAGGAACGAAACGCGTTGGCTGATGCCCATTTTTACTACTATGAACAATAAAGGAAATTGATGGACCCAGCTAGCACACTTCATAGAAACCAATAGCATCCTAGACACCTCTCAATCTGGATTCCGCAGCAACCACAGCACCGAGACCGCCCTCCTCTCTGCCACCGACAACATCCGCGCCCTCCTCGACCAAGGCCACACAGCAGCCCCCATCCTCCTGGACCTATCAGCAGCATTCGACACCATCTCCCACCGTACACCAGCCACCAGACTCCAGGACGCCGGCATCCAAGGAAAAGCCTTAGTCTGGATACGATCTTTCCTCTCAGGTAGGACACAGAGAATAAGACTCCCGCCCTTCCTCTCAGAACCAACAGAGATCAGATGCGGAGTACCCCATGGATCCTCCCTCAGCCCCACACTCTTCAACATTTACATAGTCCCCCTCGCAACCATCGGCAGAAACCACAGGCTCAACATCGTCCCCTACATCGATGACACCCAGCTTATCCTCTCCCTTACCAAGGCACCCGACATCACCAGGCACAGAAGGGATGAAAGCCGTCGCGACCTGTATGAGCAACAGGAGCTTAAAGCTAAACTCCGAGAAAACAGAAGTCCTCATCTTCGGCTCCACCCCCTCCGCATGGGACAACACCTGGTGGCCTCCCACCCTCGGAAACCCTACCACCCCAACGGACCATGCACACATCCTTGGCATCATACTTGACTCTTCACTCACCATGAATTGCAAGATCAATGCTGTATCCTCCGCATGCTTCAACACCCTCAGCATACTTCGCAAGACGTTCAAGTGGATCCTCCCGACTAGAGGAATACCACCACCCAGGTACTCATCAAAAGCAGACTGGTATACGGCAACGTCCTCTACACCGGAATCACCAAAAAACTCCTCCGCAATCTACAGACCGTCCAGAACACCGCAGCCAGACTCATCCTCGATATCCCACAACACAACCACATCACCAGACACCTCGGCGACCTCCACTACCTCCCCGTCAAAAGAAGAATAACCTTCAAACTGCTCACACATGCCTATAAAGCCCTCCACAACACCGGACCCCAATACCTCAACGACTGAATCTCCTTCCACGCCTCCAAGAGAAACCTCCACTCAGCCGACCTCGCCTTAGCCACCGTCCCTCATTTCTACAGGACCAGAGTATGTGGAAGATCCTTCTCCTACCTCACATCCAAGACCTGGAACAAACTCCCCCTTCACCTCCGATGAAGCCCAACACTGCACCAGTTCAGAAAGGACCTCAAGACCTGGCTCTTCGATTGACCTCAACGAAGGTGCTCATACCCCCCCAGCGCATTGAGACCCTCACAGGTGAGTAGCGCGCTTCCCCAAACCCTGATTGATTGATTGAACATGCACGCCCATTAGTTATTTTTATTTGGTTTACATTTTTTGGGGAGCCCAGGTGCCTACCTGGGGCACCCACACTTTGTGATAACTATGGGCCCTTGACTTGAGGGGGCCTTTGGGGCTCCCGCTGGTGGAAGCAAACTTGTGTTCCCTGCCCGGGAGAGTAAGGGCAGGGAATTGAGATTTTCTGCACTCTCCCAAGCAGGTAATAGCAGTGTACCTGAGAATGAGGTCCCTGGGACACTGCTGTCATCGGGCCCGGTGGATGGGTCCCTGGGCCAGTGTACAGCTCAGGTAGGAGGGCCGAACAAACCCCCTCCTAAAAATAATGAATCATCCTCAGGATATTGGGTCCCCAGGCCTCATACAGGCTTGGAGAGGGGGTCTGCACTTAAATAATGAATCAGCTCCAGGGTATGGGATCTCCAGGGCCTCTAAAAGACTCAGGGAAGACTGAGTCCCCAAGTTCTAAAATGGCTGACATCACATTTTTGTTGATGTGGTGCTGACTGGCCCTGACACTGGTTTCCCCCACCAACTTGACTTTCCATGACAGTGTCCGTAAATTCTGACAATGTTCTCAGACTGTAGCATTCGCTGTGATCAGTGGAACGCTCTTCTCTAACCGATTGCTGACAACAACATGAGATGCCCCCTGCATGACACCTGTGCCACACACTCCACAGTTCATCCTTATATCTCTTTTACAGTGTTGGGCCAACCTCCTGTTCACATGGTTTTGTAGACTGTGAATCCAGTAACCCACATTGCTGTGTTTTCAGTATTGAATGGTAGATTAGATTTAGTTTATTGGCTCCATGGATCCTCGGCTGTGTGAAATTTAATCTCTCCAAGACACCTGACCGGATTAAGACTGTGGGAAATAACTATAAAAATAACATTTTGACTTACAAGCCATAATAGAATTGCACCTTAGAATGCATTTAAACTGCTGCTGAAATGTTTTCACATAGAAAATGACACGTAGAAAAATGTGCTTGCTTTATAGCATGAAAGAATTATTTTAAAATCCATTATTAGTGTCGCAAAATAATGCAGCAATTAATAACACGTAGAGAAAACGTACTTACCTGAATGTATATGAAGTAACACTAAGAAAATGTTTTGTACTAAGCTATCATTCTTAAATGTGCCCCTTAAGTAGACCCAAAAAGCCTTTTCTTTCCACTCTTGTGCATAGCTTGAGCTAAAAAGAGGAGAACATGACGGCCTGCTAGAGGCGGGTCGCGGGAGCTCCTCCAAGTGGGCACGCGAGTAGAGATACAGGAGGTGTAAACGGATTACGGGTTTTCGATCTATGGTAAGAAAATAACGATAGATACAACGGAATGAGCGATCAAGGGGAGTAGCGTGGGATAATTTCTGTTTTGGGACATACCTTGAGCCGGGACGCGGGTTTGAATGGCGTCTTTCCAGCGTGGCGGAGGAGTTGGTTGATTCTAGGCTTCGGTCCTGAGCGCCGAGGTGCCGCAGCTGCCGAGCCGAGGTTAATGCCTGTTGGGGAAGGTTTGGAGGACCCGGAAGCTCTTGGCGGTGTTGTGAGGCGGCTGGAGAGAAAAAGTAAGCAGTGGAGAGGCAGCCACGGTGGGCGTGGAGGGCAGCGAGCAGCGCTGGTCAAGAGCCGCACTGGAAGTGAGGAGAATGAGGAAGGCTGCAGCAAGGATTTCCTTCCGGGGAGGAGGCAGAGACGGCCTCAGAGAGCCACCAAGGACCGAAGCGGGGGACTCAGAAGACACGGGGGAAACTACAGAAAGGTGTCAGGAATCACAGCAGGGTGCAAAGCTGAGAGGAGAGGGGAAAAAGAAGTCCAAAGAGGTGCAGGGAGATTTAATAAGGCCAAAAAATAAAAGCGTAAATAAGAACATAAGTGAGCCCAAACAGCATGGAGTGAGGAGGTACACGCTAAGGAGTGCTAAGAGGGGGAAAGCCCTGTTTGAACAGTGCTCAGTGGGAGGACCTTTTTTGGGTGGAGGGGTAAAAGGAGAAAGTAAAGGAGAGAGAACCCCAGCAGTTAGAGCCCCAGCAGTAAGAAACCCTGTCGTGAAAGAACAGAAATCAGACAAACAGGAGGGGTCGGTGAAGAAAAGCATGAATAAATCCCGGAAGGTGAAGGTTACCCCCTCTCTTAGGACCTTTTTTAAAGTACTCCCGAAGACTCTAATATCAAGTGAGGCAGGGATGGCAAATAAGGAGGTGCAAAGACGCAAGGCCGCGGAGGGACAGCTAGACCACTTGGTTGGGGAAGCACCGGCGGAATGGGGGAGTGTATGTAGCCCCAACAGGTTTGCGCCACTACAGGTAGAGGACTCAGAGGTTTTGGAGAGTACGGAAAATTTAAAAGATTTAAATGGTGGGAGTGTCCCCCACTCAGACCTAAAGGTGAGGGAGGCTATCAAGAATGGGGTAGTGGAAAAACGTGGCCCGGAACATAGCTTGATCACAGAGGGGAGGAAGGACATGATACAGTATGAGCAGGCGAAAGTAAATACAGGGGGAGCAGTTCTGGGGGAATTGATAGCAGCACTCACGTCAGAGATAAGAAGTAGGCTTGAAGTGTCCGAGGAGAATCAGAAAGAGATAAAGTTGGCTTGTGAGGCTTTAGAGAAGAAGATCGATGACCTGGCGGGGAGAACAACAGACCTAGAGACGACAGTTGAGGAGCTTAAGGGAAAGGTACAAACAAATAAAGAAGATATAAAAGCTTTAAAGTTGAAAGAACATGGGCGCCAGGACTGCGAGGAAAGGATGGAAAATAATCAAAGGAGGAATAATTTACGGATCCTAAATGGACCTGAAGGGGCGGCGGGAGATGATCTGAAAAGTTTTGTAGTTAGGTTGATCAAAACAGGGTTACATCTGGAAGAGTCAGATCAGGAAATTGGCAGGGATATACAGAGAGTTCATAGGGACCCCTTCAGCCTCAACCCTAACAGAAGCAAACCCAGGAGGATCCTTATTTACTCTTTGAAAGAGAAGGCTTTATCTCGAGCTTTGAAAATTAAAGTAGTTAAGGTAGATGGGCTCTCCTGTGAAATTAGGTCAGATATTTCTTACATCACTTCCAATAGGCAATGGGAGTTGGGGAAGAGAATGGACCAACTGAAGGCGTTAGGGGCCTCTGTACAGATTAAATTCCCGGCAGTGTTAAAAGTAGGCCTGGGCGGAAAACTACGAGTAGCGTAGCGGCCATTTTTTGCTTGCTCGCGGTCCTCAACGTCAAGTTGGCGACCGCGAGCGAGCAAAATGACATCCCGGCGAGACTTTTTCCTCGTTCGCGATCAGCAACATCAAGTTGCTGATCGCGAGCATGGAAAATAAACCTCCCGGCGAGATTCTCAACGCGGGGAGGTCAGGTTTCTCATTGCGAGTGGTCGCGTATGCTCGCGACCGCTCGCGATGAGAAACTACCAGTCCGCAATGAGAAAACTGCCGCTCGAGTACAAATCTACTCGAGCGGCAGAAAACGACCGCTTGCACTGTGCAAGAGGCCGTTTGCAATGATTGCACAGTGCGGACAAGCATCCGGCACTGTGCAATCATTGCGAACAGCATTTCCTACCGCACTACGCAGTTCGCGTAGTGCTACGCGTAGCTCGCGTAGTGCGAAGTGCACTTCGCGTAGCTACGCGTAGCGCTAATACGCGAACTACGCCCAGGGTTAGTTAAAAGTAATGATGAATAATAAGATGCACAATTTCAGAGCAGTGAGTGGAGTAGAAGACTTTATAGAGTCTTGTAAATAGGTCAAATGAATAAGGTAATTAGTTACGAGGTTAAAGAATAGTCCTCCTGAAGTGTATTTATTTATTTTTGGGGTAAGGCACACTTGGGGGATAACCCATAGGCTAAGGCCATCATTAAGGGGGGTAGGTTCTCCATGGGGGGGAGGGAAGGGGTCACTGGGTGGGGAGCATTTAGGGAGAAAAGAAATTCCTCAGAAGCTGCTGATTTGCCATTAGAAAAGGGTAACAAGAAAGGAGCATGGACGAGGGACAGAAGCTGAATTTGAAGATTTTATCTTGGAATGTAAATGGGTTAAGGGTGAGGTCAAGGAGAGAGCGGATTTTATGATATATTAAAGATTGTACTGCCCAGGTCTGTATACTACAGGAGACACATCTGACAGAGAAGGAGTGTAAGGAGGTTTTTAAGTCTCGAAAGTGGGTGCAGCAATTGGTGTGTACTAAACAAACTTTTGTAACTAAAGGCGTGGCGATACTGGTAAAACGAGATCCAAAAGTCGCTATCTTAGAAAGTATTTGAGATAGAAGAGGTAGATGGATTGTAGCAAAATTAAAAGCAGGGGGACACGGTTTTACATTGGTAGTGCATTATGGGCCAAACTTAGATGTTTTAGCACCTCTGCGAGAATTGTTGGTGGAGCTACCTTGTTTCTCTGATCCAATTATCTCGGCAGGTGATTTTAACGTAGTATTAGATAGTACTTTGGATAGATTGACTAGTAGCAGAGCGATTGTAAACCACAAAATGATGGTGCAGATAAAATTAATGATGAACCAACTGGGATTGTGTGATATTTGGAGACGGAGAATGGGGGATAAAAGAGGGTATACATATTCCAATAGGAAGTACCGTCATCAATCCAGGATAGATTATTTCTTGCTAGACTCTGGATTAAGGGAACAAATAAAAGATATTGAACACATTGGGATTCATTTGTCAGATCATTCTGCAGTTTTATTGGAGATATTCCTTACGGAGGATAGCATATCTACTAGGTGGACTATGGATCGCACTCTGATCTTGGATCAGCAGTAGTGGGGCGACTGAAAGAGAAGACTGTTGAATTTTTTTAGTTTAATTGGGACTCTGCCCCCGCTGGAGTGGTTTGGGACTCTTATAAAGCTTATTTAAGGGGGAAATTAATAAGCTGTGCAGCAGCTAAGAGGAGAGTCTTTCGGGAAGAAATCAGAGAGTTGGAGGAGAAGATAAAAGTAGTAGAGGAAGACCTGGTCAGCAGCAATCAGAGAGAGTCTAGACAGCCCAAATTATCTGATTTGAAACTTAAACTTGCTGCTATTCTCAATAAGAGGGTAAGGGAGACATGGGAAACAAGTAAATTAGCGCAATTCGAGTATGAGGAAAATTGTGGGAAACTACTAGCTTGGCAAACTAAGAAAGATCAGTTAAAGAATCTAATACAGGAGAAAAAGTGCCAGAATACTGGGAGGGTTCTAATAAACAGAAAAGAGGTTGAGGGGGCCTTTTATAGTTACTTTAGAAATGTGTATAAAGAGAATCTGGTGACATCAGAAGAAGAGAGGGGCAATTGGTTGAGTCAGGGTTCGATAGATGCTTTGGAAGAGGAAAGAACTTTGCTTCTAAATACTCAAATCCAGATGGGGGAAGTGGAGCAGGCATTGAGAAAGGGTAAGATAGTCTACCACTAGAAGTGTACAGAGCACTAGCAGATACATTGACTCCGATCCTAACCAAACTGTTCAACGAGATTTTTATGGAGGGGGCACCTCAACCAGAGTCATGGTCAGAAGCCACAATTTCCTTAATTTTGAAACCTGGGCAGAGCAAAAATAGTTGCGATTCATACAGGCCGGTGTCGCTTTTGAATAGCGACTATAAGATCTTTTCAAAAATTTGGGCGGAAAGACTTAATGGGATTATGGGGGACCTGGTGCATGACGACCAGAAAGGTTTTATGCAAGGAAGGACACTGCATGAGCTCACTTATTCAATTATAGGGGCAATAGATCTGGCTATAGTAAACAAGGTTCCCCTAGCAGTCATAGCTTTGGACGCAACCAAAGCTTTTGATCATGTGAACTGGGCTTTTCTGCAATAAGTTTTGAAAGCTGCTAAATTGTGGGATAGATTTTGCAGAACAATAGCGGGATTTTATAAGACACCAAGGGCAAAAGTCCTAGTGAATGGAATATTAACACCACCGTTTAACATTATGAGAGGGACAAGACAAGGGTGCCCTTTATCCCCACTATTGTTCAATCTGTATATGGAGCCGAGAAAACTGAGGGCAGAGCAGAGGAGTGTACCGTTTCAATCCAAAGGTTGGGTAAAGAAACTGGCATTGTATGCCGACGACTTGTTGATATATACGGCGGATTTGCAGTAAGAATTGTGGAGGACTTTGTAAGAGTCTCAGGGTACGAGATAAATAGGGGGAAGACGGAGATTATGATTTGGAATTTGGATGGAGGGGCAGAAAGAACCACAACTGAAATGAGATATTTGGGAGTTAGAGTGACTCAAGATATTAATAAACTTGCGGAAACAAACTTTAATAGGGTGAAAAAGAGGTATGCGATTTAATGGCAGGCTGGGCGCATCTCCCCCTAACAATTTTCGGGAGAGTGAATTAAGTGAAAATGATTATACTTCCAAAGTTCACTTTTCTTTTTAATGCTATACCCCTGCCTTTTAAAGAAGGATGGCTCATGAAATTACAGGGCAAGATTGGCTAATTCATTTGAGCAGCAAATGGATCGCGTATCTCGTGAAAGAAATTGCGGAGGAGGAGAGAAAAAGGGGGGTTGGCTCTTCCAGATTTGCAATTATATGCGTGGGCCTTCCAGCTTAAAAATAGCAGGATGCTTCTAGATAGACCCTCATATTTGGAAATTGGGAGGCTGTTTACAGGACTGTTAAAAGGAGTAGAAGGAGGTGGTTCGGGTTTCATGATGAAATTTTTAGATCCAAGATATTTCGAAAAGGTTAGGTCAAAGATTCTTCAAGGTATGGCGGAAACCTGGTATAGGATCAGAAGGAGACTATAATTGCCGTACTACAGCAATATGTCCCCTATCTGGGATTCACCAGGATCACCTGACAGGACGAAGGATAAATTGGCAGGGTCACTAAGGAAAGCTGGCATAGAGAGATGGGAGGACCTATTAGAGGGAGAGCAAATAATTTCATGGGAAGGACTCCAACGTAAAATGAATTACCAAGTTTCAAGGTTTAAATATTTACAAATTCAGAGCTGGTTCCAGGCATCGGACAATAGGTTAGGGGGTTTGAGCGAGTTTGAAGAAACTTTGATTTTCGACGGACCCAAGAAGAAGGAAACATTACACTGGTACTGGCGGATGATGGAAGAAGTGGATGGGGAGTTTACATTGCCACAAGAGCTGTGGGGGAGATGCTTGCCGTAAACAATGCTGGAGAAGTTACAGCAAGTATCTTTTTCTATACTTTATCAAGTGATCAAGCCCACCTATTTAAGGAGAAACCATCTCTTTTCTATTTACAGTGTGTATTGGACGCTACATAAGCTGCCAAAATTTGGGAATAGAGGAGAGGTGGCGTGCCCCATATGCGGTCAGAGGATGGCAGATGACCTGCATATGTTCTTGAGGTGTTCAAGGATTTAGGATTTAGGTATTTTGGGGTGATGTAAACAAGGCTTTGGCCGACATTTTGAAGATACAGTTTAAGGTAAGCCCCCTCCTTCTTTTCTTTGGTGTGGCCCTGGAAGTAAGTTAATACGATAAAGATAAGCAAAAACTAATTTTCTATGCAGTGTTGTTGGTACGAAGAGAACTATGCAAGAAGTGGACTAGCCTGAATCCCCCTACGTATATTGAGTGGAGGGCATCTTTGGAATATACATTTAGGTTGGATGCAGTCTCCCTAGAAAGGAAGAGATATGCCTTCTGGCTCCCGGGTGTGGAATGGTTGGAGAGGTAGGGATAGGGATAAGGATAGGAAGGGACTGTCCAATGATTATGCCTAACCAGACCTCAGTATAAGCACATGCCACTACCACTCTTTCGCCCTATCCCCTATCCCTTTCGGTCTCGTTCTTCTTGGTTTTTCAGTTGGGAGAGTCGAATGCAAGAGAGAATGCAAGCGCATTGAAGTGCAACTGGCAGGTTTTGGACGAGTGGGGCAGTATCAGAAGCTCCTGTCCTGGCACAAGGAAAAGGTTTTCGGATGGAGGTGCTGTGGACGGTGAATTTGAGGCTAATGAGGACAAAAAATAAAATAAAAAAAAATAAAAAACTCTTGCGCATAGCTTAATAGACGTTTATTTACAACATTTTGCCTAGCACCAGAATCTTACTTAAGAATGTGCTGACTTCAAGCTTATGTTTCCTTGGCATAGCTCATTTATGTTGAACAAAGAACTCTGCTGTGAATTTTAGAATGAATAAAGATTTAGATAAATTTTATGTATGCTTCCCAGTACATTATTGCCAGTTTTGTCTCAGCATATTAAACCCACTTTTGTATTCAAAATGGACATCGACGCATCTTTTAGCTTAAGTAAGAAGGTTCTAATGAGAACTTTGCTCCAAGTCACAAAAGTATGCAACAATGTATTACTACATACCAGCGTAAATGTTTTCTGTGGGAATCGAGAAAAGAAGCATCGGAAGACGACAACACCATCGGATGAGCGGTTTCCATTGGAGGAGAGCTACTAACCATTGATAAGTTTTGATACACTGTTTTGTGATTTTATACTAATAAGCGTTTCTAGCTAGAGAGACCAGAACTGCGTACTCCAGACCCTTAGGAGTCTGCAGAGAGACACTTCATATTCCAGCTCTTTGTTACCAACAGATATTGCTAAAGGACTTTATTCTTTACCTTTTCCAAACCCTTTTCTGACCAATGCTGCTGCAACGATCATTCCTTCTTTGCTGAGTCATTGATGGTTGCTACTGCGACTGTAGGGAACTTGGCTGAGTTTCCAGAACTACTCATGAAGAGTTCTATCTTGCTCTTTTCCAAAAAAGGAACTCTTCGTGGGTTCTACTTAGGGTAGAGGAGGCTCCGAGCTAGTTTAGTGACAATCTTCCTTTATGGAACACTGTGTATTGATTTATGCTGTCACTAATTAATCTTTTATTCTGCATTCCTGTAAACTGGACTAATCTGAAAAAAGGTGACAAACTATACTAATGCTTTAAGATAAATAACGATTTTGAAAACTCTATCAACCTGTCATCATTGACTGAACATTAAAGATCTGACAGTTGATGATATATGCATGGTTTGAATCCTCTCAGGTCAACTCCATTCAAAACCAGTGCAAAGGTCCATTGACCTTTCGGGAAGCCACCAGGATTTGCAAGGGATGAAATCTCTAAGTTGGGGTGTATGGTCATAAGAGACCCCTTGGGAACCTGAAGAAATTCCCCACATGACCAAATCACAAATCACAAAAAGCAGATCTTCACAAAACTTGGCATGGGAAAAACTACCTGATTGTGATTTTAGACTGCTAAGACTCGTTCAAATCTGTCTATGAAGTCAACAGATAATGGCAAGTAAATAAATGCATTTTCAATGGAAAGTGTGACTCAAACTCAACTACAAGCTCTCGCAATAGGGAGATAGCTACGCAGAGATAGATAGCTGTGGTTTATGTACTGATTTTCGAGAAGATTTCAATGTTGCATAACAAACCTCTAAGCATACCAGTTTTTATTGCAGAATTAAAAAAAACAGTCATTCACACAGTCATTCATTAGCGCAAGGCTTAACCTATTCAAAAAGAAGAATGTATTCAATGAAACTCAAAATTCTCAAGGCAGGAGCGTTACCTTATCATTTTGTTGGGATAATTTCGTATGAGACGGATAAAGGAAATATTTTTCCGACTGGAAAGCCTCAACTGGAGAATTCTGGAAGAAGAAACTGATTTTAAAATTTCAAGGAATTAGAAAACAAGCAATGACTACATACTATTGTCATTGTTAAACTAAGTTATGACACACAAAGTCGTGACTTCAGCTCTCTCACTCCAGGAGTGTAATGGAGCATGGGTGGGCCGTAAAGATGCCTGGGGGCAAACACAGGGTGTCGAGAGATCTACAGTTTTAGACACGCAGAATGCTTTTCCAATTCGGAGCATGTCTAAGAAAAGAGAAAGTACCACCTTTGGTAAAGTTCTTTGTAATGGATACAGTGGTTTCTCTGCAGATCATTTCACCCTGAAATAACCCTGAGGCCATGTTGACATATGTAAACCGTGTTTACGCTGTTCCCAGCGTCGGTGTGAGTACTAGGCACAGATACGGAAGCCCATACATTTCTGTTCGCATTTTGACACAGGTTCCGTTTGGTTGAAAATGAAAACAAGCATTGGAATGAAAAAAAGAAAGTCATGTAAAGAAAATGTGCCTACGATACATTTTTAACACAACACAGTTGCTCTATATGTTGGCAATACGCTGTTTGTTCTGCTATGTGGGCGATGGATAACGCATTCCGGGTTTTAGAATCCTTTAAGTATAAACATGTGTGACTTTCAACCTGACATAAAGCCACAATTCAATTTAGCTACTGCGCTTAAACAGACACAGATGAACAGATGCTAACACAGCACTGTTAATGGAAAAGGACATATATCATAAATATGGAACATGATTTATTAATGTACCGGTATGTTAAATGTTAAATGAATTAGAGGTACAGGGTTCGAGACCAGCCCTGTGTTGTGCCCGTTTTCTAGCTGCCTTATTTAAATTGCGTCTTCTGTTGTGCATTAGTGCCTGTTAATTGTCTTCTGCCTTACTCAGTTGTACCCATTTTTCGTTGTTCCCGTTTTCTAGCTGCCTTTATTTAAATTGCCTTTATTTAAATTGTTGTTTTCTGTTGTGCATTAGTGCCTGTTAATTGTCTTCTGCCTTATTCGATTGTACCCTTTTTTCGCCGCCCTTCCCACCGCTGCTGCCCCCGCGGCCCCTCCCCCCTGCCGGTTCCTGCCTCCCAGCTGCGCTTCCCACCCCCTTGCCAATTTAATGGCGGCCGCTGTGCAGCAGCGTGCCGGGGGGGTGCCGCTGGCACGCCCGTCTGCGCCCATCCGCTACCCGACCTCGACCAGCGCCAGGGACCCTGGATCTCCGAGCATCCACCGTACGACTCAGCTACCCTCCTCGTACTCAACCCCGAAAGGAACAACAACTGCCAGCGGTCTGCGCCGAACACCACCCACGGCCATTTCTCCTGCCGACACTGCCGACAATCCTTCACCATCCACAGCACCCCCACGACCACCGCACCAACGCCGGATGCCCACACCACCAAAGCCATGAAGTGCATCCTCCTCAGCATGCGCTCCCTGCACAGACATGCCGTAAAGATCTGGGACCTCCTTGACACCCTCTCGCCAGATGTCGCCTTTTTCACGGAAACCTGGACCAACGCCTCCTCCGCCCCCGACATCGCCACCGCCATTCCCGACGGATACAAGATCCAGAGGAAGGACCGCCCCCACCGCCCAGGAGGAGGACTCGCCATCGCACACAAGAGCGCCCTCCGACTCTCCACCTCCAGCAAGAGTGACTCCCTCTCCTACACCAAACACCTCCACTTCCAGATCCAGACAAGCCGCAGAACCACACTTCGCGGCACCCTCGCCTACAGACCCCCAGGGCCTCGCGCCTCTTTCACCACCATCATTGCTGACCTCATCGCACCCCACACCATTGCCTCCACGGACTACGTCCTCATCGGAGACCTGAACTTCCACCTTGACAACCTCAGCGACCCCGACTCCACCGCCCTGCTGGACAACCTCCCCAACCTCAGACTGAAGCAGCTCGTCACCACCCCCAATCACAAGGCCGGACACATCCTCAACCCCATCTTCGCAGGAGGGACCAACATCTGTTTCAGCCACACCTCGTAGCCCCTCTGGACAGACCACCATTGCCTACACAAGCCCGCCCTGCACCCACCACAAAGGAATTGGAGCAAGGTCACAGAGGAGCACTTCAACTCCACCCTCATCCACGACCACCCCTCCACCACGACCAACGCCAACTCTACAGCCAAGGAACTACACCACTGGATCACCAGCTGCACAAACAAGCTTGCACCCCTTCGCCACCCTGACAGACAACGCCCCCTGAAGGCCATCTGGTTCGCCACCGACCTCCAAGAAGCCAGACGCACCTGCAGACATCTCGAAAAACGATGGAGAAACAGCAAAACCACTAAAGACTAGACCACCTACAAGAACACCATGACAGAATACCACCACCTCATAACCCAAAGGATCAGACTCCCACCCTTCCTCTCCAAACCCACAGAGATCAACTGCGGAGTACCCCAAGGATCATCACTCAGCCCCACGCTCTTCAACATCTACATGGCCCCCCTCGCCGCCATCGTCAGACAGCATGGACTCAGCATAGTATCCTTCGCCGATGACACTCAGCTCATCCTCTCCCTCATGAAGAACCCCGAAGACACCAGACTCGGCTTCCAGGAAGGAATGAAAGACGTCCCAGCCTGGATGAGCAGCAGCTGCCTAAAGCTCAACTCAGAGAAGACAGAGGTCCTCGTCCTAAGACCCTCCCCCACCGCTTGGAACAACACCTGGTTGCCCTCCACCCTCGGAAAACCCTCCCACGCTGACCGACCACGCCCGGAACCTCGGCATCATTCTAGACTCCTCCCTCACCATTACTCGCCAGATCAATACTGTCGCCTCCTCCTGCTTCAACACCCTCCGCATCCTCCGCAAGACCTTCAAGTGGATCCCCCCCGAAGCCAGAAAGACTGCCACCCACGCACTCATAAATAGCAGACTGGACTACGGAAACAGCCTATACACTGGAATCAACAAATCCCTACTACATAAACTCCAGACCATCCAGAACACCACAGCCAGACTCGTCCTTGGCACCCCACGACAGGAGCACATGACCCAACACCTGCGAGACCTCCACTGGCTCCCCGTAGAGAAGAGAGTAACCTTCAAGCTACTCACCCACGCCTACAAATCCCTCCACAACATCAGACCCAAATACTGTGAGAAGTTGGCCTGGCATATGCTGTCCACTAATTATAGTGGGCACCTTGCACCAGGGCAAATCGACTCTTATGGTAGATAGGTTAAAGACAACCTTATTGAAAGCTATCCTAGTGGTAGCTATGGAGAGCAGCCTTCAGGCTAAGTCTTGAAGGAATGTAAAGAGGCTTGTTTTACCAGTCTATAATCTCTTGAGTGACCAAATGAAAGAGCACCACACCAGGTATATATTCAAAATATATGTATTTATTGCTAAACACATCCCTCTAGTCTCTTTATGAGGCTAGAGTTCGAAGTACATAAGTTATAAGATCTTAAATCACAATAATAGCACAAATACACGTTTGGGCCCTAGGGGCGTACCAAACCATATACCAATAAAGTGGTATGCGAACCACGACTGAACTAGACACTAGGCCTAGAGCCTCTAGAAGTGCTTGGACCACAAGGAACCACCCAAGGTAGTGACACAGGGGACCCACGGGAGACGCGTGCAGTGTAAATACACAACCGCGATACGCCGTTAACTTCTATGGAGAAAGTCGGGATCGGGAAAATAGAGGAAAGGGACACTTAAAAGAGGACTAGGACAAAACCCTTTGAGATCTAGGACTTTGAAGAGTCTCTACCCACGGGAGCACCGGAGTACTCGTGTTACCTCACCCAGGGAAGCCGGGTGCATAGGTGCCTTTCGGGGTCGGGTTTCGTCGTCGATTCGAATGGCGATCTGCTGCAAAGTGCTGCTGGCGGCCAAGAGAAAAGTGTCCGGGTGGATCCAAGAGTGGATCGGAGTTCTGGTGAACCTGAAAGCAGAGGGGACAGAGTCTGGGTCACTAGCCAGTGACCAGGAAGGCGATGGACAGATGCCCACCGATGTCGAGTGCTTCAGGTGCGTTGACGGTCGTCTTGACTCTTCAGCCACGAGGTCCGGGAGGCGTTGTCGGTGACCAGGAGCAGGATTCGGGCTGGTGCTTGATGTCTGTCGAGTGCTGAGGTGTCGGCGACCGGATTAGACCCAACAAGCCTTGGCAACGGCAAGTCTCGAGTAAAATGTAGATCGTCGATGGTGCAGACCAGCAAGGTCTGTGGAACTCACCCAGCAAGGGTAAGTGAGGGCAGGCCTGGAGCAACCAGGATGCCAAGTAAGGAAAAGATTGGCCTTCGTTAAGGGCTACTAGCCAACGGGCTAGCGACCGCGAAGGAGCCTCGTGACGCCGCACGTGGAGCTGGCTTACAGGACACTCGTGGAGTGGGGGCCAGTGATCTTCGGTGCAGGTAGTGCTGGTGGCTAGGGCTACTCGGAGCCCAAAGCACGACTTCTTGGGAGACCCAGAAGATGATGCACTTGCAAATGTGCTCGGTGTCCAGGGGTCACGGTCTCAAGTCACCCACGATAGCCACGGGCCTTAGCTTTGCTGGGGACTCAGGGTAGCCTCGGGAAGTCTGAGAATCCACCTCTGGTGATGCGATGACTTCGGCGTCCGACGGGAGCTTCAGAAATGCGAACCGGACAGATGCTTCTTTGGTGCCTGCCAAGCAGGGGAGTCACTCCTTGACCCCAAGGGAGATTCTTCAGTCCTCTAATCTTGTCGTAGAGCGTCGAAGGTCCAGGATTCAGTTTCAGAGTTTCGTCCAGGTATAATCTAAAGTCCTAAGGACTGGGTTCCTACCTTTATTCTAAAAATAGGGGTTGGACTACTCTGTGGCCCCACCTATGGGTGGGTCAGGGCAGAGGGGTGGCTACACCCCTTTCCCTTTGTCCAGTTCGCGCCAAAGCAGGGGCTGCAAGCCCCTGATCCGGTTTGAACTGGGGTATGCACAGGGACACCAAATGTGCCCCCAGTGCAGGACTTCAAAGCACCCGAAAGTGCTCCCGCCCAGCCCCAATACACATTATCCTGTCTGGGGAGGTGGTCACACCTCCCTGGGACAGGAAACCTATTGTCCAGGCCTCCCCTGCCGGAGTTTCGTCCAGCAGCAGGAGGCCAGACTCGTGTCTGTGGCAGCAGCATCCATTTTGTGATGCCAGGGCTCTGGAAAGAAGTTACCGGACTCGTCAGAGTTAACATGTCTTTCCCTCTAGAAGGGTGGAATGCTACCCCCGCCGCCAGTATTGGCGGGGGGTAGTATTCCAAGATGTTTGACACCAAACACGACATGTTTAGGTGCAGCCATTCCAAAGTTAGCATTTTACCGCGAGGATATAATGCGCTTAAGAGTATATGGTCAGGCTGCACTACAAACAGCATCAGAGATGGTCTCCGAACGCTGCAGAGGGGCCCTGCTCATGCAGGGGCACCCTCTCACATAGGAACCATGCACTTCTGCCTTTAGGATTGATAAGGCCTGCCTTAGGAGTGACTTATAGGTTTATATGTGTGTATGTATTTCGTGATATAGGTAACCTATATCACAGTAAGGGGTGCATGCACCACCTTACCCAGGCTGCAGTAGCAGACCTGTGGTGTCAGTTTGGATGGCCTTCCAGTGGTGGCATAATACATGCTGCAGCCCCTGGCAGGCCTCTGAGGTACCTATGCCCTTGGTACATAGTATACCATATACTAGGGACTTATAAGGGCACTCCAGATCCCAATCAGTGATGTGCCTAAGGCACATGGAAACCATTTTAGAGAGGAAGCAGCTAGGCTGGGGTTCTGATTAGCAGGGCCCCAGCCAGACTAATGTCGAAAAACAGTGAAGCATCAGCAAAAAGTGGGGGTACCCATGTGAAGCAGATCCTACTCTCCTACACAACCCCCCCAAATGTAGGGACATTAAACTAACCTTGCCCAGTTAAGTCTTCATGTTCTAAGTGGAAATACCTAGAGAGTCCATCTGCATTCGCATGGTTACTCCCAGGCCTATGTTCCACTGTAAAGTCCATCCCCTGTAGGGAAATGGACCACCTAAGCAGTTTGGGGTTTTCACCCTTCATTTGTTTTAGCCATAAGAGGGGCTTATGGTCTGTCTGAACCAGGAAGTGTGTACCAAACAAGTATGGCCTCAACTTCTTCAGAGCCCAGACCACAGCAAAGGCCTCCCTCTCTATGGCTGACCAACGTTTCTCTCTAGGGGTCAGCCTTCTGCTAATAAAAGCTACTGGCTGATCCTGACCTTCTTCATTCAATTGTGACAGTACAGCCCCTACCCCCAATTCAGATGCATCTGTTTGAACAATGAACTTCTTGGAGTAATCAGGACTCTTCAGAATTGGAGCAGTGCACATGGCCTGCTTGAGGTCATCAAATGCCTTTTGACAGCTAACTGTCCACTGAACCTTTTTGGGCATTTTCTTAGAAGTTAAGTCATTCAAGGGTGTCACTATTGATCCATACCCCTTGACAAATCTCCTATAGTACCCAGTCAGGCCTAAGAAGGCTCTCACCTGAGTCTGGGTAGTGGGAGCAGTCCAGTCCATGATGGTCTGGATCTTGCTCTGCAAAGGTTGAACCTGGCCTCCACCCACAAGGTGGCCCAGGTACACAACCTGACTCTGCCCTATCTGGCACTTAGTGGCCTTGATAGTCAGGCCTGCCTTTTGCAGGGCCTGTAAAACATTCCTGAGGTGGACCAGGTGATCCTCCCAGGTGGAGCTAAAGACAGCAATATCATCTAGATAAGCTGCACTATAGGCTTCCAGTCCTGTGAGAACTGTGTTCACCAACCTCTGGAAAGTGGCAGGTGCATTCTTCAGACCAAAGGGCATTACCACAAATTGATAATGCCCACTAGGGGTTGAGAATGCTGTCTTGGGCTTTGCAGTATCAGCTAGTCTGATCTGCCAGTAGCCAGCTGTTAGGTCAAATGTGCTGAGATATTTGGCAGAGGCCAAAGTATCTATGAGCTCATCTGCCCTGGGTATTGGATGGGCATCAGTCCTAGTGACTGCATTGAGACCCCTGTAGTCTACACAAAACCTCATCTCTCTTTTTCCACCACTGGTGTGAGGTTTCGGTACTAGGACTACTGGACTAGCCCAAGGGCTATCTGAGGGCTCAATTACTCCCAATTCCAACATTTTCTGGACTTCAGTCCTGATACAGTCCCTGACATGGTCAGGTTGCCTATAAATCTTGTTTTTAATAGGCAGACTGTCCCCAGTGTCCACTTCATGAGTGCACCAGGTGGTCTGACTGGGTGTCAGTGAAAACATATGTCGAAACTGATTGAGGACTTGCCTGCAATCAGTTTGTTGCTGGGTAGTGAGGCTGCCTGCCAAGGCTACACCATCAACTGACCCATCATCAGGGTTCTGTGAGAGCAGGTCAGGGAGTGGGTCACTCTCTTCCTCCTGCCCTTCATCAGTAGCCATGAGCAAGCCCATGTCTGCCCTGTCCACATATGGTTTTAACCTGTTGACATGGAGAACCCTGTGGGGACTCCTGGGTGTTCCTAGGTCTACTAAATAAGTGACCTCACCCTTCTGCTGAACAATAGTGTGGGGTCCACTCCATTTGTCTTGGAGAGCTGCTGGGGCCACTGGCTCCAACACCCACACCTTCTGTCCTGGCTGGTAAACAGTCAGAACAGCCTTTGGTCATGCCAGGCCTTCTGAAGTTCCTGGCTAGCCTCAAGGTTTTTGGTTGCCTTTTTCATGTACTCAGCCATCCTGGAGCGGAGACCAAGTACATAGTCCACTATATCTTGCTTTGGGGGCTTGAGAGGTAACTCCCATCCTTCCTTCACCAAGCACAGTGGACCCCTCACAGGGTGGCCAAACAGAAGTTCAAAAGGGCTGTAACCAACCCCTTCTGAGGCACTTCCCTATATGCGAATAAAAGGCAGGGCAAGAGTATGTCCCATCTACGCCTAAGCTTTTCTGGGAGCCCTTTAATCATGCCCTTCAAGGTTTTGTTGAATCTCTCAACTAAACCATTGCATTGTGGGTGATAGGGTGTGGTGAACTTATAAGTCACTCCACACTCCTTCCACATTGCTTTCAAGTACCCAGACATGAAGTTAGCACCCCTGTCTGATACTACCTCCTTAGGAAAGCCCACTCTTGAGAAGATTCCCAGGAGGGCCCTTGCCACCACAGGTGCTGTAGTGGTCCTGAGGGGAATAGCTTCTGGGTACCTGGTGGCATGATCCACTACCACCAGGATAAACCTGTGCCCAGAGGCTGTTTGGGGATCCATGGGACCAATAATGTCAATCCCTACCCTCTCAAAGGGCACCCCCACCACAGGTAGTGGTATCAGGGGGCCTTTGTAGTGCCACCTGCTTTGCCACTGGCTTGGCAGGTTACACAGGAGCGACAAAACTCCTTACTGTCTTCAGACATGTGGGGCCAGTGAAAGTGAGGGACAATTCTGTCCCAAGTCTTGTTCTGGCCCAGGTGACCTGCTAAGGGAATATCATGGGCTAGGGTCAATAGGAAGCCCCTGAACTTCAAAGGTATTACCAACCTCCTGGTAGCACCAGGCTTGGGGTCTCTACTCTCTGAGTACAGGAGTCCATCATCCCAATACACTGTATGGGGACCACTAGCTTTCCCAGCAGCCTCAGCAGCAGCTTGCTGTCTGAGGGGTTCAAGGGAGGGGCAGCTCTGCTGCTCCTGGCTCAGATCTGCCCTAGAAGGTCCCCCTGTCCCCAAGAACTCAACCTGGTCAGGTTCAAGTTCCTCTGGGACAGTTCCTTCTTCAGGGCTGAGATCATCCCCCTCAAGGGACTGATCTTCCTCCTGAGCCAAGGGGAAGGCACTGCCTTAACCCTACTACTCCTCCTCTTGGAAGGCACTTGGTCCATTCTTCCAGAATCCAAGGCCTGTTCAGTGCTAGACATTTTGGCTTGTGACCTGGTCACAGCAAACACATCTGCAGGGATCCCCAGCATTTCTGCATGGGTCCTGAGCTCCACTTTTGCCCAAGCAGAAGTCTCTAAGTCATTGCCAAGCAAGCATTCGACTGGTAGGTTTGCACTTACCACAACCGTCTTAAGGCCAGTTACCCCTCCCCAGGAGAAGTTAACAACTGCCAGAGTATGGTCTGTTCTGACATTGCTAGCATTGGTCACTTGGTACATCTCACCAAGCATAACTTGCCCAGGCAGCACAAGGTCTTGTGTCACCATTGTGACACTTGCCCCTGTGTCCCTAAATGCCAAAGCCTCACGTCCATTAATTAAAGGCTGTTGTCTGTACTTGCCCAGGTTACTGGGACTCACAGTGGAGGTCACATCCATGCCTCCATCACAGACTAACACAGCCTGAGTCAGTTCCCTGACTAAGTCAGAGCCCAACTCAGTTCCCAGGGTGAACCCTACTAAACCCTTTGCTGGAGCACTTCCACCAACTGTACTAGGGGGAACAGGTGCCTTAGGGGCATTGGTGGGTGCTGGACTGGAGTCTTTGGACTTGGTGCAATCACTGGTCCAGTGGGTCTTTTGCTTACAGACCTTGCACCATGGTTTTCTTTGGCCTTTACCTTTGGGAGACTGGGAATCCCCACCAGAAGAAGATTTTTGGGGGCCTGATGAAGACTTTTGATCTTTACCCTTCTCCCCACCCTTGTCAGAGTTCTTAGCATCTTGCTTCTTGGTTTCCCCACCTTGGTTCTGTACCTTCTGCTTCACCCTGGTCCTGACCCATTTGTCTGCCTTCTTTCCCAATTCTTGGGGAGAGGTCAGATCAGAGTCTACCAGGTATTGATGCAACAGCTGATTTTGACAGTTATTAAGAATCTGCTCCCTCATTATCAGATTATACAATCCTGAGAAGTCACACACCTTACTGCCCATCAACCAGCCTTCCAGAGCCTTGGCAGAACAATCCACATAGTCTACCCAGTCTTGAGTCTGTGCTTTTTGGGTGTCTCTGAACTTCAACCTGTACTGTTCAGTGGTTAGGCCAAACCCATAAATAAGAGCAGTCTTCAAGACCTTGTAATTGTCAGCATCCTCCTCTCTAACAGTGAGGAGCTTATCTCTACCTTTGTCAGCAAAGGAGAGCCACAAGATTGCTGCCCACTGCTCCTGAGGGACCTTCTGTACTTTACAGGCCCTTTCTAAAGCAGTTATCCATTTGTGGATATCATCCCCACTCTGGTAGGGAGGGACAATCTTGCTCAGGTTCCTATGGTCATAGGACCTTTCCGTATCTCTAGGGACATGGCTGCCACGATGGGACCCTAGTCCCAACTTTCTTCTCTCTCTAAGGAGATCTAGGGATTCTCTATCTAAAGCTAATTGCTTTTTTCTGAGTTCCAGCTGAGTTTCCTCATACTGGACTAGCCTCTTTCTTCTCTCATGAGAGGATTCTCTCCTATGAGATGAGACAGAGCTCCCTATAGAGGTGCCAGAGTGGTTAGACTCCTGAGAAGGAGACCTAGACCTTCTGGGAACACTCTTAATCCTTCCTGGGGGGACAAAGAGGGCATCATTTTGATCATCCTCATCATCATCCACAGGAGGGATTGGGTTTTCCAGGTCAGGGTCATTGTCACCCTCCTGGCCAGTTTCAGAGGGGGGGCTGGGGGTATTGGTAACCCTGGCCTCCTCCTCTTCTCCTGCCCCACCCTCAGCTCCTACCCCTTCAGTCCCTACAGGCTTACTAAGGTCATAAGCCACCAACAACTCCTTGAGGTGTTGGGTGGTGGGGCTTTGGCCTGTCCTTATTTTTCTCAAGTTACATAAAGCTCTCAATTCCAAGAATGGGAGTGTATCATACTTGGAGGGTGGAAGCTCAATGGCTTCCTGCAAGGATTCTTTGGATCCTCTCCCTAAAGACATTACTAGTGTGGTGTGGTGTATGCACTACCTACTCTAGTGTGGCCTACTAAACTCTCTTGAGTTGTAGAAAGGGTTGTGCTATCCCTTAACACACAACTCTAAGTTCAGTAGAACTTACTGTTATTCTAAGCTTAAATTATATGTACCTTAGGTACCTTTAGTGGTTTTCAGTTGATCAATTCAATTGAGATTATCTGGTAAAACAATAGCAAGCTGGAATCCCACACGCTGCACACCAATGTGAGAAGTTGGCCTGGCATATGCTGTCCACTAATTATAGTGGGCACCTTGCACCAGGGCAAATCGACTCTTATGGTAGATAGGTTAAAGACAACCTTATTGAAAGCTATCCTAGTGGTAGCTATGGAGAGCAGCCTTCAGGCTAAGTCTTGAAGGAATGTAAAGCAGCTTGTTTTACCAGTCTATAATCTCTTGAGTGACCAAATGAAAGAGCACCACACCAGGTATATATTCAAAATATATGTATTTATTGCTAAACACACCCCTCTAGTCTCTTTATGAGGCTAGAGTTCGAAGTACATAAGTTATAAGATCTTAAATCACAATAATAGCACAAATACACGGTTGGGCCCTAGGGGCGTACCAAACCATATACCAATAAAGTGGTATGCGAACCACGACTGAACTAGACACTAGGCCTAGAGCCTCTAGAAGTGCTTTGACCACAAGGAACCACACAAGGTAGTGACACAGGGGACCCACGGGAGACGCGTGCAGTGTAAATACACAACCGCGATACGCCGTTAACTTCTATGGAGAAAGTCGGGATCGGGAAAATAGAGGAAAGGGACACTTAAAAGAGGACTAGGACAAAACCCTTTGAGATCTAGGACTTTGAAGAGTCTCTACCCACGGGAGCACCGGAGTACTCGTGTTACCTCACCCAGGGAAGCCGGGTGCATAGGTGCCTTTCGGGGTCGGGTTTCGTCGTCGATTCGAATGGCGATCTGCTGCAAAGTGCTGCTGGCGGCCAAGAGAAAAGTGTCCGGGTGGATCCAAGAGTGGATCGGAGTTCTGGTGAACCTGAAAGCAGAGGGGACAGAGTCTGGGTCACTAGCCAGTGACCAGGAAGGCGATGGACAGATGCCCACCGATGTCGAGTGCTTCAGGTGCATTGACAGTCGTCTTGACTCTTCAGCCACGAGGTCCGGGAGGCGTTGTCGGCGACCAGGAGCAGGATTCGGGCTGGTGCTCAATGTCTGTCGAGTGCTGAGGTGTCGGCGACCGGATTGGACCCAACAAGCCTTGGCAACGGCAAGTCTCGAGTAAGATGTAGATCGTCGATGGTGCAGACCAGCAAGGTCTGTGGAACTCACCCAGCGAGGGTAAGTGAGGGCAGGCCTGGAGCAACTAGGATACCAAGTAAGGAAAAGATTGGCCTTCGTTAAGGGCTACTAGCCAACGGGCTAGCGACCGCAAAGGAGCCTCGTGATGCCGCATGTGGAGCTGGCTTACAGGACACTCGTGGAGTGGGGGCCAGTGATCTTCGGTGCAGGTGGTGCTGGAGGCTAGGGCTACTCGGAGCCCAAAGCACGACTTCTTGGAAGACCCAGAAGATGATGCACTTGCAAATGTGCTCGGTGTCCAGGGGTCACGGTCTCAAGTCACCCACGATAGCCACGGGCCTCAGCTTTGCTGGGGACTCAGGGTAGCCTCGGGGAAGTCTGAGAATCCACCTCTGGTGATGCGATGACTTCGGCGTCCGACGGGAGCTTCAGAAATGCGAACCAGACAGATGCTTCTTTGGTGCCTGCCAAGCAGGGGAGTCACTCCTTGACCCCAAGGGAGATTCTTCAGTCCTCTAATCTTGTCGTAGAGCGTCGAAGGTCCAGGATTCAGTTTCAGAGTTTCGTCCAGGTATAATCTAAAGTCCTAAGGACTGGGTTCCTACCTTTATTCTAAAAATAGGGGTTGGACTACTCTGTGGCCCCACCTATGGGTGGGTCAGGGCAGAGGGGTGGCTACACCCCTTTCCCTTTGTCCAGTTCGCGCCAAAGCAGGGGCTGCAAGCCCCTGATCCGGTTTGAACTGGGGTATGCACAGGGACACCAAATGTGCCCCCAGTGCAGGACTTCAAAGCACCCGAAAGTGCTCCCGCCCAGCCCCAATACACATTATCCTGTCTGGGGAGGTGGTCACACCTCCCTGGGACAGGAAACCTATTGTCCAGGCCTCCCCTGCCGGAGTTTCGTCCAGCAGCAGGAGGCCAGACTCGTGTCTGTGGCAGCAGCATCCATTTTGTGATGCCAGGGCTCTGGAAAGAAGTTACCGGACTCGTCAGAGTTAACATGTCTTTCCCTCTAGAAGGGTGGAATGCTACCCCCGCCGCCAGCATTGGCGGGGGGGTAGTATTCCAAGATGTTTGACACCAAACACGACATGTTTAGGTGCAGCCATTCCAAAGTTAGTATTTTACCGCGAGGATATAATGCGCTTAAGAGTATATGGTCAGGCTGCACTACAAACAGCATCAGAGATGGTCTCCGAACGCTGCAGAGGGGCCCTGCTCATGCAGGGGCACCCTCTCACATAGGAACCATGCACTCTGCCTTTAGGATTGATAAGGCCTGCCTTAGGAGTGACTTATAGGTTTATATGTGTGTATGTATTTCGTGATATAGGTAACCTATATCACAGTAAGGGGTGCATGCACCACCTTACCCAGGCTGCAGTAGCAGACCTGTGGTGTCAGTTTGGATGGCCTTCCAGGGGTGGCATAATACATGCTGCAGCCCCTGTCAGGCCTCTGAGGTACCTATGCCCTTGGTACATAGTATACCATATACTAGGGACTTATAAGGGCACTCCAGATCCCAATCAGTGATGTGCCTAAGGCACATGGAAACCATTTTAGAGAGGAAGCAGCTAGGCTGGGGTTCTGATTAGCAGGGCCCCAGCCAGACTAATGTCGAAAAACAGTGAAGCATCAGCAAAAAGTGGGGGTACCCATGTGAAGCAGATCCTACTCTCCTACAAATACCTCAACGAAAGAGTCTCTTTCCACGTACCCAAAAGAAACCTCTGCTCCGCCGACCTCGCCCTAGCAGAAACCCCGCGCATCCGCAGAACCAGAGCAGGTGAAACAGTCTTCTCCTACGTCGCAGCCAAGGTTTGGAACGCGCTCCCAGTCAACATCAGACGCTCCCCAACTCTGCACACCTTCAGGAAGAGCCTCAAGACCTGGCTTTTCGTCTGACCCGGAGCTGCACCCCCTCAACTCCTTGAGACCCTCACGGGTGAGTAGCGCACTTTAACCTCTTCGATGCGCGTCAAATTCCCCTGCAGTGCGTGCGAATTTGACGCGTGCGCAGATCGGACGGCCCCAGGCCGTCCGACGCACACGCCCACCGTGACGTCGGACGGCCAGGGGCCGTCCGACGCATGGAAGGGGTTAAAAGCCCCCTGACTGATTGATTTAAATTGCATTATATTGATGCTCCCATAGCAATCCTATCTTATTTGAAAAAATATTTCAATTCAGCAACTTATAAGGCAGTACTAAGAAGAATATCAAGGAAGTAAGCACACTGTATTTCTAATGGTATATATATACATGCATACATGTATATAGTCACTAAAGAAGCAAAGGTTAAAGAGACAGCATAAAGGTCAGTTAAAACATACTGTTAGTTTATAGAGGTATGTTTTACTGGACATATTCACCTAACTATGGTGTCTCTTTAACCTCTGTTTTTTTCATTGAATGAGGGTTTTCTTTTCTAATGCAAAGCAAGATATTATTCCAATTCCTAAGTAGAATCTCCCTTTAACCTTTGGTTTTTCAGTGAATTTCTAAGGTTTCTTTTTTTGTAATGTAAAATAAGATATTATTCAATTTCGAAACTATAACATCACTTTAACCTTAGTTCAGGGACATTTCTATTTTTTTTAATGTAAAGTAAGAATTCTATCACTTTGCACAGTGTGTGGTTGGGCACAGGGGCTGGCCTGCGGCGAGACCAGACTCTTCACCCAATCCCTGCGGGTGCCCAAACCCCTGCAAAGCACGGCAGACTTCTTGTAACAATATAACAGGTGTCACTTTAAGTAAGGCAGACTTACTGCCTTTTTTAAAAGGTCGGAAATTAAAAATATAAAAAATGGGCCCAGTGGCTTTATCAAGGGGTAAGCACTTCAACATATATAATGCTGACTTATTGGCTCTATCAATAAATCAAAACAGTAATTTAACAATAACTATAATCCAATGTACTTCCATGTATGTAAACGATAATGATTAGTAATAATCAGTCACATAATAAAGCATTTTTCTTCAACACAACCATGAACATGTGTTGATTCTATTTTCAAAATTCTTCAAGCCACAGAATGCAGCCATAGACCTAAGCACAAGGGGTTCCCCACACTCCAGCTGAAGAGAATGCAGCTCCCGCTTGGAGTGCTTTAAAAAATAATGGTAAGTTCCTCTGGGGTCTTGCATTGAATGACAGAGGAGACTTACAGTTTTCTTTTATTTTTCTGGGGGGCTGCTGTGTATGATGTGGCCCCCCACAACACCTTTATAATATGTTGGTGGTGCCGCAAGCCAGAATTTCGTTTCTCGCGCTGCATCGCATTTGGCGATGCAGCGCGAGAAACGAAATTTGTTTTATTTATTTATATGTGTACTTACCTGTAATCGGCCATAATCCGTAGTTTACTACCCCCCACCCTGCCCCTCCCCCGCCCCACGTCAGCGCCCGGCGACACTCCCACCACCGACCGCTACTGGTTCCTTGGGTGTTTAATGGGATTTGCCGTGCATCCACCCATGGATTTTGATGCAATGCCATATCTACTATCACTTGTAGATGTGAATTTGTACCACAGTCCTGTATCTCGTTGAGGCTGGTAAAAAGAAGCAAATTCATGTTTTTTTCTTTGTTTTTCCTCTTTGAATGTGTGCTACATTTTACAGAACATATACATGGAGGAAATAGACTTAAAGGGTAGTTCTATTGCAGAAATAATTGGGGGTTCGGTGTGGTGAGGAACTGGCCTTGCCGAAGAAGACCTTTGCTCAGGGCAAAGGGAGTGCGTAGTAGGAGCTTGCCCATGAAATTTGGGTTGTCTGTGTTGGGGGACTGGCCTTTCTGTGTAGAGTTCTGTACAAATAATAATAATAATAAGCAAGCTTATAAAGCGCATGGCTACACTAACTAGTGTGTCCCCGCGCTGCGGCCCAAACTCGTCCAGGAGCAGTAATTTGAGACAGCTTAGAGGAAACCTATAGGCGGAAAAGCCATGTTTTTAGTTTTTTCCGAAAGAGTAACTCCGATGGTTCCTTACGGAGAGCGAGAGGGAGGTCATTCCAGTGTTTAGCGGCCAGGTAGCGGAAAGATCGACCACCCATTCTCTTTCTTTTTGTTACCGGAATCTTGACCTGTCCAGTCCCCGAAGATCTCAGGTGCCGGGTTGGAGTGTAGGAGGACAGTAGATTGTGTAGGTAGCAAGGCCCTTTCCCCTGCAGGATGCGGTGACTGACCCACAAGGCCTTGAACAGTATTCTCTCCCTCACCGAAGAAGGCTGTAGGTAGTAGGGACTCTCGTCTCTGTGAAGATCTCTGTACAGGACAAAGCTGTGCATAATAGGCCCTTGCCCACGCAATGGGGCTTGAGAATTAAAGACCACTGTACAGGGTGAAGGCTTTCTCTAGTGAACACTTGGCCATCTAATGGGGCTTGAGTGTGGTGAGAGACTGGTATCTGCATAAAGAACTCTGTACAGATTGAAGCCTATGTGCAATTGGAGCTTGCCCACGTAATGGGGTTGAGAGTGCTGGCAGACTGGCCAGTCTGTGAAGAGCGTGGTGCAGGGTGAAGTCTGTGCATAGTAGAGGCTTGCCTACATAAGGGGACCTGGGTTTGTGAGGGCCTAGCCTCTGCATGAAGATCTTGGATTACTACAAAGGCTCTGCATAGTAGGGGCTTGCCCACATAATGGGGTTTGACTGTGGTGAGGGACTGGCCTCCCGTAAAGAGCTCTATGCATGGTGAGCACTGTGCATAGTAGGGGCTTGGACACATAAGGGGGCTTCGGTGTGGTGAAGGACTGGCCTCTGCCTGAAGAGCTTTGCACAGTGCGAAGGCAGTGCGTAGTAGAGGCTTAGCAATGTAATGGGATTTGGTGTGGTGAAAGACTGGCCTCTGCTTGGAGAAGAGCTCTGTAGAGTGCAAAGACTGTGCATAGTAGGGACTTGGTCACATAATGGGACTTAGATGTGGTGAAGGACTGGCATCTGCATGAAGAGATGTGTAGAGGGTGATGGCTGTGCATAGTAAGGGGCTGCCCATGCAATAGAACTTGGGTTCAATGATGGACTTGCCTCTTCATGAATAGCTTTGTAAAGAGCGAAGTCTATTCATAGTAGAGGCTTGCCCACTTAATTAGACTTGGGTGTGATGATGGACTGGCCTGTCCATAAAGAGCTCAGAACAATGCGAATCCAGTGCGTAGTAGGGGATTTTCCACATAAAGGGGCTTAGGTGTGGTGAGAGACTGGCCTCTTTTTTGCTATTGCTGCACTCTTGTGGGAGTACAAAATCTCCCATGTGGGACGGCAGGGATGAAAAAATATATTTTGGCCCCAGGGGTGGTTCCTCCAACACCCCCTAATAAGGGCCAGGGGTCAGGGTATCGCTACTACCTTGCCCCCTTATGCTCAATTTCTTTTTAAGTTTCGGGACAAAGGGACTCAGACCCCATGTCCAGCAATAACGCCCACAATATTTTCTTTCATGTTGGTGGCAGTCAATGGAATTGCTCTTTCCATGAAGGGCAAGTGGAAGGGAAAGTAGTGGCACAAAGGGCCACGCAGGAGAGAGGGGGCAGGGCATGAACTCTGACAACAGAGGGCATGAGGAGGGAGCAGGGGCACAGACTAGGACAATGGAAATCAGGGAGAAGGTGGGGGTAGTGGCAATACAAAGGGTCATGCAGAAGTGAGGGGGCAGAGACAAAGACTTTGACAAAGGAGAGGGGGACAGGGACAGCAAGCTACCGATGGAAGACAAGCAGGAGGGGCAATGTCAGCACAACAGACCATGCAGGGAATGAGCGAGTGACTGGAGCATTATTTTGGACATCAGAAGGCAAAGGGGTGGGGCAGGGGCAGAGGCAGCTAGCTAACCGCAGAGGGCAAGCATATGGGGACGTGGTAGCACAACATACCACGCAAGGCAGGAGGGAAAGGGCAGCGATACAGACTCAGACAACAGAAGACAAACAGGTAAGGACAGCAAGCTAGCCAAAGGGGTTAACACTAGGCTTGGGTGTGAAATTCTGCTCCGCTCATGGAGTTTGCGGAGTTTTCCCCAATCTGCGCAGTGTGCAGAGTTCTGAAAAACTCTGCAGAGTGGAGTTTTTTCCTCGCTCATGTTCGCTAATGTTAAGTTGCCAAGCGCGAGCTTGGAAAATCTTACTCCAGACCACCTCCCAACAAGATTTCTCAACACAGGCTTTCGCGGAAGGTCGCTACCGCTCATGTTAAGTAACCGTTCATTCACGTTGAGGAAGCTGCTGCTTCAGTAGAACATATACTTGAGTGGCAGAAAGAAGCAGCGCCTTCTTGTGCTGCACGAGGTTCCATTCACATTCTGTTTACAGTGCAGGACAAACACCCGGTGCTAAAAATTAGCACGAACGGCACGATGTAACACACTCTGCCTCTTGTGGAACTCTGCGTAGCGCGGCAGAGCTTTTAGTCACTTTGCAGAGTTCCGCATTGCAGTACTCTGCAAACTCCACCCAAGCTTAGTTAACACTCCTCGCACAACAAGGGCAGAGGGGAAAAGACAGCAAGATAACAAAAGAGGTTAACACTCATCGCACAACACCTTCATGGACTAAGTATGCCTGAAACTGTCATGCTTCCTTCTCCACCCTCGCTCCCCCATCAAACATGTCGTTGCTATCTGGGACCTCTGAATTACCTCTTCCTGGAACTCTACTTCCTGACTAAAATCTGGCTCATACCAACATTGGTCCTGGACCGCACTATGAATATTCCCACCGGCTTCAAAATAACATTGCAAGACAGAATCAGCAAAGCCGGAGGAGGACTCACCATCATCCACAACAAAAAATCAGCTGCTCTACCCTCCTCCAAGAATTCCCTGGAACACCTGGCCTTTAAACTTCACATCTCCAGCACCATTACCCTGCGCGGAGCACTTCACTACTGACCCCAGGACCACTCGTCAATTTCAGAAACATCATCACGGAACTCATCACCTCCTTGGTGCTCAGTTCCAGCTGTTTCATTCTACTGAGGGACCTCAAATTCCACCGGAAGACCTCACAGACCCAAACACCACCAACCTTCTGGACAACCTCAATTCTCTTGGATTCACCCATCAGATGAAAGATCACACCCGCACCACTAGAATTTTCCTCAACCCCATGTTCACAAACTTTGATGACATCACGGTGGACCAACCCACCCCCCTCACCTAGACAGACCACTCCATGGTCAACTTCAACTTCCACATACCCCACCAATGTGGAACAGCACCCTCCAAGACCACTCGAAGCAACTGGAGCAGAATCTCAGAAGAAGCCTGGTTCTCTGAACTCTAAAACAACAAACCACAACTCCGAGATGACCTTACACAATCCATCACTCAATTCAACACCTGGATCACCACATTCCATGGCCCCACTCAACCACCACCACCCCCAGAACACGACCACAAACAGGTTGGTACACAGAAGATCTCATATCCTCCAAGTACCACTGCAAGGAGGTGGAACTCCACTGGAGCACATACATGTCAACAGCGACAGAAGAACCTTCAATTCAATCCTCTGATACTACCACAAGCAGATCAAAGACACCGAGCACTCAAACCTGACTGATCGACCCACAAGCAATGCCAATAACATCAAAGAAATCTTCCAATTGTGAAAGACTTCATCTCCCCTACTGCCAGCTCCGCCACCCCTTCTCAGGGACCCTGCAACCAACCCTCCCACTAATTGCACAACAAAATAAGCAGTATATCCAACAAATTCACCAGCCAACTGGACCCATTCACTCTTGAAACCCTCCGACACAGAGAGATGACCCACCCAGGAATCACCCAGACCTGCTGGTCCATAATCTCCGTGACAAAAACAGCTTTAACTATGTGATTCATCCACCTAGGAGCCCCTTGGGACCCCTGCCCACACTTCATCTTCACCAGAGCTCCCAACCCTATCTGCTCTATGCTCAACATGATCCACAACATCTTCCTCATTTCTGCCACCTTCCGGGAAGCCTGGAAGCACACCATCCTTCTTCCTCTTAGGCAGAAACCCTCATCAGTCATAAGATAGTAGCTAACAATTGACCTATCTCCCTGCTTTCCTAGTCAGTGAAAATCCTAGAAAAACTCATCAACAGCCGACTTTCGGAACATGTCAACAACAACCACCTCCTTGACACATCTCAAACAGGCTAAAGAGCCAACCACAGCACTGAAACTTCCCTAATCACCACCAGCAGTGATATGTGCATGATCATGAACAGAGGAGGTACTCATCCTGCTTGACTTTTTCACCGCTTTTGACACCATCTCCCACCCTATTCTCATCCAATGCCTTCACGGCTTTGGGTAAGGCCATGGTCTCGGACAACAGAGGGTGGGGGCATGGAAAGCAAGCTAACAATGGAGGACACGCCGAAGGGCCAGTGCTAGCACAAAAGATCTTGCAAGGCAGGAGGGAGGGGGGAGAGCATGGAATCTGCCAATGGAGGGCAGAGAGGAGGGGGACAGCAGCAGGGGCAGCATGCTGACCATGTAGGACAGCCTGTTACAGTCAGGGGCAGCAAGCACTGTCCAGAGAGGATTGGCGGGATGACAGAACAACAGACCACAGATGGGAGGTGAGCGGAGGCAGAGGCACACACATAGAGGGCAGGCAGGAGGGGGGAAGGGGCAGTAAGCTGACCTCAAAGGCCAGGAGGTGGGGGACAGGTGGCATGCTGAAGGACAATTGAGAGCAAGCATGAGGGGTGAAGGGGCATTGAGCTGACTACAGAGGGCAGGTTGTGGTGGGTTGGCCATCCACAGGATGTGGGCCTTTGCCAACCCTCTACTGTGAATGGCCAACTGCTGTGTGCAGTAGGAGTGTTAGCTGAATATGTTAAAAAGAAACCTAGAAATTAATTAAAAAAAGTAAGGGCTAAATGGATGTTATAATCAGGTACAGTAATATGATGTTAACTAACATTAAAAATAAAAACCCAGATAGTCACTGAAAAAACAAAGGGTAAAGTAACATTAAAGTAAGGTATGGTAATAAGATCTTAGTTTATGTAACCAACCCTTGATTTCCACTGAAAAAACCCAAAGCCTAAAGTAACATTATAGTTAGGTGTTAAAATGAGTTTAAATGAATGCTTAAAATAAAACAAAACACTGAAATTCACTAGTTATAGATCAGTGAACTAACTATAACTTGTGCCGCAGTCATGCACTGCTTTTGACTTCACATATTGTCATCATTGATGACAGGTTAAATGACATCATTGATTACATAACTGATGACATTCCAAAAGAAATAACTGATGACGTCCCAGATTACATCACTGATGACATCATCCAGGCTGCTGCTTCTCAAATTACTCTACGAACCACTTGATCACATTAGAAAAATAATTATGTAGTAAAGGACTCACAAACATACAGCACACATTGACTGTATTTACATGTGTGAATCTATGAACTACAAATGGTGTAGTACTGGAGACAAGTCTGATTAAGTATGGTAAAATGTACATGGTGCACAGATTTGCTAATAGTAACATTTTAAATGTAGACATTGCTTCAGTTAAACAAGGTAGAGGCTGAGCTCAACTAGTGTGAGTTGCAGACACATGTTACAAATAGGTTGTGGCTTAAATTAAAGTCATGTTGCCAAAATACATAAGTGAAAAACTAAAGCTTATGTTTACAATATAGTATTCACTTGTAGATTTCTATGCACATGCTGACATTAATGAGTTTTAGTGTTATTGACAATTTCTATAAAAACTTGAGATTTATATGGTACAGATATTTATTTCCAGACGCTATGAGACATTAGACTTTGTTGAAGAATGTGTAATCAATGTGCGGCTCATTAACAAACTGTTGAAGTCGCAGAATGATTGTAAGCATTGTTGTGATGGTGTATGACACTCTGCTCATTTCAAGAATACTTGTAAAATATTTTCATAAACATGTCTTATCTGTGGCTATAACATTGATGTGAAGCCGTTGACTTAAAATTCCATGTTTGATTAGATAGTTAACAGTCGATTTCATTAAGGGAAATAATGACCAAACACTCTTTTGAACCATATTTAAGGTTTAATATATTGCTGACCATATTAATGTCTACAGAGACCTTGGGGCCGATTCCGATTCGGGCCGGAAATCTCCCCGACCGAGCCGGACCCGGAGAGATTTCCGACCGAATCGGACCCGTGCAGTCCGACCGAACGAGTACGATGCGCACGTATGCCATCGGACTCGAGTCGGTCGGACTCCCATTGAAGTCAATGGGAGCCTGTCGTACAACGCGTACGCGGGCTCCCATTGACTCAATGGGTGCGATGCGGACAAGTGCGCCCCCTACAGCGTGTACGCGGCGAAGCGATTCGCGCCGTACACGCACAGGTAGGGGGACCCATGGGTCCCCCTGTGTGCGACTCGCGCGGCTACGCGTACAGGGGGTCCGACACGGACCCCCAAAGTACGGCTCCGACAGCTCTTTCGAGCCGGAGTGCGCGGCTCGGTCGGACTGCTCGCGGCGCGCATCGTACTTACCCGGCCGGGGAACGTCTCCATTGCGCGGTGCGAGTCGTGTCCGTGCGAGTCGGTCGGTGCGGTTCGACCCGGGATCGAGTCGGTCGGAGCGGTCGGGACGCCCGGACGAGTCGGTCGGCGAATACGCATCGTACTCGCTCGCCCGGACGCGCGTACGGATCGGTCGGGAAATAGGGCTCCGAATCGGATCCGGTTAAGCCGAATCCGATTCGGAGCCCTACCGGCCGAGATCGGAATCGGCCCCCTTATGTTTCTTATGCACCTGAATACCAGTAAAAGAAAGAGCTTAATCGCTACTAATTGTGGGCGTTTTCATAGCTATGCTTTATGCCCTGCATGATTCTAAAGGTTATGCCCATTAGCACTACAGAGGTGATAGAAAATTGGGTCTAGGTGTAGTTCGCTGAACATCTTCCAGTATGAAACAAATATAATCAACTGTCACATTCATTGGATGGAGTCATCAGTGATGTAATCAATTATGCCATTTAACATGTCCTCTAATATGAGATCATAAGCAGTGTATGGCAGGGGCACAATTATAGTTAGCTCACTGAAATACAACTGGACATGTCTTTTGTTTTTTAAACGTTAGTTTTTAACTCTTTTCAATACCTAACCATAACGTTGTTTTGTTTTATCAGGTGAAATAAAACCTTTTACTGCTGCCTGCCAGTCTAACACAGAATTATTTTTGCTCCTACTCCTTCCTGCCTTGCATTCCTGTGCCCAAGACTTGTTTCAGAACAGGGGAGCCAGTGTCCTAACCAGATCTACAGGAACATTTTGACTTCTATCTGCTAGAAAAACTGCCTGATGGAAGAGCTCTGCTTTAAGGAGCTGCATGCTGTGCAGCTGCAAATTTCTTGCATCTATAGGAAGGTACAATCCACAGAAAGTCCTGAGAAAAATGGCAATTTGCTGGAAATGCGCTGCTGAAAATATGTAAATATTGATCTGAATGATCCTATGAATCTAAAATAGGGCCCTACTGTCCAGGAAGACGTTTTTGCTAACCCTTGAAATATTGCATAGTGGAGAGACCTGTTTAGTTGAGAGTTAACCTCAACATTTTCCCACAACATAAGAACAAAGTACATTTCTGTGCCCTAAGTCTTTAGTGTGTTTGAAGCTGCCCTATTATTGGCAGCTTCCTCTTTTACCGAAGATATTGATCTATTGCTGTTCCCTAATAGATTTTCTGAAAAAAATAAAAAAAATTCTATTTGCTTAATTTTGCCCCATTCACAATTCGCTCTTATGTTAATCAGTTTTGATTTTGTGGTAACCATAGATTTTGATCTATTGGTCCTATTCTCAATACGTTCAAAGTTTTTGGTTTTAAAAACGTTGCATTTTTGTACAAACGGTGCAGATCTTTCAAGTGTTTTCTACCTTCACTGTAGGTTTTTTGGCTATGGTTTTACTAGTAAAGTCTCACACATTCGCTTATGAATGTTCCCATACTACGGCTTAGTTTAAAAACAGTAGGCCAACGAATCCAAAGGGAAACCTGTCTACTTTTGTCTAGTGGACTGTGGTATACAAGTCTAAAAACTTGTTTCTTACAAGGGATGTCCCTTTCACTGCTACGAGGGACATTGGCAGTGGAATACAAAGAAATAGGAAGGTTGCCTGATAGTTTCCTTTGGACAATCACCATTAACGTCATTGTCACTCTTAGGCTGATTGGTATTCTCTATCACCTCCCCTTATAGACTAAAAAAAATCCTCCTTTATTCAGATGATAACACAAATGAAAACACTTCCTTTCAACATCCTTAAACACCCCGGTGCTGGGAATGGTGAAAATAACAATCTTTACATTTTGCACCTCAAGTGTCTGCATTCTTAAATCAAAAACCACCAAAAAGAGGTCCGATAGTATTATCTTAGGCTTGCAAGATACCATGTTCTCCACAGTGTTAGGGGCGGATTTAAACCACTGTGGTTTCCAATCTAAGTTTGACTTTCTCAGTGCCATATGGCACTCAGTGAACTCGACAGTATCAGTTCCTACTGAAACTCTCTCAGGTAATTTCATATGTGTGAGAATGATGTAATGGGGTGGATGGTGCATTCAGCATATCCTATGTGACCATGTGTCCACATATTAAGCATCCAAACGTTAAATCGTGGTCACATTTTGACCTTCCTTTATTTGTGATCCTAATGTGGACAGTCACTTCCCTTAGTATGCTCCATGGCAAGGATTTTCTTGACCTTCTGTGGGTCAGAATGGCTTTCTTATTCTGGCAGTCTGCAGCTTGATGTTTCACATGTACCTGCATAATTCCCTCTTTGTGTCCTGTGTTCTTCTCTGCGCAATCAGATTGTAGGGCTCCACGCCATCAAATTACAGAACCTCAACAATATATCACCTGTCCCATTTTCTCGATCACTCAGGTATACCCTCATACAGTATAGAATTTCTCCACACTCTCCAGCATCCCAACATCAACTCCCCCAACTTCATCTGGATCACTGTATACAGTGGGGTTGGCACTTGCATGCTTGTCATCATCTAACTCCTGCATCACCATTTAAAAGACATAAATCCCCAATAATAGAACACTAATCAACAAAAAAATGATAAACAAGAATTAGAGGAATATATTTGACTTCTATACAGCAATTCATCTTTCTTTCAATTGGGCACAGAGAACAGGTAGCGCATGGGCTTAAATAATACATGGGCATCATTTAGATGTCGCCCAGGGTCGCAGCTGTACTACGCCCGGCTTGCCCCTTACTAACCCTGGCACTGGCTTTGAGACCCCCGGCCTCAGCGGTGGCTAAATCAGTGCCAGGAACAAAGAGGCAGCTCGTCCTTATGGACGTCAGTTGGAGCTGCACTCTCTTTGTATTTTGTCAAGTATATTGCTACACTCATAGTGGATATATATATATATATGTATTACCTACTGGCAGTCGCCAGTAGATAGTTATAATTAGGAACTACTTTCCATAGGAAAAGCGTTTTTTGATTTTCCAATAACTTTGGCGCCGTTTGACGAATCTTCGCGGAGTTTTCAAAACTAATGGGGCGCTGTTGTCAGCTCCTGTCTTGAAAGTTTTGGGGTGATTTGTCAAGCGGGGGCCAAGAAAAAAGGTGGGTCCCAAAACGCATTTTCTCCATGTTCATTTCTGTAGGAAACTTTAGACAAAGCTACAGCCCGAACTGCTGAACGGAATTACACCAAATTTGGCAAAAAGGTAGCTCTTGGTTCAGAAAGCGTTTTTTTTGTTAAATGGTGTAAATCCATTCAATAGTTTTAGAGAAATTCAAAAATAAAAAGCGAACGATATCTGGCTGCTGCGGTGGATCCGCGAGCACCAGCTTTATTCTGATTGGCTGCCAACACCTCAAACCAGAAAGTGTTGGCAGCCATCTTGTGACTCGGTAGAACCGAGTCACAAGAAAAAATGTAAAAAACAAGATAAGGGGGCAGGGTAGAAACTCCCTGACCCCCTAGTCCTTCCCCCAAGGACAAAGAAAGCATTTTCCTTTTTATAATTTTCAGCTGGATTCGCGTAGGGTCCGCAAATCCAGCCAAAAATTACAAAAAAAACAAAGCAGGGGTTCCCGCGCTTCGTTTGTTTTAAGCCCCTGGGTGGGCCAGGTCCCGGTGGCAATGCTTTAATATGTAGGGGGGCCCGCGGGGGACCACGCAGCCCCGGGGACCTCCACCTCCCCAGGCCTTCAATTTATTATAGGTGGGGGGCCTCGCCACCTCCCCGGGGCTACTTCTAAATACTAAGTGTGGGGGGCTCGAGCCCCCCACACGCCCCCGGGGACCACCACCTCCCCGGGGTATTGAATAATAAAGATACGGGGTCGGTTGCAGACCCCTGGCCCCAGGGACCACCACCTCCGCGGGGCTTTAAACACTAAGGGAGGGGGGCCGCACGCCTCCCTTTTAGGAGCCTTCGATGGCCCTGGGGACCGACAACCCCCAGGGCCGGCTCCAGCGAGACATTGCAGTTTGCACTGGCACAGCGGGAGCACTGCTCCCGCCCTGTCATTACAAACTTCTGCTTCGCTTCATGGAAGCGAGAGCAGGAAAACTGCTCTTGCTTCCATGAAGTGAAGCAGAATTGCTTTTGGACAAGGGGAGATGCATGTTTGCAGCTCCCCTTGTCTAAAAGCAAAGCTGGCTCCCGCAGGAGGTGGGGAACTGGCAGGGACCGCGGGGGCATTGGGGCTCCCCCTGCGGTCCCCAACGTGAGGCCAGGCCCCGGGGTATGGGTTCCCTGTGGCCAAAAGTGACCCAGGAGGGGGGCCACTCAGCCCCCTCCCTTTTTAATTAATTCATTAATTAATTTTTTTAAACGGAAGGCCGGCCCTGGGGATGGGTTTCCCCGGGGCCATAATTGGCCTCAGGAGGGAGGCCCCTCTGCAAAATAAAAAAATAAAAATAAAGACTGGCCAGGCCCCGGGGGATGGGGTCCCTGGGGCCAATGGAGGCCCAGGGAAGGGGAGGCCACACGACCCCCTTCCAAAAATAAATTTTTGTTGGGCCCCGGGTGATGGGGTCCCCGGGGCCGAAATCGGCCTGGGGAGGGGGCCCCACGGCCCCTCTCCCCTTTAAAAATTAAAAAAAGGAAAGGCCTATCCCCGGGGGATGGGGTCCCCGGGGCCGTAATCAGCCTCAGGAGAGGGGCCTTGCGACCCCTCCTTTTCAATAAAAAAATGGAACAGGTCCCGGGGGATGGGGTCCCTGGGGCTCAAAAGGCTCAAGAGAAGGGGGGACACACAGCCCCCCTTCTTAAAATAATTTTTAAAACTCGGCAACTCGCTGTAGGCCCCGCCCCTTCCTTGCACGACTCTGCAAACGTGCCTCCTGGCGCACTCTGCGTTGGGGGATTAAGTCCCCATCGCTACTGAGGGTCCCTGGGGGCCATCTAGGCCACCAGGGACCTCCAGTAAGCCCCACACAGTGAGATTGCTGAGACGTGGTGCAATGCCATGCCCCTTTTTACACCACTCTGCAAACACGCCTCTTGGGGCACTGCTGGTGGGGTGATGAGGTTCCCTTGTGTCCTGAGGACCTCAGGACTAAAGTGGACTTCATCCCCCAAGCAGCAGTGCGCCAGGAGGCGCGTTTGCAGAGTGGTATAAAAAAGGGGGCGTGGCCTCTGACCACTCTCAGCAATCCAGCTGTGTGGAGCTTACTAGAGGTAACAAGAGGGCTAGTTGGCCCCCAGGGACCCTCAGGAGGCAAAAGGACTTCATCCCCCAACCAAGAGCGCGCCAGGGAGCACGTTTGCAGACTGGGGGGCAAAGGGGGCGTGGCCTGCTATGAGAACTTACCAATGCTGCTGTGTGGGACTTACTGGAGGTAATAGGAGGGGTAGTTGGCCCCCAAGGGTGTCCTTGGGGGCCAACTACCCCTCCTGTTACCCTCAGTAAGTCCCACACAGTGGGTTGCTAAGAGGTCTTCAGACGCCACGCCCCCCTTTCTCCACCACTCTGCAAACACACTTGCTGGCACACTACGGGTTGGGGGATGAAGTTCACTTTACTCCTGAGGGACTTTGGGGGCCCAGAAGCACTCCTGGTACCTCCTGTAAGTCCTACGCAGCGGAATTCCTGAGCGCTGATCGAAGGCCCAGCCCCCTTTCTGCACCACTCTGCAAACGCAATTACTACATTATAGTTGGAAATTAGCATTTAAAAAACCTTAGAAATTCACTGAAAAAACCACAGGTTTCATGTACGCTACAGTTAGGAATTAGCATTTAAAAAACCTTAGAAACTCACTGAAAAAAACAGAGGTTTCAGGGACGTTCTAGTTAGTAATTAGCATTTAAAAAACCTTAGAAATTCACTGAAAAAAACAGAGGTTTCAGTGACGTTATAGTTAGGGATTAGCATTTAAAAAACCTTAGGAATTCATTGAAAAAACCACAGGTTTCACTGACGTTATAGTTAGACTGACATTTCACTCGTACAAAAACAGAGAAATTCAGCCGTTATAGTTAGCTGGGCTAACTATAACTCACGCCCCCACAATGCACTGCTGATGACGTCACATATTACATCACTCATGAGATGGTCAGTGACATCACTGAGGACACCACTGACTTATTGTGCCACCCACTTAAGCGGCCCCTTAAGTGGCCCCTTAAAACATGCCTCGGGCTTGCCAATGCAGCCTGTGTGCAGTTTTAAACTGCTAAATCGACCTGGCAAAATAAACCTTTTGCCAGGCCTAAAACTTACATATTTTAAGTCACCTTTAAGGTAGGCCCTAAACAGCCATTAGGGCAGGATGCATTGTATTTGAAAGGTAGAACATAGGATAACATTGGGTTATTACATTTAATAAGTGTTATCTTTTGATTTGGTACAGGTAGAAATGTCATGTTTGGTCTCAAAAGAATTGTAATTGAAAATCCTCTTTAATAGTAAAGTCAAATTTTAAGTCACAATTCCATCATACCACTTTTAGAAAGTTGGGATTTTCTTGTCCTAACCATTTGGTGCTTGCAGCCTGTGTCCTGGGTCACATGACTTTGATTAGCTGGCAGTTGGCATTTGTTTATTCCTCCAAGACAGTGAGACAAAGTGAGTTCAAATGTTGGAAGGGTGGGCCATATTGCCAGGATGGGAGGAGCAAAGCTGTTCCCTGCCCTTCTTACATTTCAAAGGGCTGTCTTCAGCACACTCACAAAGGGACATGACACCAGACATTTGTCACCCTAACCACCTTGGATTATTGTCAGGGGGAGGAAGGAACTTTCCAAACAAAGCTGAGGGCATAGTCTAGAAATTTCTCCCACTTCAAAGGCTGGCACGAGGTGTAAATATTGGGCCCTCAGTCCCACTCTTCATTTCACTCCTGAACCTGTGGGGGACACTCAGAAGGACTGCCTTGTATTCCATAGGACTTGCCTGCTGCTTAAGGTCTGCTTAGTACCTCGCAGGACGGCTCTGCTGTTATCACAGGACTGCCCTGCTGCTTGAACCATGCCTTGTACTCTAAGAGGACTGCCATACTGTTTGAGGCCCGCCTTGCTGATTGAACCCATGACTGCAGAGTGACTCCAAGGTCTTGCTGGCTAGCCTCCATTTCTGAGCTACAGGGACACAACAAGCTCCAACAACATTGAACCCTGCACCTGTTCCCTGCCTGAAGTAAGCCCTGACTCTTCAAGCAGTGCCAACCAGTCCTGGACCCTTAGAAGCAGCGCTAAAGGTGCTTTCCCAGCCTAACCCTAAAAATTGGGACTTATAAAATTTTGCACTAGTTGCATCAAAGGTAGCTCCCACTGCAAATCCTGCTCAGTGACTCCTCTCAGAAGGGGTATCTGGCCTCATGGAAACCTCATAGGCTACATCCTGCAGCTTTGCCACAGCTGGAAATTTTCAACTTCCAAAAAAGTAGACGCCTCTTCCTCGGACACCTCCGGCTGGTGGTGCAACACTGCTTCTGTAAAGTTCTTCCCCTTTCCCTGGTGAAGGAGCCAAACTGTCTGGGATCACAAAAGGCAGGGCAGACCTGGTGTAAGGTTCCTTTGTATGTGCTGTGGGCAAAGCACTTTGAAGGATAAGGGGGGCTAGGTACAACTGCTCCCCCTTCATCATTCCAGGATGTCCCATCCTGTCCACACCTAAGCCCCCTTTCTGTCTATGTCTGGAAGTAATAAACAAATCACAACAGCAGAACCATTCACATTCATGTGACCCAGGACACTGGCAGAAGACACAGTTAGTTGTGACAAGAAAATGCCAACTTTCTAAAAGTGGCATTTTCAAAATTGTAATTTAAAATCTGACTTCACCATTAAACAGCATTTTAAATTACACTTCATTTAAGTGTAAACAGTTTATCTCTATTTGTTCACAATCTAAAGATCGCACTCATTAAATGTAATAATGTACTCCGGTGTTATTTAATGGGGGAGCTAGGCCTTACAAGAGTGAAAAATGACTTCAGGATTTTTTTACTGCCAAGACATGTAAAACCTGAACACACATATGCTACTTTTTTAATACAATGCACCCTGCCCTGTCAGCTGTTATGGCCAACCTTACGGGTGACTTGTAAGTATTTCAAAGTAAGGTTTAGGCCTGGCAAAAGGTTTATTTTAGCAGGTTGAAATGGCAGTTTAAAACTCCAGTGCAGGCTGCAGTGGTAGGCCTGAGACATGTTTAGAAGTGCTACTTTGGTGGGTAGCACAGTGAGAGCTGCAGGCCCACTAGTAGCATTTAGTTTACAGGCCCAGGATACACGTAGTACCATTTACTTGGGATTTACAAGTAAATTAAATGTACTAATTTGCTAAATGCCAAATATACCATTGTTATTGGTTGACTGGGGTGTGAGACCAGGTCAAGCAGGAATCAGAATCCTAGTCAGGGTAAGGCACACGCAAACTCCAAATTAACCTGAGCTCAACCCCCTGGTAGCCTGGCACAGAGCTTAACATAGAGGTAATGTGTAAAGTATTTGTGTAACACTTGAAACAGTAAAACTGTGAAAACACCACACAAAAAGATCCCATAACAAGTAAGAAAAATATATCTGAATTGAAGAAATGAAACAAGACCAAAGCGACAAAGATCCAATCAGTAGAACCAGAGTTATGATTTTTTTAAGAATAATCTGTAAAATAGCACCTAAAAGCGGAAAGTGCCTACTGTGGCTATTTGGTAACGCTGGACCAGGTCAAAGTCAAAAGTTCTGTCCGACTGCGATAAAGCGTGGGTTGGTTACAGTCCCAGATTAGTCCTACTGAAGGTTTACCTTCCCAAGTGTTGTGCCAAGTGTCCCATTTACATTGGAGAGGGTTGCAATGAGCAAGGAGAGCGTCATGGGAAGTGATCCACCTACACATACAGGAGGCTGGGCATGGCAGATGGACGGGCTGGAGGTTCATGTTGGCAGTCCTCCGCAGGAAATCCATGTTTGCAGTGCAAAGAGATGGGCTGACGGTGGCTCGCGCTGAATGCCGGTGCAAGCGGCATACTTCTGGTGCGAACGGGCCCGTTCGAGGTCTCAAAGAGCAGAGAAGCTTGATTTCAAGAGCCCGTGAGCCACGGCAACATCCCAGAACCTAAGAGCTACCATCTGGGGATCAGGAACTCACTGCAGCTGGGTCTAAGATCTGGTTGGGGAGTCTTTTATGTCCCTGAAGCTCAGATCAGGACGCAAGCAGACTAACCCTTTGAGTAACTCTGGGGTTCTGGGTTCAAGATGGAGTTGCAGGTCCAGTCCAGTCTTCTAAAGGCAAGAGGGCAGCAGACACCAGGTCAGTATAGCAGGGCAGCAGTTACTTTAGAGCAGCAGTCAACAGAGTGGCAGTTCTTGTAGCTGTATGGCAGTCTTTCTTCCTTGCAGGGTATCCACAAGTACAGAAGTGTACTGAAGAGTTGGTGTCTGAGGTCCTTGTTATATGTACAGTTGCGGCTTTTAAGTGGGGAGAAGCTTCTAGAGGCATTCCTTTGAAGTGCACAGTGTGGAGACAGGGCACAACCTATTCATGCCTAAGTGGAACTGTGCCCTGCTCCTCCCTCCCATCCTGCCAGTGATCACCCTTTCAGTTGCACCTACATTCCCATTGTGTGTGGCAGTATATGAGGAATACACAAAGCCAAACTGTCAACCACCCCCAGTCATTTGACCCAGAGACAGGCTGCAGGCACCAATTGGCTAAGACAAGAAAAAGCCAACTTTTTAAAAGTGCCATTTTCAGAGTTGTAGTTTAAAATCCAACTTCACCATAAGTTAGATGTTAGACTTGGCATCTTTGGCGTGGTTTCCCCTGACTTTCTCCCTCTACCTCCTGTATTTTTGATGCTGTGCTGGATTTCGTTTTTGCTGGCTTAGATGCTTTGGGCACTTTGCCACTGCTGATCAGTGTCAAAGTGCAAGTGCTCCCTGTGTAAATTGTTATTATGATTGGTTCTCCCTGATTGGCATATTTGATTTACTGGTCAGTCCCTAGTAGAGTGCCATGAGTGTGCCAGGGCTGGTAAATCAAATACTACCAGTGGGCCTGCAGCACTGATTGTGCCACCCACACGAGTAGTCCTGAAACGGTAACTCAGACTTGCCACCGCAGTGTCTTTGCACAGTCGTTAACTGCCATGTCGACTTGGCAAGTGCACCCACTTGCCAGGCCCTAACCTTCCCTTTTCTTACATGTCAATCACCTGTAAGGTAGGCCCAAGGTGCCCCGTGGGCAGGGTGCGGCGTATGTGAAAGGTAGAACATGCCCTGATATGTGTGGCATGTCCTGATAGTGAAATACTGCCAATTTCGTTTTTCACTATTGTAAGGCTATCTGTACCTATAGGGAAGCATGGGAGTTAATTAATAACATCTTATAAATATAACTTACCATTGGGACCAGATAGGAAAATAAAGTTTATTATGCCTGAACTAGAATCTAAAGATGCATCTTTAAGGAAAGGTGATTTTTACATTCTGAGTTTGAAAATACCACTTTTAAAAAGTGGCTATTTTCTTGTTCAACCATTCTGTGTGCCTCTGCCTGTTTGTGGATTGACTGTCTGGCTTTAGAGTGACAGGGGCTGGGGAGGTACAGTGGCTCCAGGAGTCTGGATGAGTCAGCACTAGGTTGAATAGGCCTGATCTGCATTTGGAGTGGTGGGATGAGTAGCACCTGTACCTGAATAGGGCTGTGCCTGCCTTCCACAATGCTGGCTCCGCCCCCCTGTAGTGTGTCTGGAGCCAAGGCTCACACTGACAATGGATATTGATGTGCACTTGCAGAGTGCCCCCCAGAACCGGTTGGAACCGGGCTCAGAGCCCCTTGCACAAAGAGAACAAAGACATTTTGGGGTATAAGTATCAGACCCAAAGCCCCAGACTTTTAGACTACTTCTGGAATCAAGAGGAACCTTTGCTGAGGAGAAGAGCTGGAGAAACTGAGGAGAAGTACTGCCCTTGCTGTGTGTCTGGGGTTGGCCTGCAGTTGCTGTTTTCTGCCAAGGAAAGGAGAAGCACTTTGCTGTGTGCTGTTTCCCCTGCTTGAGGAAAGTCTCTAAGGGCTTGAGTAGAGCTTGCCTCCTGTTTTGAAGTCTCAGGAACACAAAGACTTCACCCCCAGCTCCCCTGAACTTCCTTGCTGGGAGTTCTGACCTGCCAGGAGAGCCTGTGACTGTGTGGGGCCTGTGGAGGTTGTTTCTGCTGCTGGGAGCTGGAAAGCAACACAACAAACAAGGAAGTTGACGCATCGCTCTCCTGGTGACAGTTTTCCGATGCAACGCCGTGGTGCGAGAAGAATCTCCCCAAACCACCGTGCCACTGCTGAAACCGAGGCAGTGCCTGTTGCCGCTGCAAGAATCGACGCATCGAGGGATCGCGGCTGAAAAGGTCGACGTAGCGCCTCTCGCCGCTGCCGCATCGCTCGCCGATGCATCCCAGATTTCCACGCATCGTCCCTGTGCCGCAAGTTTTCCCCGATGCATCACTCGTGGATTGGAGTCATCTCAGAACCGACGCATCGCTTCCCCCTACCGACCGAACCCGACGCGTCGCTCCCCTGTGTACAGCGGAACTGCCACATCGCATCCACGTAGGTCTTAGGAATGACGCATCTCTTTGTTATTCGACGCTTCTCATCGCTGCAGCTGTTTGGCTTGGTGAACTTTGTCGCAACAACAGGTACTTTGCAAGAAATCACTCATCCATAGTTTTCTATGGACTCAGTTGCTAAAACCTTTTGAAAGTCATTTTTCTTAATACTTGTATGTTGGATTTTTGTCGTTTTGGTCTTGTTAAGTTTAGATAAAGATACTTTATTTTTCTAAACAGGTGTGGTGTCCATTTGTGGTGTTATCACTGTGTTACTGTGAGTGTTGGTACAAATACTTTACACATTGCCTTTGGGATAAGCTTGTCTGCTCGTGCCTAGCTACCAAGGGGGTGAGCAGGGGTTATCTATAGTGTGTGTCCCCCTTACCCTGACTAGAAGCAAGGGTCCCTATTTGGACAAAGGTACCTACCTCTGCCAACTAGAGACCCCCATTTCTAACATTGGTGTTCAGCGGTGAGGATTTGAACTTGTATTTGTACTTGACCCACAGTGGTTGGTGTACATCACTAGTTTAGTGCAGACCACTACGCAACCACATACTGTATTTTATTTTTGGTTCTATTTTTGATCTGACCCTTGAGTTATCCACGCATCATGTCTCGGAATAGTAAAGCAGCAAGTGAGGTTGCAGGTTTGGAGTTTGACTTTGAATTGTTAAGCAGTTACAAGGTAGAGCAACTCAGGCAATTCTGCAAAAACTTTGGTTGTCCCATAAAAAGCCACTTTAGAAAAGAGGAGCTACAGAAGGCCTTAGGGGCCTGGTGGGAAGCCAGAAAATCTGGGGAGACAGATGATGCAGAAGTGGAGGGGGGTACACCAGAGAATGGTTTCAGATCACAATATTTGCCTGTTGGGAGAGCAGCCTCTGGGGCTGGCAGCAGTCATTCTTCTAGAAATTGGGCGCCAGAAGAAATAGAGGAAAGGCGCAGGGCCAGAGATCATGAGTTAGAGGTCATGAGACTAAAGGCAGAGGAGAGTAAGAATTCTCTTGCTTTAGTTACTCTTGGCCCATGAGTTAAGCATGAGGGAACTGGACATTAAAGCTAAGCAGGGAGAGTCCAGTACAAATGGTGGCAGCGCGCAGCCAGTGCAAGGCCAAAAGGTTTACATACCCAAGGATGTGGTACAGAATTTCCAGAAGGGGGATGATGTGTATGCTTGGTTTGCGGCGTATGAAGTTGCATTGCGTATGCATGAGGTCCCTGAGAAGCATTGGGGGGCGGGCCTGTGGAAGCACTTTGAGGCCACGGGGAGAGACACCCTGACACCCCTGGAGGAGGCGGGTTCCCTGACCTATCCCAAGATGAAGGAGGCTTTATGCCTCAGGTATGGGCTCACACCTGAGCAGTACAGGGAAAAGTTTAGGACCTTTAAAAAGTTTGAATCTCATACTTGGGTTGAATGTGTGAATATGTGTAACCGTGCACTGGATGGTTGGATAAAGGGCAGCAAGGTAACTGATTTGCAGGTGTTGTACAACTTGATTGGTTGGGAGCACTTGAGTAGTCTGAGTGTTTCAGAGCTGCGCCAGCATCTATTGGATAGTAAGCTCACTGATCCCAGGGAGCTTGCTGAGGAGGCAGACTGCTGGACTAGCACCAGGGTCCCCAAGGGGATAGTGGGAAACCCAGCCAAAGGTGGGCAGGGTCCCCAGCAGAAGAATGGGGGGGACAAGGGTAACCAAAAGGAGTTCTCTAAAGGGCCCCAAAACAGTTCCCAGGGTAAGGATCCCCAGCCCCCCAGTTCTAAGAAGCCATGGCCCCATAAGGGAAGGCAAGACAACCAGGGTCCCCGCAGGTGTTATCAATGTGGTCAGGAGGGCCACATTGTGAGGGATCCCAAGTGCCCCAAGGCACCACCAGCACCCACTGGTGCACCATCACCGGGGTTAGTTAGTGTAGTGCTGGGGGAGGAGTTGGTTCCTAGTGAGGGTGGGGAGCCAGCTGTGATGACCCTAGTCTCGTTCGGAGACAGAGAGATGGTCCAGGAAACCTGCCTGCCGGATAACACTAAAAAGTACCTTCAGTGGGTGACCATCAATGGGAGGAGGGTGGAGGCTCTGAGAGACACAGGAGCCAGTGTGACATGTGTCAGGTGTCAATGGGTGTCTGAAGAGCAGGTCATCCCCAATGTACTTCACCCTGTAGTTGCTGCGGACAACTCTGAGCGCCTGTGTAAGGTGGCGCAGGTTCCCTTTGAGTGGGGGGGGTCTCAAGTTCCTTGAAGGTCGTTGTAAGTCCGCCCATGCCTGTTGACTGTCTACTTGGCAATGACCTGGAGAGCTCACCTTGGAAGGAGGTGGAGCGCCAGGCTCAGGAGAAGTGTGGCTCAATAGGAGAAGTGTGGCTCAATTAGGAGAAGTGTGGCTCAATGGTTAGAGCGGCAGACCCTGATGCAGAGATCTGGCCCGGGACCAGGGTTCAATTCCCGCCTCGGCGGGTCTTGGGCTCAATTTCCTCGGACCTGATAATTCTCGCCTCGGTGCCTATTCTAATCATGGGTCCCACTCTGCAACTCTGGGCAATAGCTTGCTTAATCTCCACAACGGCCCCACCAGCGCTGGGATGCCTGGCTTCACCTTGGGGGTGCCCAGGAGTGGACATTTCACAGGGAAAAGACAGGAAGGGTTCCACAGCGGTATGCGTACAGCGCCAGGACACCCTAGGGTAACAGTGCGCTTTACAAGTACAAATTTCATTTCATTTCATTTCATAAAGATGTTGGGACTGCCTGAGTGGGCCTGCGTGACCACTCGGTCAATGGCAGCCAGTAAGGGTGATTAAGAGGACCTGGACCCTGAAAGAGTGGCCCAGGTGCCTGCCAGAAAGAAGAAGGGCAGGGGGCATGGGAAACCAGCCCCCGAAGTTCAGATGGTCCAGGAGGAGGCAGAACCTGAGGGGGATGCCCTGGAACCTACCGGGGAACAAGTGGCCGAACTGGGAGACCTGCCTAAGCTGACCCATTGGCAGCAGGAAGGGGGTACCTCCAGGGAGGATTTCTCCAAGGCGCAGATGGAATGCCCTACTCTGGTTGGTATGCAGCAGCAGGCTGCAGACCAGGTAGCAGGTGGTCCGTCTGGATCACATTTGATTTATTGGGAGAATGGTCTCCTTTACAGTGAGCCTAAGGTCGCTGAGCCTGGGGCAGCCCGTGTGCTGGTGGTACCCGCGTGCTACAGGACCTTCCTACTGGGTCTGGCTCATGACGTACCTCTGGCAGGACATTTGGGGTGCGACAAGACCTATCAGAGGCTTGTCACCCACTTCTACTGGCCCCAAATTCAGAGGAACGTTGGCACACACTTTAGGTCTTGTCAGACTTGCCAGGCAAGTGGCAAGACAGGAGGGAAGTGTAAGGCTCCCCTTCAACCCTTTCCCGTGGTGAGCACCCCTTTCGAGCGGGTATGTATCGACATTGTGGGGCCCCTGGAACCCAAGACAGCCTTAGGCAACAAGTTTATCTTGGTCTTGGTGGACCATGCCACCCGGTACCCGTAAGCTGTCCCTCTCAGGACAATCACGGCCCCTGTGGTGAGCCATGCATTGATGGGGATCTTTACCCGTGTGTGGTTCCCCAGAGAGGTGGTCTCTGACCGTGGTACAAACTTCATTTCCAGGTATATGAAGTCACTGTGGGAGGAGTGCGGTGTAATGTACAAATTCACCACTCCTTACCATCCCCAAGGGAATGGGTTGGTTGAGAGATTCAACCGAACCCTGAAATGCATGATAAATGGTCTTGCAGAACCCATGATACGTAAGTGGGACGTCTTTTTACCATGCCTGTTTTTTGCCTACAGGGAGGTCCCCCAGAAATCCTTAGGGTTTAGTCCCTTTGAATTGCTGTATGGGCACCCTGTGAGAGGACCTCTGAGTCTGGTGAAGGAGGGCTGGGAGAAAACTCCTGGTAAGACCCCCCAAGATGTGTTCAGCGACATGCTGGCCTTCAGAAACCAGACTCAATGCTTCAGGAAACTCGCTCAGGCGAACCTGGAAGCCAGCCAGGAGGAGATAAACGATGGTACGACCAGAATACCACTCTGGTTGAGTTTCAGCCTGGCCAAAAAGTGTGGGTGATGGCACCAGTGGAGCCTTGTGCACTCCAAGACAGGTGGACTGGTCCATTTGAGGTGGTGGAGCGCAAGAGCAATGTAACCTACCTGGTTAACTTGCAGACTCCTAGCAACCCTTTGAGGGTCCTGCACGTGAACCGCCTCAAACCTCACTTTGAGAGGTCTGAAGTCACAATGCTCCTGGCTACAGACAATGGAATGGAAGAGGAGAGCGAGCCTTTTCCTGACCTCCTGTCAGCCAAGGAACATGATGGGTCAGTGGATGGAGTGAACCTCACTCCCACCCTGACCCCAGAGCAGCAGATGGACTGTCGCCATATGCTGGGACAGTTCGCCTCCCTGTTCTCCCTGACTCCAGGAGTCACCAATCGGTGCGTCCATGATGTGGACACTGGGGACAGTTTACCTGTGAAGCATAAAATTTACAGGGTAACTGACGGTCAGGGCCAGCATTAAGGAAGAGGTTTCCAAAATGTTGGCGTTAGGGGTCATAGAGCCCTCCAGCAGCCCCTGGGCTAGCCCAGTGGTCTTGGTTCCAAAAGCTTCTGCGCCCGGTGCCACTCTTGAACTCCGGTTCTGCGTGGACTACCGTGGGCTCAATGCCGTCACCAGGACTGACGCACACCCCATCCCCAGAGCTGATGAGCTCATTGATAGGCTTGGAGCTGCCCGGTACCTTAGCACGTTTGATCTAACGTCTGGGTACTGGCAGATTGCCTTGACTTATGGAGCAAGAGAGAGGTCTGCATTTTCAATGCCAGAGGGGCACTACCAGTTACGTGTTATGCCCTTTGGGTTGAAGAACGCCCCTGCCACGTTCCAGAGACTGGTCAACCAGGTATTGTCCGGGCTGGAGGAATTCAGCGCTGCTTACCTGGATGACATTGCTGTGTTCAGCTCCAGCTGGGAGGAACACTTGCAAAACCTCTGTGAAGTGTTGAAGGCTCTGCAGAAGGCAGGCCTCACTATCAAGGCCAGTAATTGCCAGGTAGGGCAGGGTTCTGTGGTGTACTTAGGGCACCAGGTAGGAAGCGTCCAGGTGGCGCCCCTACAACCTAAGATCGACACCATTCTGGCTTGGGAGCCCTTCAAGACACAGACAGAGGTGAGAACCTTCCTAGGACTCACCGGGTACTACAGACAGTTTGTCAAGGGATATGGCACCATTGTTTCCCCCTTGACAGAGCTGACTTCTAAGAAGCAGCCAAGGAAAGTGATCTGGACCGATGCCTGTCAGACCGCTTTTGATGCCCTGATATCTGCCATGTGCACGGCGCCCGTGCTCAAGGCACCCAACTTCTCCCAAGAATTTGTTGTGCAGACAGATGCTTCAGAGCATGGTGTGGGAGCAGTACTCTCACAATTGAACGATGAGGGCTTGGACCAACCCGTAGCTTTCTTTAGTAGGAGGCTACTGCCCAGGGAGCAGAGGTGGTGTGCAAATGAAAGAGAAGCTTTTGCTGTGGTCTGGGCACTAAAGAAGCTAAGACCCTACATGTTTGGGACTCACTTCCGGGTGTAGACAGACCACAGGCCCCTCAGATGGTTGATGCAAATGAGGGGTGAGAACCCAAAACTGTTGAGATGGTCCATCTCCCTACCGGGAATGGACTTTACGGTGGGACACCGCCCTGGTACAGAACACGCCAATGCTGATGGTCTGTCCAGATTCTTCTGCCGTAGTGATGGGAACTCCCAAGAGGGTGGGTAGTTCTCCTCATCTTTCAGCTGGAGGGGACATGTGTTAGACTTGGCATCTTTGTCATGGTTTCCCCTGACTTTTTGCCTCTACCTCCTGTATTTTTGATGCTGTGCTGGATTACATTTTTGTTGGCTTAGATGCTTTGAGCACTTTGCCACTGCTGATCAGTGTCAAAGTGCAAGTGCTCCCTGTGTAAATTATTATTATGATTGGTTCTCCCTGATTGGCATATTTGATTTACTGGTCAGTCCCTAGTAGAGTGCACTGAGTGTGCCAGGGCTGGTAAATCAAATACTACTAGTGGGCCTGCAGCACTGATTGTGCCACCCACACGAGTAGTCCTGAAACGATAACTCAGACTTGCCACCGCAGTGTCTGTGCGCAGTTGTTAACTGCCATGTCGACTTGGCAAGTGCACCCACTTGCCAGGCCCTAACCTTCCCTTTTCTTACATGTAAGTCACCCCTAAGGTAGGCCCAAGGTACCCCTGTGGGCAGGGTGCAGCATATGTGAAAGGTAGGACATGCCCTGATGTCCTACCTTTCACATATGCTGCACATGTGGCATGTCCTGATAGTGAAATACTGCCAATTTCGTTTTTCACTATTGTAAGGCTATCTGTCCCCATAGGAAAGCATGGGAGTTAATTTATAACATCTTATAAATATAACTTACCATTGGGACCAGATAGGAAAATAAAGTTTAGTATGCCTGAACTCAGAATTTAAAGATGCATCTTTTAGGAAAGGTGATTTTTACATACTGAGTTTGAAAAAACCACTTTTAGAAAGTGGCTATTTTGTAACCCTGGGCACTGAACTCCGCTCCGCTGGCGAAGTTTGCGGAATTTTGCATTCTCCGCATTCCGCGGATAACGCGAAGTTCCTGCAAAACTTCCGACTCCCAAGCGGAGCGGAGTTCAGCCCCGGACCCTCCCGCCTCCCACCCCCCGCAATAAATATTTTCTAAATGCAATCTACATTTAATGTAAAATAAAACTGTACTTACCTTATCGCGGCGTCCCGGGCTACCCTCCTCCTCCTCTCCGTAATCTCCTACGTTAGACATACGTCATGGTAGGACTGCGCATGCGCGCGTATGCGCAGTCCTACCATGGATTACGGCGAGGAGGAGGAGGGCAGCCCGGGACGCCGCGATAAGGTAAGTGCAGTTTTATTTTACATAAATTGTAGATTGCATTTAGAAAATATTTATTGCGGGGGTGGGAGGCGCGGAGCTGAGTTTTTGGCCAACTCTGTGGTGCTCCGCGTAGAGCAACTCCGCCTGCTACGCCCACCCTTACTATTTTCTTGTTCAACCATCCTGTGTGCCTCTGCCTGTTTGTGGATTGACGGTCTGGCTTTAGAGTGACAGGCGCTGGGGAGGTACAGTGGCTCCAGGAGTCTGGATGAGTCAGCACTAGGTTGAATAGGCCTGATCTGCATTTGGAGTGGTGGGAGGAGTAGCACCTGTACCTGAATAGGGCTGTGCCTGCCTTCCACAATGCTGGCTCCGCCCCCCTGTGGTGTGTCTGGAGCCAAGGCTCACACTGACAATGGATATTGTTGTGCACTTGCAGAGTGCCCCCCAGAACCGGTTGGAACCGGGCTCAGAGCCCCTTTCACAAAGAGAACAAAGACATTTTGGGGTATAAGTATCAGACCCAAAGCCCCAGACTTTTAGACTACTTCTGGAATCAAGAGGAACCTTTGCTGAGGAGAAGAGCTGGAGAAACTGAGGAGAAGCACTGCCCTTGCTGTGTGTCTGGGGTTGGCCTGCAGTTGCTGTTTTCTGCCAAGGAAAGGAGAAGGACTTTGCTGTGTGCTGTGTTCTCTGCTTGAGGAAAGTCTCCAAGGGCTTGAGTAGAGCTTGCCTCCTGTTTTGAAGTCTCAGGAACACAAAGACTTCACCCCCAGCTCCCCTGAACTTCCTTCCTGGGAGTTCTGACCTGCCAGGTGTACCTGTGACTGTGTGGGGCCTCTGGAGGTTGTTTCTGCTGCTGCGAGCTGCAAAGCAACGCAACAAACAAGGAAGTCGACACATCGCTCTCCTGGCGACAGTTTTCTGATCCAACGCCGTGGTGCGATAAGAATCTCCCCGCACCGCCGCGCCGCTGCTGAAACCGATGCACAGCCTGTCGCCGCTGCATGAATCGACGCATCAAAGGATAGCGGCTGAAAAGGTCGATGCAGCACCGCTCATCGCCGCCGCATCGTTTGCCGATGCATCCCGGATTTCCGCGCATCGTCCCTGTGCTGCAAGTTTTTCCCGACACATCACCCACGGATCGGAGTCATCTCAGAACCAACGCATCGCTTCCCCCTACAGACCAGACCCGACGCATCGCTCCCCTGTGTACAGCGGAACTGTTGCATCGCATCCACGAAGGTCTCAGGAACGACGCATCTCTTTGTTATTCGACGCTTCTAATCGCTGCGGCTGTTTTGCCTGGTGAACTTTGTCGCAACAACAGGTACTTTGCAAGAAATCACGCATCCATAGTTTTCTATGGACTCAGTTGCTAAAACCTTTTGAAAGTCATTTTTCTTAATACTTGTATGTTGGATTTTTGTCGTTTTGGTCTTGTTAAGTTTAGATAAAGATACTTTATTTTTCTAAACCGGTGTGGTGTCCATTTGTGGTGTTATCACTGTGTTACTGTGAGTATTGGTACAAATACTTTACACATTGCCTTTGGGATAAGCCTGTCTGCTCGTGCCAAGCTACCAAGCGGGTGAGCAGGGGTTATCTAAAGTGTGTATCCCCCTTACCCTGACTAGAAGCAAGGGTCCCTATTTGGAAAAGGTACCCACCTCTGCCAACTAGAGACCCCCATTTCTAACATTAGAATATTAAATCAATCAGTCAGTGGTTGTTGACCACAGCTACTCACCCACGAGAGTCTCAAGGCACTGGGAGGGTGTTTGCTGGTCCGACTGCTCGTTGTGGTTCATTAGAGGAGCCCAGTCTTGAGATCCTTCCGGAATTGCTTCAGAGACGGAGAGAGCAGTTGGGCAGAGCGGAGGTGCCTGTTGGCTGCGTGGAATGAGAGGCGGTGGTTCAGGTATGCAGGTCGCACTTCGTGGAGGGCTTTGTAGGCATGTGTGAAGAGCTTGACGGTGACTCTTTTGTTGACTGGGAGCAAGTGGAGTTCTTGTAGGCGTTCGGAGATGTGGTTGCAGCAGGGGAGGTTGAGGACCAATCTGGATGCAGTGTTCTGCACATTCTGAAGTTTTATGAGGAGTTTCTGGGTGGTGCCTGCATAGAATGTGTTGCCGTAGTTGAGAATTAAGATTCCAGGGACACCAAACATGAACCATTACCTTTTCCCATTTGGAAATTACACTTACAAAATGTAATAAGGAAATTCCAATGCTATCTATGGGACAGTTAGTCCTTGCAGTAGTGAAAAATAACTTTAGGAATTGTTCACTACCAGGACATGTAAACTTAAAAGTAGATGTCTACTTTTTTAAACACACTCTAACCTGCCTTTGGGGCTGTCAAGAGCCTACCCTAGGCATGACATATGTATTAAAAAAAAGGTCTGGGCCTGGCAAAAGTTGTATTTTGCCAGGACAAAATGGCAGTTTAAACTGTGCACGCAGGCTCTGCAATGGCAAGCAAGTGCTAGTTAAGTTGGTGGCATAACCAGTGCTGCAGGCCCGCTAGTATCATTTAATTTACAGGTCCTGGGCACATGTAGTACCACTTTACTAGGGACTTACAGGTAAATTAAATATGCTAAATGGGTACAGCCAATGTTACCATGTTTTAGGGAAAGTGCATAGCACTTTAGCATTAGTTAGCAGTTGTAAAGCGTGCAAAGTCCTATGGCTAGCAACAATGAAGTCAACAAAAACAGGAGGTCCAAAAGCATAAAGTTTGGGGTAAACCACACCAAGGATGTCAGGTCTAACACACATGTCTTAGGATGCGAGCATAAGCACTTTAGCACAGGTTAGCAGGGAAAAGGTGCACAGAATCCTAATGCCAACAAAACCGAGTTCAGCTCCAGAAGTCAAGCATCTGGGGGTGACCCTGCAAAAAGGGCCAGGTCCAACACTCCTCCTCCGCCTTCTCTAATGCAACCAAAACTCTTTGCACCAGACTCAAGACTTTTTAGCTGGACTACCCTGGTCCATGTACCTGGCCTGCTCTCCATCAAGGTTGGCCTGTGCTCGTGACTTTCTGCTAGTCTAGCGTGACCAGATGACCGTGAGTGGCTTTGTGCTTTTAGGCTCTATTTTCACTAAAACGTTTAAAACTGAACCTCTCTGGTTTTATTGATGTTCTGGTATCATTTTATATAATAAGACACACTCTATTTTTCTAAATTGGATTGGGATTTTTCTTGTGTTGTGTTTTCACTCTATTACTGTTTGTGTCCTATATAAATACTTTATACAGTGCTTCTTAGTTAAGTCTTATTGACTGATTTACCTTTCCTACAAGTCCCTGGTATATGGTATAGAAAATTCACCCAGGGCTGGAAGTTAAACACCCTCTGTAGAGTGCAGCGCCTATTGTGTAATCCAGGGAGTTAGCCAATAAAACATGGCTTCACGCCCACCCTGCGTAGCCTGTCTGTAGCAGCCTATAATCTGCTGTTAAACCTGCCAAAATAATCCTTTCTAACAGCTGGGAACCCCTGTTATCAAATATTAATAAGTCACCCTTTAAGTTCCCCTTGCTGCCTACAAAGAAGGCACTTGATATCCTGTAACCTGAGAGGAGGCCTGAAGGACTGGACCTGCTCCCACTAGTAACCAAGACAAAGAAGTGGACTTCTTCAAGGGTCGGTGAGCTAACCTACTATGGGGCAACAGGGACCCATAAAACTGAAAAAATCACTGTTTCCTAGATTTCCAGTTACCTAGTCATAACTAGACTCTGATTAATTTCTTTACCGGATCAAGCCATAAAGTCCTAAGAGCCACCCCTGAGGTATGGGAGCCTTAGGTCAAGAGCTAAGATAAAAGAGACTTGCCTCTGTAAACATTTGGGAGTTAAGAAAATTCTGACTTCTAGCCACTGGAAGACCGAGACCAACCACCAGAATTGAACTAGCAAAGGGGTGACTTCATTGGACTGAGGAAACAGGTTTGCCTCGCTTGGAGCTTCCTTGCAACAGCAAATGGATTTCAGAGGTTAGTATGCATCCAACCTTGAGGAGCGACCATGGGATACAGTCTTCTGTCCTGCCACATAGAAAGAAAAGGACCTCCATTTTAAGAGACTACTCCAAACAAGAAAATCTTGACCAGACGGAAGTGTGAAAGGTCTCTGGATGACGGGTGGATCTTGTGGGTGGAAAATCAAATTTCTTCTGCTTTGCTGAATACAGTCTGCTGCTTTGCCCTGCTGTAAGATTTTTTCCTCCATTTTGCAGACAACGTCTGAAGGTAAATCCTTGACTGGGTCGACCTGCATGGTATATCCAACCTTGGAATCGAATGCGTTTGGCCTCATAGTATGCCTTGGTCCTGTCACCAAAACTAAACAGATCTGCGGACCCCCCTACCCCCCCCCAGCACCTTGAGACCCTCACGGGTGATTAGCGCACTTACAATTCCCTGATTGATTGATTGATTGATTGTGGCAAGACTGGCTCTCCCATAGGTCAATACTGGTTCAAGGAATCATTTTATTAGTAATTTAAAATTGAACTTAGTGGTCAAGTTGGATTTTATATCACTATTTGGAAATGACACTTTTAATAAGTTAACTTTTTCCTGCCTAAAACCAAAAGGCTTTCCTGTCAATGTCCAACTGTCAACAGACCCCTGATGGCTCCCCTGTGGTGAGATGTATATTGCTCCCAGACTGTGGACAAAAGGCTCTGGGTGTGAGGTGGGAGCCTTCTCACTTGACAGGATGGCCTGGGTCCTGTGCCAAGACCTTTCCTGAGCTTCAAAGGATACCTACCTTGTCAGTGGTAGATAAGGCTCACACCTAAGTGTGCCTCCCTTTTGCTTCTCTAGTCAGGCTGGTACCAAACCCAGTGGTAGGGGAGGAACTGACCAGACCTGGTTTAGGGGACGATAAATGATTGCCCTCTACCTACAGGCTGGCACTGGGCCAAAATGTTTACCCCATAGGCTCTCTTCAGAACACTCCTGGACCTGTGACGATTAGAAGAAGGACTGCCCTGCTGTCTGAGACCTGAAGGAAGATTGGAACTGCTTGCCTTGAACACAGAACACTGCAAGTGACTCCAAGGGCCATTTGGCTGACCTCCTGTTTTAGCTACAGGGATACAACAAGCTTCTAGAGCCGCTTATCCTGCAACTTCCCAGCTGTTTCGTACCAACTGTACGTGCCCTAAACCCTGCTACTGGCCTCTATTGGAGTAAGTCCTAACCCCCATGTGGTGTTTCGCTGGTCCTGGACCCTTGGGTTTTTTCCAGAGCGTACTCCTCCTGTCCCCCAAATAGAAGAATTGGGACTTAAACACATTTTCCCAACTTTCTGTCTGGAGAACAGACAGAGATTGAAATAGCCATTGAAGCCTTCAATGGTGAATATCCAGTTGGACTCAACTTGCAGATTTGCCCTGTTGAAGAAAAGTTTGCAAGTCTGAACATAGAGGGCTTCATCGGGATGGACGTTGAGCAGCACCTGATCGATGTTGAGATCTTCTTGGGCATGTACGTCTGCCACTCCATCGTGGTTTTCCTTAACATCTGACACTGACCCGGTCTAGCATGACCAGATAACATCTGACAATGACCCATGACCAGATAGCTAGTGGTTAGTGCTTTGTGATTTTTGGCACTACTCCTAATTCAACCTTTAAAAATTTCATATCTTTGGTTCTACTTATTAGATTTTTGTCATTTTGGTATCATTTTATTTATTATACTACCCTCTATGTTTCTCTAAATTGGTTTGGGATTTGTCTTGTGTGGCATTTTCACTTTATCACAGTTTGAGTACTGCATAAATATGTTACACATTGCCTCTAAGTGAAGCCCGACTGCTTTGTGCAAAGCTAGCGTAGGGTTAAGCACAGGTTTATTTAGTGACTTTAGTGGTTCATCCTGAGAAGGACTGTGATTAATATTTGAGGTGGTTTCTCACTGTCCTCAACTAATACTACAATTTCTTACATGTGAAATGTAACGCTTGGAACACACTCTCAACCAACTAAAAAACACTAGCTATTTTTACAAACACAGAACTTTCTGGACTCGTTTAAGCTTGAAATTAAATCACTGGGGGGCATATTCTCAAGGACATATTGCCGAGTTAGCGGCACTTTATCGCAGCCAAAGTGGCGATAGATTTATCGCCCTATTCACAAGCTGGTGCTAACAGCCGATACCGCCACTTTTCCTGCGATAGCAGCCGCAAAAAACATCACCACGGATGACACCAGCAACTAACGCTAATGAGATGCAGAGTAGGCGTTCCTGTGCAAAAAGCCGCGAAAACACCACTTCGCAATATTCTCTACGACCAGCCAGATCGGCGATAAGATCCCAAAACAGGCGATATGGCACGTTAGCAGCAGGGATTTAACACCTGCTCTTACCTGGTGTTAAGTCGGACGACAACCTGCACCACAAAAGGGAGACCAGACCAGAGCCACACCTGAAGAACAACAGATGCCATGGAGCTACTGATCATGCAGCTCGGAGCCCCAAGAGGGCCACAACACACACCGCCACCACATCCAGGCCCGCCCCGCCCCCCCGGACTACCACAGAGGCAGCGCAGACAAAGACAGCGGACCTTCAGAAAATGCACCAGCCTCACAGACTTAACACCAGAGGATGTAATTGCCCAATACAGGCTCAAAAGGACAACCATCCTCTGCATCCTGACCATCATTGCCCACAGGCTGACGGTACCAACACAGCGGACAAACAACATCCCTCCGCAGACAAAGCTGCTGGCTGTGCTGCACCTGTTGGCCTCTGGTACCTTCCAACCAACAACTGCCAGAGTCGGAGGAGTCTCACAGCCAGCCCTATCCAAGTTCCTCACACCTGTCTTGGATGCCATCATCAGCTTGGTACCCCAGCACCTTCACTTCCCACACTCTGCGCAGGAACAGCTGGAGACCAAGCAAGGCTTCTACGCCATAGCTGGCTTCCCGCACGTGTTGGGGTCAATCGACTGCACACATATACTCCTCGTGCCCCCTGCCGCCACTGCACACAATTACCGCAACTGGAAGCACACGCATTCCATCAATATGCAGGCAATAGTGGACCACCGGGGACTCTTCACCAACGTCGTCGCCAACTACCCAGGCAGTGTACATGATTCCTTCATCTTCCGACAGTCCATCATCAACCAGCGCTTTCAGGATGCCACCTATGGGAATGCAATGCTCGTTGGTAAGTACCAAATGAACACACCACACACCTTAACTACACAGTCATGCAGCTCACGACTCTGGGAATGCACATGTTACAAACTCACATACAACATGCCAAACAACATGCCCACCTACCAGACACGACAGCACAACTTACTGTGGTAACCTGGGCTAGCCATGTACACAAGCCATCAACGGCATGGCACCTCAGCCACACAATAGCAGAATGTGGGGAGAGGTGGGAACCAGGCATGTGCGAAGGAGGCAAGTGTCCCATGAATGAGAATGTACACAATGCCAAGTGTGGCATGGATGTGCTGGCCAGACTGCCGTATGCAGACCACAGACATGTCCATGTCGACATATACTGCTGGTGTTTGGAGTGTAGTGGACAGTGGACGAAACCATGTCACCCCAGGCAGTGGGTAAGATCGCGGAAATGTAGCTTGTTACGTCCCCCCCTGTAAGCGTGAGCGGAGTGGGATGGCCCGGCGTATGCCAGGCCAGCGTAGGGGTGTGAATAAAAAGCCCGTTGCTCTGGGCGTGGTTCTCTTCCGGAATGGCCAAAGTGTCTGCCAGGGCGGCGCCTCTCAGCCCGCCACGAGGCCGACGCCGTGAGCGGCGGTGCCTGCGAACCTGTGCACCTGCTGCACCCCAGGCCGCTGGTCCCCAGATCCGTCCTGGCTGCCCCTGCGCAACCAGGCCTCACTGCTCACCTGCCGACACCGGCGTGTGTCAAAGAGGGCCCACCACGTGCCGGTGCAAGCTCCAAGCCCAAGGCCTGCGACCTTGGCAGCCCCCTCAGACCATCACGGCCTCCGCGACACAGGCCCCCATCACTCCTTTCTCGTTGACGTACTCCACCGCTGCCTCCGGCCTACACTGCGGTGCAGTAGGTCACACATTTGGAACTGAGTCTTGATTTTTCAATGGCCGAGTTCGTATCATTGCACGCAAGGAGAGGAGTAAGAGGAAGACGCGGTTCAGTCTGGAGGATAAAAGGATCAACGTTATGGAGGTGATCGAACACTACCAACAACTGCTCTGGTGCCACTAACTCTGTGCATTGCAAGCCAACGACACGTGGCTGTGGGCCCCTGCTGACCGCTGCCTCCGGCCTACACTGCCGTCCAGTAGGTCACACATTTGGAACTGAGTCTTGATTTCATGATGGCCGAGTTCATATGTTAATGGCAGCATTTATATCACTGTACTCCCTTCGATCTGGTGCCACCAACTCTGTGCATCGCAGGCCAACGACACGTGTCTATGGGCCCTTGATGACTACTGCCTTCGGCCTACACTGCGGTCAAGTAGGTCACACATTTTGAACTGAGTCTTGCTTTTTTCATGGCAGAGTTCATACCATTGTACAGGCCTCATCGCAGACTGCATCCCCTTTCAGCTCTGGTGCCACTAACTCTGTGCCCCGAAATTCAGGGACACTCTCTGTTTGAACTTTGGTGGCGTCTGAGTCTATGGCCTGGGGGTTGTCTTCATCATCATGTAGCTGATACTGACTTGGTGTTAAAAATGAGTCTGTAGCATTCATCTCCTCCATATTGCCTGTTTATGCTTGGTTCTGCCCTTCTGCATCATGCCCTGGAAGAACACCTTCCACTGTCCCCCGAAACACTCCGTGACATTCACCTTGGACATCGACGAGGACCCGCTCAGCTCCCCGTGGCCCTACCTCAGTGCACCGCAAGTCACCGTCCCTTGGCGGTGTGCCTGTGCCGGCCGCAGTGCATCCGGGGCCACTAACTCTGTGCAGCTCAAGTCGTGGACCCTTGCTGTTTGAACTTTGAACTACTGATTGTCTGATCACTGTTGTAGTTGTTGCCAGCACCAACCACTCCCTGAGGGCTGGCTTACACTCAACCCACTCCCATCCAGCACAGGCGTCACTGGACATGTGACCCTGGCAATAAAAGGGGCCGGGCGCACGTGCCCGTAGCCAGTTCCACAAACTATCTAAGTGTGTCCATGTGGTCATTGTGTATGCATGAGGGCCCCGGGCCCTACCACATTGCATTGTGCTGTGTACAGCGGACGCAACCATGTCACCTCAGGCAGTGGGGAAGACCTGGGACATGTAGCTGTGTCGTATCCCCTTGTAAGCGTAAGCGGAGTGGGCTGACGTACGACAGTCCAGCGTAGGGGTGTGGATGATCAGCCCGGGGCTCTGGGCCTTGCTATGTGTTGACCTTGCCAAGGAAGTAACTAATGCGTGTGTCTCTGTTGTAGTGTCGGCACCACCCGTTCCGCAATGGACAATGTTGCAATGTAGCATGCCCCCGGAGTGCGGCCTCGGCCGAAGGGATAAATGAAGGAGCGCAAGCCTGCTCGGGGTCCGGGATCATACATGCCAACTGTTGTGTGTGTCGCTATTACTGCAGCATAGGCCATAGGACTACCCTTAACCGCATCGCAAGTTCAGCCAGCCATGAACTCTACATCTGTGTCCACCCTATCCTTACCGTAGGCCTACACACATGTGGCCGCCCACCGTCAGCGCACAACATCACAGTGTGGTTGTCAAGCTTGTGGACATGCCCAGACAGGCATGACAATGGTGTGCCGTAGGAGTGCAAGTGATGCAACCGCGCTGCGCACACTAGTGAATAGACTCGGGGGGAGGGAGGAGCAGCAGTGAGGCTACGTAATACACATTGATGCCGCTCATTTGCTACAAGCAGTACCTGTCAAACAGGAATCACTAAGTCACACATATCACACACCAATGAACTAGTGAGCCTGCCAACACATCATGCAGAACCAACTTTTGACTCATGTCTCTCTGCACTGTCACAGGTGATCAAGGATATGCACTCTGCCCTTGGATGATGACACCCCTCCGAGCCCCGAACACACAGGCCCAGAGGCAGTACAATGCGTCCCACAAACGCACCAGGGGCATCGTGGAACGCACATTTGGCATGTTGAAGTCACGTTTCAGGTGCCTGGACATCACAGGTGGAAGGCTCCTGTACAGCCCAGGCATCGTGTGCAATATGATCGTTGCATGTTTTGTGTTGCACAACATATGTGTACGCACCAATGCCCCATGGCTACAAGTGCCAGATGCACCGGACGGGGATGGGGAAGATGAGGCAGGTGGACCACACCCCAATGCAGCAGCAGCAGGAATAACCCGTAGGAACACCATCATTGACAATTTCTTTGTGAGACGTTGGCCTGGCATATGCTGTCCACTAATTATAGTGGGCACCTTGCACCAGTCCAAATCGACTCTTATGGTAGGTAGGTTAAAGACAACCTTATTGAAAGCTATCCTAGGGGTAGCTATGGAGAGCAGCCTTCAGGCTAAGTCTTGAAGGAATGTAAAGCAGCTTGTTTTACCAGTCTATAATCTCCTGAGTGACCAAATGAAAGAGCACCACACCAGGTATATATTCAAAATATATGTATTTATTACTAAACACACCCCTCTAGTCTCTTTATGAGGCTAGAGTTCAAAGTACATAGGTTATAAGATCTTAAATCACAGTAATAGCACAAATACACGTTTGGGCCCTAGGGGCGTACCAAACCATATACCAATAAAGTGGTATAAGAACCACGACTGAACTAGACACTAGGCCTAGAGCCTCTAGAAGTGCTTGGACCACAAGGAACCACCCAAGGTAGTGACACAGGGGACCCACGGGGGACGCGTGCAGTGTAAATACACCACCGCGATACGCCGTTTACTTCTATGGAGAAAGTCGCGGTCAGGAAATTAAAGGAAAGGGACACTTAGAGGAGGACTAGGAACAAACCCTTTGAGATCTAGGACTTTGAAGAGTCTCTACCCACGGGAGCACCGGAGTACTCGTGTTACCTCACCCAGGAAGCCGGGTGCATAGGTGCCGTTCGGGGTCGGGTTTCGCTGTCGATTCCTAAGAAGATCTGCTGCAAAGTGCTGCTGGCGACCAGGAGGAAAGTGTCCGGGTGGATCCAAGAGTGGATCGAGGATCTGAAGTACCTGAAAGCAGAGGGGACAGAGTCTGGGTCACTAGCCAGTGACCAGGAAGGCGATGAGCAGATGCCCACCGATGTCGGGTGCTTCAGGTGCATCGTCGGTCGTCTTGACTCCGCAGTCACGAGGTCCAGGAGGCGTTGTCGGCGTCCAGGAGCAGGATTCGGACTGTACCACGACGTCTGCTGCTTGCTGAGGTGTCGGCGACCGGATTGGACCCAACAAGCCTTGGCAACAGCAAATCTCGTGGAAGTGAAGAAAAGTTGATGGCACAGACCAGCAAGGTCTGGGGAACTCACCCAGCGAGGGTAAGTCAGGGCAGGCCTGGAGCCACCAGGGGAGCCCTTTGGTTTCTTTAGAAAGTCTTCTGGGGACCCACAAGCCAGCGGGCAAGGGATCGCGAAGACACCTTGGGCGGAATCACTCAACAGGGGCCCACGGTCACTCGGGACGGTGTAGGCCTCTGATCTTCGGAGGGATTCTTGCTGGAGGTCGGGACCACACGTGGTCCAAAGCACAGGTTCGTAGAACGTTGTGAAGGGGTTGCACTCGACAATAGTGCACGGTACCCAGGGGTCACGGTTCCTCGTTACTCGTGGGGTCCACTTGCCTCAGCTTCGCTGGGGACTCACGATGGCCTGGGAGAGGTCAGGAAATCCACTTCCTGGGCTGCAGGGACTTCGGACTCCGGCGGGAGCGGCGTAGTTTGTGACCGTCGTTGTCATTTTTGGTGCCTGCCAAGCAGGGGAGTCACTCCTTGACTCCAAGGGAGATTCTTCTGTCTTCCAAAGGTAGTGGAACGTCGAAGGGCCAGGATTCTTCTGTAGAGCGTCGTCCAGGGGTTATCTGCTTTGCAATGGCAAGGTTCCCCCTCTTATACTAAAAAGAGGGGATGGACTAGCTCTATGACCCCACCTATGGGAGGGTCAAGGGAGGGGGTGGCTACACCCAATTCCCTTTGTCCAGTTTCGCGCCAGAGCAGGGGCAGGTAGCCCCTGAGCTGGTTTGAACTGGCATATGCACAGAGGAGCCTTTTGCTCCCCCAGTGCAGGACTTCAAAGCACTCTAAGAGTGCACCCACCCAGCCCCAATACACATTATCCTGTCTGGGGAGGTGGTCACACCTCCCCTGCAACAGGAAACCTATTGTCCAGGCCTCCCCTGCCGGAGTTTCGTCCAGCAGCAGGAGGCCAGACTTGTGTCTGTGGCAGCAGCATCCATTTTGTGATGCCAGGGCTTCAGAAAGAAGTTACCGGGTAAGCCAGAGTTAACATGTCTTTCCCTCTAGAAGGGTGGAATGCTACCCCCGCCGCCAGTATTGGCGGGGAGGTAGTATTCCAAGATGTTTGACACCAAACACGACATGTTTAGGTGCAGCCATTCCAAAGTTAGCATTTTACCGCGAGGATATAATGCGCTTAAGAGTATATGGTCAGGCTGCACTACAAACAGCATCAGAGATGGTCCCCGAACGCTGCAGAGGGGCCCTGCTCATGCAGGGGCACCCTCTCACATAGGAACCATGCACTCTGCCTTTAGGATTGATAAGGCCTGCCTTAGGAGTGACTTATAGGTTTATATGTGTGTATGTATTTAGTGATATAGGTAACCTATATCACAGTAAGGGGTGCATGCACCACCCTACCCAGGCTGCAGTAGCAGACCTGTGGTGTCAGTTTGGATGGCCTTCCAGGGGTGGCATAATACATGCTGCAGCCCCTGGTAGGCCTCTGAGGTACCTATGCCCTTGGTACATAGTATACCATATACTAGGGACTTATAAGGGCACTCCAGATTCCAATCAGAGATGTGCCTAAGGCACATGGAAACCTTTTTACAGAGAAAGCAGATAGACTGGGGCCCTGAATAGCAGGATCCCAGTCCAACTAAGTCATAAACCAGCAAAACACCATAAAAAAAGTGGGGGCAACCATATAGTCAGATTCCACCTTCCTACATAACCCCCCCAAACGAAAGGAGATAAGGCTAACCTTGGCCAGTTGAGCCTTCATTGACTAAGTGGTCATATAAGGAAGCACCTGCACTAGCATGGTTGCCCCCTGTCTTATGGTCCACTAAGCAATTCCTCACCCTAAGGGTATAAGAGGGTCTCCACCATGGGGAATCACTACCTGTGGTGTGCTTAGGTAAAGTACAAGGCTGGTGAGGTGTCTGAGTAGGGAAGTGAGGCCCTAGGAATGTTGGCCTCAGTTTCCTCAGATCACTGGTCACCATGTATGCCTGTCTTTCCATGACTGAGTTGCACTTTGCTCTAAGGGTCAACCTTTTGGCTGCCTACAGCTGGGGGTTGGGTCCCTATGGATGGACTACTGGAGGGACATGGCAGGTTTGGAACCTTCTGGTCCCAGGTTTGCCCTTGCCTACCAGAGTCCTTCTGGGGGAGGTCCCTACATAAAGGTATGGGGGATCCCTCAGTGTGTAGAGGAATTTTCACCTGGCTAGGGCTACTAGACTGGGTGCCCCTAATCTGCTGATGGGGGGCTTCCTCTGGACAGGGGGCCCTGGGGGTCCACTGACCTCCCTGACCTCTGCAGCCCTGGGCTGACTGAGGCAGGGTAGAGAGGGGCAGGTTACCTGCTCCAGACGGGGTACCACCTTGGAAGGGTCCTCTGCCATCAGGGGTGTGGCCAGGCCAGGCCTGACTACCTCTGTGGCAGTTCCTTCACTAGGGGTAGGGTCAGTTCCCTGAGGAGGCTGACCCTTACCTACTGTCTGGGGGGAAGAAGACTTTTCTTCAACCCTTGTGCTCTCTTTTGGGGGAGAGTGGGCCATTCTTTCAGGCTCCATCTCTCCAAATTCTTGGGCTGGGGCTGTGGCCATCACAGCCCCACTAACCTTTACAGGGACGCCCAACATCCTAAGATGGGTTTGGTGTTCCACTTCAGCCCAGGCTGAAATTTCCAGATCATTGCCCATCAGGCAATCTACAGGTAGGGTTGGGGACACTGCCACTCTTTTTGGGCCTGTGACCCCCTCCCAGCTGAGATTGACTATGGCCATTGGGTGATCTGTTCTGACACCATCAATGTTGGTCACCTGGTATTTAAACTCAGGTAAAAGCTGGTGAGGGGGACTAGTTTCCCTGCCACCATGGTGACACTAGCCCCTGTGTCCCTAAATGCCACAGCTTTCTGACCATTAATTATTGGCTCCAATCTGTACCTGCCCAATGCTATGGGACCCATGGTAAAGGTGGCAAATCCTATACCACCATCAGAGTCAGAGGAGTCTGTTGAGGGGTCCCTGTCTAAACTAGGGCCCACCTCTGTTCCTCTTGCAAAAGCACCTAACTTTTTGGGTGCACTACTCCCAACTGGAGGATTACTACTGGTAGTACCAGGAGGGGTGGTAGTAGTTGTGGGAGGAACATTTTCTTTATTGCCAATCCTGGGGCAACTGGGATCAGTTTTCCAGTGCCCAGGCTTTTACAGACATGGCAATAGGGTTTCTTTTCAGGAGAGGAAGGAGTTTGGGACCCACCCCCAGAAGAGGAATTTTGGGGCCCTGTAGGGGACTTATCCTTAGATTTATCCCCACCTTTCTCTTGGGACTTAGTAGAATCTTTCTTCTGGTCACCACCCTGATTTCTAGTTTTTACTCTGGTTCTGACCCACTTGTCTGCCTTCTTTCCCAATTCTTGGTGAGAGGTCAGATCAGAGTCCACCAGATACTGGTGCAAAAGCTGGTTTTGACAATTATTAAGGATCTGCTCCCTCATAATCAAATTGTACAATCCTAAAAAGTCATGCACTTTGTTGCCATGTATCCAACCTTCCAGAGCCTTTGTAGCACAATCTACAAAATCAACCCAGTCTTGAGTCTGAGCTTTTTGGGTGTCTCTGAACTTCAACCTATACTGTTCAGTGGTTAGGCCAAACCCATCTATCAGAGCACTCTTCAAGACTGTGTAATTGTCAGCATCCTCTTCTCTTACAGTGAGGAGCTTGTCTCTACCTTTGTCTGCAAAGGAGAGCCACAAGATTGCTGCCCACTGCCTCTGGGGGACCTTCTGAACTTTACAGGCCCTCTCCAGTGCAGTTATCCATTTGTGGATGTCATCCCCACTCTGGTAGGGAGGGACAATCTTGTTTAGGTTTCTATGGTCATAAGACCTGTCCCTATCTCTAGGGATATTGCTGCCACCATGGGACTCTAGTCCCAACTTTCTTCTCTCTCTAAGGAGATCTAGGGATTCTCTATCTAAAGCCAATTGCTTCTTCCTGATCTCTAGTTGAGTTTCCTCATACTGGACCAGTCTCTTTCTTCTCTCATGAGAGGATTCCCTCCTGTGAGAAGAAACAGAGCTCCCTATGGAGGTGCCAGAGTGGTTAGACTCCTGAGAAGGAGACCTAGACTTTCTGAGCACACTCATAATCCTTCCTGGGGGACAAAGGTGTGGTTCTCTAGATCCTCATCTTCATCTTCCCCAGAAGGGATTGGGTTTTCCAGGTCAGGGTCATTGTCACCCTCCTGGTCAGTTTCAGAGGGGGCTGGGGGTAGTGGTACCCCTGGCCCCTTCCTCATCTGCTGGCCCACCCTCTGCTCCTACCCCTTCAGTCTCTGAGGACTTACTAAGATCATAAGCCACCAACAACTCCTTGAGGTGTTGGGTGGTGGGACTTTGGCCTGTCCTTAATTTCCTCACGTTACATAAAGCTCTCAATTCCAAGAATTGGAGTGTATCATACTTGGAGGGTGGAAGCTCAATGGCTTCCTGCAAGGAATTTTTGGATCCTGCTTTTAAAGACATTACTAGTGTGGTGTGGTGTATGCACTACCTACTCTAGTGTGGCCTACTAAACTCTCTTGAGTTGTAGAAAGGGTTGTGCTATCCCTTAACACACAACTCTAAGTTCAGTAGAACTTACTGTTATTCTAAGCTTAAATTATATGTACCTTAGGTACCTTTAGTGGTTTTCAGTTGATCAATTCAATTGAGATTATCTGGTAAAACAATAGCAAGCTGGAATCCCACACGCTGCACACCAATGTGAGAAGTTGGCCTGGCATATGCTGTCCACTAATTATAGTGGGCACCTTGCACCAGTCCAAATCGACTCTTATGGTAGGTAGGTTAAAGACAACCTTATTGAAAGCTATCCTAGTGGTAGCTATGGAGAGCAGCCTTCAGGCTAAGTCTTGAAGGAATGTAAAGCAGCTTGTTTTACCAGTCTATAATCTCCTGAGTGACCAAATGAAAGAGCACCACACCAGGTATATATTCAAAATATATGTATTTATTACTAAACACACCGCTCTAGTCTCTTTATGAGGCTAGAGTTCGAAGTACATAGGTTATAAGATCTTAAATCACAGTAATAGCACAAATACACGTTTGGGCCCTAGGGGCGTACCAAACCATATACCAATAAAGTGGTATAAGAACCACGACTGAACTAGACACTAGGCCTAGAGCCTCTAGAAGTGCTTGGACCACAAGGAACCACCCAAGGTAGTGACACAGGGGACCCACGGGGGACGCGTGCAGTGTAAATACACCACCGCGATACGCCGTTTACTTCTATGGAGAAAGTCGCGGTCAGGAAATTAAAGGAAAGGGACACTTAGAGGAGGACTAGGAACAAACCCTTTGAGATCTAGGACTTTGAAGAGTCTCTACCCACGGGAGCACCGGAGTACTCGTGTTACCTCACCCAGGGAAGCCGGGTGCATAGGTGCCGTTCGGGGTCGGGTTTCGCTGTCGATTCCTATGAAGATCTGCTGCAAAGTGCTGCTGGCGACCAGGAGGAAAGTGTCCGGGTGGATCCAAGAGTGGATCGAGGATCTGAAGTACCTGAAAGCAGAGGGGACAGAGTCTGGGTCACTAGCCAGTCACCAGGAAGGCGATGAGCAGATGCCCACCGATGTCGGGTGCTTCAGGTGCGTCGTCGGTCGTCTTGACTCCGCAGTCACGAGGTTCAGGAGGCGTTGTCGGCGTCCAGGAGCAGGATTCGGACTGTACCACGACGTCTGCTGCTTGCTGAGGTGTCAGCGACCGGATTGGACCCAACAAGCCTTGGCAACAGCAAATCTCGTGGAAGTGAAGAAAAGTCGATGGCGCAGACCAGCAAGGTCTGGGGAACTCACCCAGCGAGGGTAAGTCAGGGCAGGCCTGGAGCCACCAGGGGAGCCCTTTGGTTTCTTTAGAAAGTCTTCTGGGGACCCACAAGCCAGCGGGCAAGGGATCGCAAAGACACCTCGGGCGGAATCACTCAGCAGGGGCCCACGGTCACTCGGGACAGTGTAGGCCTCTGATCTTCGGAGGGATTCCTGCTGGAGGTCGGGACCACACGTGGTCCAAAGCACAGGTTCGTAGAACGTTGTGAAGGGGTTGCACTCGACAATAGTGCACGGTACCCAGGGGTCACGGTTCCTCGTTACTCGTGGGGTCCACTTGCCTAAGCTTCGCTGGGGACTCACGATGGCCTGGGAGAGGTCAGGAAATCCACTTCCTGGGCTGCAGGGACTTCGGACTCCGGCGGGAGCGGCGTAGTTTGCGACCGTCATTGTCGTTTTTGGTGCCTGCCAAGCAGGGGAGTCACTCCTTGACTCCAAGGGAGATTCTTCTGTCTTCCAAAGGTAGTGGAACGTCGAAGGGCCAGGATTCTTCTGTAGAGCGTCGTCCAGGGATTATCTGCTTTGCAATGGCAAGGTTCCCCCTCTTATACTAAAAAGAGGGGATGGACTAGCTCTATGACCCCACCTATGGGAGGGTCAAGGGAGGGGGTGGCTACACCCACTTCCCTTTGTCCAGTTTCGCGCCAGAGCAGGGGCAGGTAGCCCCTGAGCTGGTTTGAACTGGCATATGCACAGAGGAGCCTTTTGCTCCCCCAGTGCAGGACTTCAAAGCACTCTAAGAGTGCACCCACCCAGCCCCAATACACATTATCCTGTCTGGGGAGGTGGTCACACCTCCCTGCAACAGGAAACCTATTGTCCAGGCCTCCCCTGCCGGAGTTTCGTCCAGCAGCAGGAGGCCAGACTTGTGTCTGTGGCAGCAGCATCCATTTTGTGATGCCAGGGCTTCAGAAAGAAGTTACCGGGTAAGCCAGAGTTAACATGTCTTTCCCTCTAGAAGGGTGGAATGCTACCCCCGCCACCAGGATTGGCGGGGGGTAGTATTCCAAGATGTTTGACACCAAACACGACATGTTTAGGTGCAGCCATTCCAAAGTTAGCATTTTACCGCGAGGATATAATGCGCTTAAGAGTATATGGTCAGGCTGCACTACAAACAGCATCAGAGATGGTCCCCGAACGCTGCAGAGGGGCCCTGCTCATGCAGGGGCACCCTCTCACATAGGAACCATGCACTCTGCCTTTAGGATTGATAAGGCCTGCCTTAGGAGTGACTTATAGGTTTATATGTGTGTATGTATTTAGTGATATAGGTAACCTATATCACAGTAAGGAGTGCATGCACCACCCTACCCAGGCTGCAGTAGCAGACCTGTGGTGTCAGTTTGGATGGCCTTCCAGGGGTGGCATAATACATGCTGCAGCCCCTGGTAGGCCTCTGAGGTACCTATGCCCTTGGTACATAGTATACCATATACTAGGGACTTATAAGGGCACTCCAGATTCCAATCAGAGATGTGCCTAAGGCACATGGAAACCTTTTACAGAGAAAGCAGATAGACTGGGGCCCTGAATAGCAGGATCCCAGTCCAACTAAGTCATAAACCAGCAAAACACCATAAAAAAAGTGGGGGCAAACATATAGTCAGATTCCACCTTCCTACATTCTTCACATGAGCACGTCACATTGTCACAGTCCTTAGCAATCATGGGACAGTACAAAATGACCACAGGCACAGCATGTGCAAATAAATTCATTACAACACACATTCCCTGTGTGCATGTTACTCCTCTGTACAAGCACATCACTCTGACAAGTGTAAGTGCAACATGTAGTGCTAACAATCTCATAAATTGGAAATAGATGGTGGGTGTGTCACCTCTGTACAGAGAGGCTGTTTAGGGTGTCACGTATTCGAAATGCCATTTCTGTGTGTCAAAGATAGTACATAATCCCACTCATCAGCGTTTCACATGTGTCCCAAATCATTACATGTCGGCTGTCATTTGTGACCTACAATTGACAACAGGGCTTCTTTTGGGCTCAAATATGTACCACCATGATGCAGGGATGCACCCTGTGACTCAAGTCCCACAACATGAGCTACATGGACGTAAGGGGGAATCACTGCCCCTACATTCGTCCATGCTTTCATACTTGATTAATCATGAACATGACACATCTGTGTGTATTAGAATGTATTATTCACGTTCAGTGGAGTGTTGAAGCTGTCTTAGTACTGGGCCATGCAGACAACAATTTACAATGTTACCCTGTGGAGGGCCAGCCAGAGTCCTTTAGGGATTGACAAGTTACTCGGAAGGGGAAGAGTCCAGTCTGCAGGCTGATTGCTGTGTCATTGTTGAGCATGCAAAATATGGCAGTCCATGTTGAGGTCCAAGATTGGTGTTGCAGAGTGTGTCGGGGGACAGTGGAAGGTGTTGTTCCAGGGCATGATGCAGAGGGCATACCCAAGCAGAAACAAGCCATATGGCGGAGATGAATGCTACTGCTTCCTCCTTACCACTAAGGCAGATTCATCCTCATCTTCGTCCTCTGACGTTTCATGTGCCTCACATGTGGGTGGTGGTGTTTGGTTTCAGCACTGTGTGACATCTGACACATCAGGGGCCGGAGATGTGGATGTAGAAGTGGCAGCAGCATTCATCTGCGCAATGTCTTGTGGCATCACTCCCATGATGAGGATCTGCAGGGCATGGAAGATCCCATCTACAGCTTTCTCGTGTGCAGCCGTGCTAGCCATTCTTTGCGCCTGCATCTGCTCCATGTTCTCCATGACCCTCCTCATGTTTCCCAAATCAGGGATGACATCGCTGTAGCCACTCTGACTAGACAGTTGTTGTTGTCTCCGAGTCATGACTCCAGCGATGCCAGCCATGGATTGTTGGAGGGCATGGGGCGGACTGTGGGTGTTCGTTAGGGAGTGTAGGTGGTCCCTGATGGGACTTAGACACCCACGTATGGCATCTAGTTTGGCTGCCATGAGGTCGAACCCCACCCGCACCTGTTCAGCCAGCTCCTTCTGGCAGTCTAACACACGGCGTTGGAACGCCATGTGTTCTTCGGTGAGGTGCTGGGAGCCAGACGTGGTGGTGGGTGCTTCCTGCTGTGTGGTCTGTGCAGGGGGTGGGATCACCTCGATGGTGCTGGGCTGCCCTGCTACTGGAGGTGGGGTGCGGAGGTTGTCCATGAACCGTTGGAGTTCATCAAAGTTGATGTCCTGGAGGTCATCTCCATCATCGCTGACATGATGTAGGGTCTGCTCTGCAGGAGGTGTTGATTGTCCCTCTGCAATGTAAAGGGGAGATGCAGTTTCACAGTGTGTTCCATGTATGTTGACGCATTGGCGGAGTTTACATACAGACTGCATGACAATGTACATTGTGACTGTTTGTGAGGAGATGCCTATTTGATGCGGGACAGTGGACGTTTGTACTACATCACGGATGTGAAGTTGTACTCGTACATTGTCATCTCACAGTTTCCTGCTATGCCAGATGTGATTGGCCATTTTGTACACACATGCGGCACCAGTTGTGTCCTGTGTTCTGTAGTGAAAGTGTTGCAGTTTGTATCACATTGTTGTCAATGTTGAGGTGCTCTTATTCCTATGTGTGTGTGCTGCATTGTGGGTGAGTCACCCCTGCAGCTCTGATTTGGCTGCCCCTTATCCCTTTCAGGTGGTGTGCCTTTGACTTCTGTGCTTCTACAGTGCTGAGATGTTGCGGACTTGGGTAAATTGGGCTCTTGGTCGAGTTGTGACTCTTGGGCATGGTTTGTCCGCAGATGTGTTTTTGACATCAGGGGTTGTTTGTGCAGGTGGATGTGTCAGAGTGTGACCTGCTCCTTTCGGATGTGGTCCACACTTAGTCACCTCAGTGTCGTGGCGTGCACCATGTCATGATAATTGGACTGCAGCCATGCTAATCGTCATGCAGTGTCACTTGCATTGTCAGTGTGGCTCACGGACCCGCAGCTTTGCTGGGTTCAGCACATGTGTATGGGTTTGTTGTGAGATTAGTGATGTATGGGGAGGGCCCCCTCCGGGCACATTGTCGATGGGGGCCTGCTTGCTGTTTCTATGTGTGCTGCAGTATGCCAAGGAGATCAGGGACATGATCCAGAGTCATTGTGGGTGTGCAGTGTGCTCTACTTAATTGTGCATGTGTGCCATTGTGCCCATCTCCCCCCATCCCCCCAGTCCCTGGTCGGTACTCACCCTGTTGATTTTGTGTCAGGTCATGTTGAGCAGTGTCCGGATCCACTACTCCTGGCACAGTATCCCGACTGATGACTGTGGCCACCATTTTCTCCATGTCATCCAGCTCCTGGTGTGCCGCTGGACCCCCACCTCCAATCTGCGTTGCTGCTTTCATGTTGGCATTGAGTTTCTTCTTGGTTTTGCCCTTCACATCATTCCAGCGCCTCTTGACCTCTTCCATTGTCCTCAACTCTGCAACTGCATTCACATGGTCCAAGATAGTCTGCCATGTTTGCGTCTTTGTTGCCAATGACACGTTGGAGGTGACGAACAGTTGTTGGTAGTGTTCTATCACCTCCGTAACGATGATCCTGTTTTCCTGCGGACTGAACCGCGTCTTCCTCTTCCTCTTCTCCTTGGCCTTCCCCGACCCCGAGGTTCCTTGCTAGTTGTCTGTGGGGCTTGTGGTGTTCGCGTTGTCCTCTGCACTCGGTCCGGGTGCATCCATGGTGCTACGCAGTTTCACTTTTTTTTGTCTTCATTTTTTTTCTGCTTTTATGGTGCATTTTCCCGCATGACGTGTGGGAATTGCAGGCCTATTGCTGGTTATCGCTGATTTTTGTATCGCGATTTGGGGCATCGCAACTTTTTTCGCGTTTGTGTTTCGCATTTTTTCTGCGTTGCGTTGATTTTAACGCGGTCATTTGGCGCGTTATCGTGTGACTATCGCATGGTGCCGCCGGGTTGAGAATACAACGTTAACACAGTGTTATTTTCCCGCGATGGACTGCGATGTGCAAAGTTGCGTTAAGCTAATTTTGCGATAATTATCACACGTTCTTGAGAATATCCCAGATGATGCCTAACGTACACTGAACACAATGGGTCCATTCATAAAGGCATTTATGAATTTGTTTATGACATAAGAGCATTTATGAGTATTACATGTATTCATAAGTGCCTTACTGAACTGGCCCCAAATCATCTAAAATGGGGATATTCTGTGAATATTCATATGCAATGAGTACAAGTAGAGAATAATATGCCCTCTTTGCATCTTTACTAATATGGATTTGAAAAATTTGGGGCCAATTCACAAACACATTCATGAGTATGTGATTTAGTGATAGAGCGAAATGTTCTTGTGAATTGTAGGGGTGCATCATAATCACTGATAGGCCGCACCCACATGTATTCAGACATATATTCGTTTATATTCCATTGTATACTCATGTATGTTTAGTAAAGAATGAATAGTTCGCTGAGACAAAGCGAATCAGCAGCATAATGATGTTAGGATAACGATGTAATGTAATGCTTATTGAATTGGGTGAACATAATGCATAGAGGAATTAGTTCGTGTGTAATGAAATTGTAGTAGGTTAAACGTGCACCATATTAAAGTTGCACATGTAATTCATTGTTTGCATATGAATCGTAATGAAAATGCTTATAGGGAGAAGTAAGATGAGTGTTTAAAAGTCATATGTAAAGGCCTGACTACATATATGCTTAAGGAAGGCCTGGTTTATTTTATGTTAGCTTAGGTTGTAGGCCGAGAAAAGTTTCTCTTGGTAAGGCTCTGTGGGCACAAACGGTAGATTTAATTTGCACAGTAGAAGGTTTCTGTTGAAAGTATCTTTCGTTGCAGGTGCAAGGACACATGTCTCGTTAGTAAGACTAACTCTTTGTTTTCGAAAGCTAGAGAGAGGGGAGGCATGGTACGGGGAGTGAAATGGAATTTAGGGATGATACTTTCAGCGGAGAAGGTGCCTGGGACTCAAGGTCATCGCAATCGTCCAGGATGAAGTAACCGTTTTGATGGAAAAGCACAAGAAAGAAGACCTGGCCAAGGAGGCGTGACAAAGGCGTGTACAATTGTATTGTGGTTTTGTATTAGGGATAGTGCCCTGAGGGAGGAGGCCAGAGAAGAGGTAGGGGAGACCTGAGAGAAGGACAGAGCTGAGCTTAGGTATTATGTGATTGCACTTCTTAGGAAGTCCTCACAGCTGAAACCTTTTATTCACTCTTGCCTGGGAAAATCGTTATGCAGGGATGTCACTTAGCGTTAGTGTAGGGACAGCAATTGATTTTAAGCTTGTTTAGTCCAATGAAGAGCAACTTAGAAATTGGAGCAATCATAGTCTGGTTGATCCTTCTAGAACTTTCTATTCTCCTTATCCTGAGTCGGATGAGATTCCTGCGTAGATTATTATTTGTATTAGTGCCCATCTATTTCTTTAACCTCATGTTGAGGTGCTTGCACGTTCAGTTATTTTTGGCGATAATAAATTCTCAAACTTGAATTCGGAGTCGGTGGTCCTTTCAGACAAAATGAATGCTGATATATAACCTGATGAGATTCTCTCCTTTACACTATTCAACAGGTAAAAAGATCTTGGCGACCAGAAGGTTCTTATAGATAATTAGATAAGAATCGGCGTTAACAGTTGGTAGCAGAGTAGGATGGTTACCTTTGATGGTAAGGGGAGATCTAGAGCAAGATAGGAGATTAAGTTGCCCCATAGAGCCCGAGTGACGCAGATCCAGAGGACCGTGGGAGAAGGATGTCGGAGGTCGTGGAAAACTGACGGAGAGTGCCGGTGCGGCGGAAGTAGCAGTTCGTAGTAGAGTGAGTATGAAAAGAGTGATGTTTGGTAGATTGCGGTGTTTTAATGTTGATGTGATGGATGCGAAAGATTGTTATGTGTGTATGCAGTTGCCTACTTCGGTGGATGAGGGTATTAGGTATCACCATCTTCCACTGACTTATGGTATTTCATGTAGTCTTTTGCTTAGTTTGTTTTATGAGAGAGATCAGTTCGAGTATTTCTTTTCCAATTTCGACGCAGTGCTTCCTGAAGTCCCAGCTTACAAGCATTTGAATAAGTATGACTATTATAAGACCGAGGACAGACTGAGGAAGTACTTCATACCGAGTTTGGAATTGGATACAGCATTCGCACACAGAAACAATCTGACTTGTTTGATGTCGGATGTAGAGAGAAAGTTTGTAGATCAGGTCGAGGATAGGTATAGAAAGCTGACTCACTCCCGAGATTTAGGGCATCACAGGACTGATTGGACAGAGGAAGAACAGTTGCATAAGACCAAGGGAAGCTATGGTCCTATAGCGTTAGATAAGGAACAGAGGGGTAAGTTGTGTATAAGGCGTTATCAGACTTACTACGAGAAGGTAGCAGTGGGACAGAGTACCTGTGATCACGTTTTCACCATGGCAGATGTAGCAAAAGATTTTCTCCAAAGTCCTGTACAAGTGATACCAACGGTGTATTACGTATGTGGGAAGAATGCTTATGTGAGGTTGCCTGCAAATTGGTATGGAACATGTTATTTGGCAATAATATTTCCAAAGATTTACCATACGGAAGATTTAAATCTTCTGGAAGGTGGAGAGCATTCAAGAACGAGAAGAGCTGCAAGTGCAGGAATCGTTGTGGGGGATATCTTTGGAGCTATGATACCTAGTCTGGGAGTAGTCTTGAATGATGTGAAGATTCGGAGGTTAGCGACTGTGGTGGATGAATTTTCGATGAATACAGCAAAGTCGTTGGTGTTAGTGGAAGGAGAGATGTTGTCGATAAGGGGAATGGTTTTGCAGAATCGCCTTGCTTTGGATGTCCTATTGGCAAAAGAGGGCGGAGTCTGTAAAATGTTGAAGGTTCAAGAGTGCTGCACTTATATACCAGACCGTAGCAAGGATCTGGAGAAATATATAAGTAACATCACTACGATCCACACAAAGATAGCGGATTTGACCGAAGAAGGGGCCTGGGAAAAGGTCGGCAAGGGTTTTGGTCAAGTGGGAGGTTGGTTTGCGAACCTAGGAAAGGGATTCCTTGGATACTTTCTGAGACCCCCTCCTTATCTTGGTGGGTTGTGTGGTTGGCTTGTGGATTGCGATCAAGGCCTACAAGTGGTATCGAGCAGGCCGAGTCAAGAGAGCTTTGAGGGAAAATGACATGAAGTTGGCAAGACTGCAGGACAGTCAGTATCAAAGGCTCAAGAGCATGGAGAAATTTAGATCAGGGAAGATGGCAACAAGTTCTGTTTAGGTCGGTTCCTTCTCCGAGGGAGTAGAATGAAATATGATGACAGGAGTCATCAAAGGGGGAACTGATAGAGCGAAATGTTCTTGTGAATTGTAGGGGTGCATCATAATCACTGATAGGCCGCACCCACATGTATTCAGACATATATTCGTTTATATTCCATTGTATACTCATGTATGTTTAGTAAAGAATGAATAGTTTGCTGAGACAAAGCGAATCAGCAGCATAATGGTGTTAGGATAACGATGTAATGTAATGCTTATTGAATTGGGTGAACATAATGCATAGAGGAATTAGTTCGTGTGTAATGAAATTGTAGTAGGTTAAACGTGCACCATATTAAAGTTGCACATGTAATTCATTGTTTGCATATGAATCGTAATGAAAATGCTTATAGGGAGAAGTAAGATGAGTGTTTAAAAGTCATATGTAAAGGCCTGACTACATATATGCTTAAGGAAGGCCTGGTTTATTTTATGTTAGCTTAGGTTGTAGGCCGAGAAAAGTTTCTCTTGGTAAGGCTCTCTGGGCACAAACTGTAGATTTAATTTGCACAGTAGAAGGTTTCTGTTGAAAGTATCTTTCGTTGCAGGTGCAAGGACACATGTCTCGTTAGTAAGACTAACTCTTTGTTTTCGAAAGCTAGAGAGAGGGGAGGCATGGTACGGGGAGTGAAATGGAATTTAGGGATGATACTTTCAGCGGAGAAGGTGCCTGGGACTCAAGGTCATCGCAACCGTCCAGGATGAAGTAACCGTTTCGATGGAAAAGCACAAGAAAGAAGACCTGGCCAAGGAGGCATGACAAAGGCGTGTACAATTGTATTGTGGTTTTGTATTAGGGATAGTGCCCTGAGGGAGGAGGCCAGAGAAGAGGTAGGGGAGACCTGAGAGAAGGACAGAGCTGAGCTTAGGTATTATGTGATTGCACTTCTTAGGAAGTCCTCACAGCTGACACCTTTTATTCACTCTTGCCTGGGAAAATCGTTATGCAGGGATGTCACTTAGCGTTAGTGTAGGGACAGCAATTGATTTTAAGCTTGTTTAGTGCAATGAAGAGCAACTTAGAAATTGGAGCAATCATAGTCTGGTTGATCCTTCTAGAACTTTCTATTCTCCTTATCCTGAGTCGGATGAGATTCCTGCGTAGATTATTATTTGTATTAGTGCCCATCTATTTCTTTAACCTCGTGTTGAGGTGCTTGCACGTTCAGTTATTTTTGGCGATAATAAATTCTCAAACTTGAATTCGGAGTCGGTGGTCCTTTCAGACAAAATGAATGCTGATATATAACCTGATGAGATTCTCTCCTTTACACTATTCAACAGGTAAAAAGATCTTGGCGACCAGAAGGTTCTTATAGATAATTAGATAAGAATCGGCGTTAACATTAGTACTCCCGAAGTATTACTTCACATACTCATAAATGCATTTGTGACACAGCCTCAAAGTACAAGTAAATAAGTATTCCCATTCCTTGTTTTTAAGGACAACGAACTAGATGTTCTTTAGGAAGGGAAAGGAGGAAGTGAAAAAGTAAGGTGGTAAGATTGATGTAAGAAGAGCAGGGGAGCATAGAGGAGAGGATGAGAGGAAGGTTGGAAACAATTAAATCATGTATATAGTGCATGATATTGGTCATAGAAAAAGGTAGTTCATAAGTAAATATGAGACCTCTATTTGCATACAAACATTTTCCCATGGCAAGCACCTGGGAAATTTAAATACAGCCAAAGCATCTGGGTGGACTGTGGTCCAAAATTTCTTTCATAACAATTCGTGAATCACTCTGTATTTACTTACATTTCTAAAACTGAGAAAAGTGATCTCCTAAAAAATCGTTATGAACAAAAATCCGTTACTTAAAAATATGAATACGTTTTTGAAAAATACAATTTGATTCCTCTAAAACAACAGACTCTAAAGATAAAAATAGATTCTCGAAAAAAAAATGACCTGCAATTTACGAACGTAAAACCAATGGAAAGTCGTATATTCAACACAGTTCTCAAATCACGAAAAGAAAACTTTCTTCCAGGCCCTAAATGCAAGGAAGGAAAGGAAACCGGCGTGCTTTTATGGCTCCTTCCCTTTGCACGCGAGCTAATTGCTAAATTAAGTGACTAATACAAGCCAGTTACAGTAAAACATAACAAGACCACGAAACGCAAGGGCAACCAACCATCTCCGATGGGACCTGCAAACATAAGTTGTTTAATGTTTCAACTCACACGGCCTCAACCCTGCACATCCCTCATGTGGTTCTAAACATGGACAATGTAAGTGGGCCATCGTGGAGGGTATGCCACATAGAGGGCAGATCGCTATTAAGTGCTGTCACATGGGGAGTAAACTCTGCTAAGTTCAAGGGAGAAATAACAAAACATTGTGAACATGATACCGATAGTTTAAGTGTACACTTTCAACCTCCTTGGATGCATACAAAACATCAAGGGCTAAAAAAGAATCATGCATGCTGTGATATGTACATTCTACACCATGAAATTCTGCCTCTAACACATGACCTGTAAAGCTAATGATAAAATGTGCAAACATACAGAATAAGGGACCTGATGCTACAGTGTTCCATGCTCATCTGTGCATTCATTCTGAATGATTCTGTCCTTGAGAATGATATAATATAAGAGAAGCCCACAAATAGGAATGATGCAGTAGTCACACAGGGTTCCCTGTGCAACAGTCTGTAGGTCCAACAGACCAGATGGGTACTTTCTCTTCATTAGTGGAGATGATGGCTTGCGATGAGTACTCTAGAAGGACTTTCTAGGATGAAGTATATACACATGCTTTGAGGGTGGTTATTGCTGCATTCACGTGTCTCTAGACTTGTAATTCCTACCATTAAGTCCAGTCATGGGTGACCCATATCAATAAAGTGAAAAGAGGCTAGTTAGGCAGCTGGACAACTCAAATGACCCCTTGACAGTCTTGCAGCTTTGATGCATCCAAGTGGAATTGGAAACCAGCGTCTGATCCTGGGGTTCTTAGTAATTTCAGACCAATTCCCTTGCTACCTGCCCCTGCCATGATCTTAGAGAAGATGGTGTATAAGCAACTGGCAACCTTCATATAAACCAATGGTCTCCTTCATGCTTCCCAATAGGGTTTTAGTGCTGGCCATAGCAACAAGAAAGCTCTTTTAGAAGTTTCTGAATCGATACGAGAGTCCATTGATCTAGGCGCCTTGGCCATGCTGGTGCTGCTGGACTTATCAGAAGCATTCGATACGGTTGCACACTCAATCTTGCTCAGTAGACTTAATCAGGCCAGAATGCACGGCATGGCACTGTCCTGGCTAATATCCTTTCTGGAGAATCACATCCAACAGGTGTTTCTTCGCCCTTTTCATTGATCGCAGAAACCTCTGAGGTGCGGGGTGCCGCAGGGCTCGGGACTAAGCCCGTTGCTCTTTAACATCTACCTCACCCCAATGGCTACTCTGATTGAATCTTGGGACGTGAAAGTGGTGTCTTACTCGGACGACACGCAATTAGTGTTCTCCTTTAAAGAACACTCAGTGGAGGCTTTTCACAATTTCAAGGCATGCCTAAAAAACATCTCAGTTTGGATGAATAAGAATTGCCTGAAATTAAACGGAGATAAAACGCAAGTCCTATTTTTTAGCCAAGCGTCCCCTCCTCCACCTAATCTTTGGTGGCCGTCAGAACTGAACCCACCCATCCCCCTCAGAGTCAGCCAGGAATTTGGGAATCGGGTTGGATAAGGAGCTCTTTATCTCCTGCGAGGTATGACAATCTCCTCCACATGTTTTTAGAAGATGAGGGAAATAAGGAAATTCATACGCTTTCTGCCGGAGGAACATCAGAAGATAGTGGTCCATGCGCTGGTCATGTCCCACTTGGACTATGCAAACTGCCTACGTTTGGGGCTACCGGCATACTTATTGCGCAGGCGACAAATTATCCAAAACTCCGCGGCAAGGCTGATTAGGCGGGTATCTTTGCGTAACCACATCTCTCCGCATTTGAAACAACTTCATTGGCTCCCCATAAACAGGAGGATAGAATTCAAGTCAGTGATTCTTGCTTTTAGGGCAACCAGAAACTTGGGACCTATGTATCTCCAAAAGAGGTTGCAGCTTTACCATCAAAAACGGGTCTAGAGATCCAACAATCTACAACTACTGAAAGTCCAGCGGTTCCGCAAAGCCCGACTGGGCGGTAGATATTTCGCGGTGCAGTCCACAATACTATGGAACTCCCTCCCACTCCACCTGCGCCTGCTTGAATCAGAAATAGAATTTCGGAGAGCTTTAAAAACCTGGCTCTTCAGCAGATATAACGGCCCACACGACCCATACATTAGTTCTCCGCTAGCGCCGGGCCACATCCGCTGAGGTAGCTGCGTGCTATAGAAATGCTCATTCATTCCTTCAATTCCCCAACAATGACCACCCCTATGGGAGATTTCTGGGTAGATCAAGGAAAAGTTAGACTCTTCTTCTAATAATGGCTTCGCCATGTGACTTGCACGCATTTCGTGTGACAGAGCATCAATTGCTATTGATCGCACGTTTGGGTATGATAGAATGACTAGGAAGGTTATCGTTGCTGCTGGCACGTAATGTGTGTGTGTTTGGCTGGTTTGTTGTCCTGTTTATCTAGGTCCAGGTCCCTTGCCTCCATCTCCTGAGGATTAAAGAAATGCTTTGACAGCATTTGATGACCTTTGCATGGTTATTTGCAGTGACTTTGCATTATTGCCTTCTGCTGCTCATTATGCTAGTTGGTTGCTCGGACTGCCTTCAATTATTTATGCTATGTGGACGTTGTAGACGTGTAAAGTTTGTTAACATTCAAAATATCACTGCCGGAATATATGATGTGTTGTCTCTTCCGTCTCATTGTTGCTTCCATTTTTTCAATGTGCAGACTTTTCAGTGATTTCAGTAGTGTCTGCTTAAGTTACCTCGTGTTGGCTTTAAGTGTAGACCTGCCCATGCTTTATCTACATTTGCATACAAGTTTGTTTTATTAGTTGCCGGCCTTGCTGTTTTCTTGATGGGGACAACTGGTAGTGATTTTAGCTGTCTATCATTCTGAACTTAGACAGTTGGAGCAGAATGAATGCTCTGGTTAGCTTCCGCAGTGTTTGAAAGGGCAGTGGTAGAAAGTCTGCCACATTTTCCATCTTTGTGTACTGCAAAGGGCAAGGAGGTCATACGAGGTCATCCGAGGTACTGCTGTTTACTTCCTTTATGTGACCAAGATGTTACAATTTGTGCCCCAATCACTCTCTCTCTCAAGAAGAAACTGAACACCAGTAAGTATGGGCTTAAATGGCTGGAGACGCTTTCTGTGACCCACTAGCTGCCTGTGTCAGTACTATAAAGTACAACACGCCACGTTGGAATGCTGTGCTTCACGTTGCCTCTTTGTGAAGTGGTGTCTTTCTTATTTCTCGGGACGTTCATTTAATTGAATTTGATGTTTAGCATATGATAGCAGTTCAAGGTTAAGAGCCTAGATTTCCTATAAAGTCAGACATTGCCCTGTTCTCCCCTGGACATTTAAGGGAGAGATTACACCGTCTTTGTCGAGGACATACCTGTGCTTTGAGATAACACAGAGGGGCAGATTTACAAGCCCCTTGCGCCACTTTTGCGCCGCCGTTGCGTCACTTTTGTGACGCAGCGGCGACGTAAACCATGCGCCACGTTGCGCATTATTTACAACGTGACGCATCTAGGGAGATGCGTCACGTTGTAAAGCCCTGCGCCACATGAAACCTGCGTCAGGTTTCATGTGGGCGTTCCTCCGCAGGGTGGGCGTTCCGTCGAAGGAAAGCCTCGTAAAAGTGACGCAGTGAAATCTACAAGATTTCACTGAGTCACTTTTCCGACTGCGCTGCGACGAATCCTTACGCCTGCTTCAAGCAGGCGTAAGGAGTGGCGCACCACGTTAGGTATGGGCAGCCCACGAGCATTGCTGGAGTTGCGTCGCGCTTGCGACACGACTCCAGCAATGCGCCGCCCTTGCGCCACAGGATGCGACACGCATCGGCCTTTCCTTGCGCCACGGGGCGCCGCATTGTAAATGCGGCGCATCCGTGGTGGCGCAAGGAGAGAATTGCGTGTCGCAACTATTCTGGCGCATCCCTGCTGATTTGCAGGGATGCGCCAGAAGTTGTAAATCTGCCCCAGAGTGCTTGAAGTTAGAATGACTCGTGCTTTTGGTTTATTTTCAATCAATTTAAAGGAATTTAGGAAAAGGTAATCCTGTGGCATGCAATGGAGCAGTACCTTCTTGTTTCAGCCCGTCAGAGGGGCGACTGCCTCTCGTTCAGCGTTCATGGTGACAGAGCATTGTGCGGTGTATCTCAAGCGGAGAGACAGTGACACCCTAGTTAGAAGGCACCGGTGGTAAATTGATGGCAGTCTCCCAATATCGAATTGTACTGCGCCATTGATCATTTTACATTAGAGGGAAATGAGCCCGTATTGTGCACGTGAAGTCAGCCTTTACCCAGGAAGGCAATAGATCACCGTCCACTCAGACAGGCTCTGCTCATTAATACTGAGGCATTAAGACAAATAGCTTAGGCAAACAATAGCGATCCTTAGCTGGCGCTTGGAAAAATACGCATCTCTCATTACTACATGGCATGCTTTGGGGGCAGGAAGATTTTTCTTGTAAGTAAAGGCAAGCATGAACTCCATACATTATGCACAGAAATAATAAAGGTGTTTAAAAATGAAGGTTAGTTCAATTTCGGTGGCGTAAAACCCACAATAGTATTTGAATTCATATTTTTGAGAATTGTGACATTTAAATAATCCACGTATGTCAATCAATACTGTAACAATGAAACGCTGTATGTGCTTTGACATTAAGACAAGGCCAATTTATGTAAAGTAAGAAATAACACAAGAGATGTATTTAATTTTCAAGACAGCGCCGAGATTAAAAGGCAGGGAAGTGGATCTTAGCATTACTGATTCATACATCTAAGGACACCTAATACAGTTTGACAAATGAGAAGCGCTGCATTATTTTATGTTGTTTGTTCTTATCCTGCTTATGTGATGGGGCTGAGGGATGCTCGAAAGTGGAGCTGTGTCATGTATATGTTGAGAACACAGATATTTCCCTACAAAACTTTAAGGGCATGAATGCAAGTAGCCCAACATTCCCATTTTCAGCCAAAAACTCCCCCTTTTCGACCCAAAAATTATTACGAATGACCCCACAGTTCCAGGCAAGTAAGGAGGCAAGTTTTAAGTCTCTCTGCCCTGTAGACGTGGCAGGGACCCAAACCATTGTACTCAATCATTTAAGGTAGGCTCTGCATTCAGAAAGTGTCTCCACATGCAGGTGTCCGAGCTTTCACGTTGTTGGCCCCTAAGAAGTGGAATGAACTGCTGATCACTATTAGACAGGAGACTAGCTTTCCGTGATTGAGAAAAAACGAAAGACTTTAGTATTTTAAAGGCCTTAGCCTGTTAGGTGAATGTAGTTTGTTTTTTTAGTGCTAAGATACCCATGTCTAATTAGCAGAGTGCTATACAAATTAATAATAATAATAACAATAACAGTGAGGTCTATATTTTTAGATAACAGTCAAAATAATGAATACACGTCTACATTACATTAGTATACATTATAGTATACTAATGCAGTCGCACATTTAAATAGCAAAATCTATAATTTTATTTTGCGTCTAGGTGCAGATGGCAGATTTTTATCATTACCCAGTTTCAAAGGCATATATTTTATAGGACTTGGATTGATTTCAGTCTGAGTGCACCCATCAGGATCCAAGAACATGAACAACAATGGTGGCCTTGCCATCCAACCCGCACATAGATAGTAACACCGAAATATCAAGGCAATGTCAGTAGTAAAAGCAAAAGAAGTATGTCTTGGCTGGGTGCTCTTTCGGTAATGGACCCCGCCACAGGGATCCTGTTTGGCAATATTCAATAAGAAAACCCAAGCGCACACATGCAGTCCATGGTTGAAGTATAAATTAGATATAATAATCTTCTTGTTTTAGATTTGCAGTGTGTGGTCAAAGATGCTTTATTCTCTGCACAGACATATGGTGGTTCAGTAGAAGTACATTCTTCATTACAGATAGGCAGCCAACATGTGTTTCAGCCGAAGAGTTCCTTAAGGCTGCAAAACGATATTAACATGTGGTTTTTGTATATGTGTACAGATGGTAAGGAACACAAGTAAAAGACTAGTGTGACATCCATCTCCAAAAGGCATTCTTCATCACACCGTAGTGTATAAGTGATGAAACGGCAAGAGTCCAAGAGAGACATAGCATACGGAAAAGAGTTAGGTTTATGAATGATCGGTAGAGAGATCCCACTAGTTAAAGATACATTTAGAAATAATCTTATAAAAAATTAGTATGCGGTGAAGCATTGAATACGTGCATGCCAGGTAGAGACAACCCAAGTACCTCTAACCTAAAAGTGCAGGGTGAAAATAGGGATGGTGTGCAAGGGCTGTGAAAACTGTGACCTAAATAATGTTATGTTCCCCAACCTAAGCCTAAGTAGCAAAGCGAACTTTCATGTACATTTTGTCCTACCTTTCTCAGCATAACAGTTCTAGCACTGACCTTTTACCCAGTTATGTGCTGAATAAATGTCAATTGATTTCCTTGAAACCAGCCTCATTTATTATGCATGAGGATTCGTAGTAAAATTCCCTGCACATGACGTACATAGCAGGATTAACACTCTGTACGAAAGTCATGACCATCTTCATCCTAGGGCGACAGAACTACTTTGCATAATTGCAATTATTGATTTAGGATAATGTACATAATTGTACTTGCAACATATTGATTGTGGTAGGAACCCCAAGGCTATCTTTCTGGTATAGAAGAACCGCACCGTCACAAGGTAACCAGAGGAGATGCTTCCACGCCGACACAAGACACTGAGGTCCCTGCACGCTGAAGCTTCAACACACAGCGGCCTGACATTCCTTGCGGGGTGTCCAACATGTGACCAAGACGGGGTCCTTCATTCTCTCCCATCAGGTAATGGGGTTGGCTCTTTCATAGGGGATTCTTGGCTTTACACCCACATATATGATAGGTACAATTAGGTACACTTAGGTAGTATCCGCATCGTAGGAGTACGCTTGATTACTGTCATGTTTATATGCCTGCCTATATTAACTGTTTTAGCACCATGGTAGAATTCTACCTTCTATTTACTCTGCTGGTGCTTGTAATCTTTTACATTTACTTATGTCTAATGATTGTCGCAGCAAACATGTTTTGTACTAGAATGACCCTGGTTCAATAAAAGCTTATTGAAAATGACCCCAATGTTTATTCTGTGTATCTCTCTGAGACTAAGTGAGCACGATTGACTGAGCGAAAAGTACTGTACTGTTTCCACGATCCCTGGAGGGTCAAGGGTTGTCATGTTCGATGGTTTCCAGAAACTATTCGCTTCTTGGTAAGGTTAAGAGGCTTATGGTGGCACTGTGAGCTAGCTGGTCTATAGGCTGACATATCCTTTGGGGGTGTCCAGAACCAGTTTTGGCACCAAGCCCATAGTTTATGTTGTCCAACAAACGTGCAGATCTTATGTATTTTTAGGAACTACACGTCAATAACACACATACATGCGCTCTTCTCAAACTCTGAGTGAAATGTGCCTGTATATTTGAGACTAGTATTAGGCAAATTGATCGCCGATTTCAGCAATGTCTGGAAAGGTTTCACTGTTGAAAACAGATCCAAGCCTGTGACTTTAAGATTACACCGAATTCACAAATTTCACTGTGGAAGCATTATTTCACTAAAGTATTTTATTACCATTGTTCTTTACCATATACATCAAATGAAAGTGATGGTTACATGGTGTTGATTCCCAGAACCACTTGCATACTTTTTACTAATCAAGAAACCTTCTGAAAGCTCTCCCTCGCGGGTATGTAGTGCGCTTTATAAGTGACATGATTGATTGATTGCTATTAAGCGTACGACCCTGCAGAATTCATGACTACAATTAACAGTGGAGTGATATACTAGGGGACGCTCGACCTGCCATTACCAGTGCCTGACAGCGGGGGACCAGGACCTCGAGTCCCAGCCTTCTTTGCGGCCGCTGTTGCTGCCAACGCGATCTTTGTGCACCCGGAGGCGCCCTTTAAATCTTTTGCGGGCTCCCGCACCGCGGGCCGCTCGACCTGCCATTACCAGTGCCTGACAGCGGGGGACCAGGGCCTCAAGTCCCAGCCTTCTTTGCGGCCGCTGTTGCCGCCAACGCGATCTTTGTGCGCCCGGAGCCGCCCTTTAAATCTTTTGCGGGCTCCCGCACCGCAGGACGCTCGACCTGCCATTACCAGTGCCTGACAGCGGGGGACCAGGACCTCGAGTCCCAGCCTTCTTTGCAGCCGCTGTTGCCGCCAACGCGATCTTTGTGCGCCCGGAGGCACCCTTTAAATCTTTTGCGGGCTCCCGCACCGCGGGACGCTCGACCTGCCATTACCAGTGCCTGACAGTGGGGGACCAGGACCTCGAGTCCCAGCCTTCTTTGCGGCCGCTGTTGCAGCCAACGCGATCTTTGTGCGCCCAGAGGCGCCCTTTAAATCTTTTGCGGGCTCCCGCACCGCGGGACGCGCGCGGGCGAAGCCCGGGCCAAGGGCGGGCCCGTCCTCGCCAGGAAGACACAGGGCAGGGCCACCCCCCTTTCATCTGCATTCTAGATCTGGGCCTCGAGTGTGTCAATCCCCGGATACAAAGGTACTGCTGCTCGCATGTTAAATCTGGGTACTCTTGTAGAAGCCTTTGACTGTTGCTTGTTGCCTAGCTGGGGACATCTGTAAAGTTTGTTTGCCGAATAAGTATTTCACTATGGGCAAAAGGAAATCCATGGAAGGCGGAGTAGGCAGGGGGGATGGTGGAAACGGGGGAAGAACCAGCAAAGGGAAAAAAGCAAGGAGGACAACGAAGCATGCTGGTAGTAATTGTGTAATGGACAGAATTGATACTTTAATTGAGGAATGTGCGGATATACTAACTCCGAATTCAAATTTACATCATGATAATGAACATTTTTGCCCAAGTATAGGGCAAAGAGTGAGGGTAAGCCCAAATAAATGTCCAGCTATCCCTGCAATGTTTTTACCACACAAGAAATATTCTAAAGATGTGAAGGGTGATTCCAGTAGGAACACAGCAAGGGTAGTTGACACTTCTCACCCCATTCCCGCTGAAATAGAAGAGTTAGATGATAGCCAGCTGCAATCCCAAATCCATGTGACTGCAGTCACTTGCTCAAATAGGTACACTGTATTGTCTAATGTCCAGGGAGATTGTAGTACTACACCACATGCAACAACGCTAGACAATATAGAGGGGACGGTTGCAGAACACACACCGATACCAACACTGTATGATGTAATCCATGAGGTGCATACATTGCGGGATGAAATTAGGTCTATGAGGGTGTTGCTGGAGAGCATAAGTGCTATGGTCGGGTTCCCGTTACGAGGAGAGGTTAACACCCCAGATAGTGCAACTCATGGTGCTGTGGTTCCCTTTCCATCTAACCAACCATCTGTCCATGTAAAGGAACCTGTTTCACATAATAATGCTGGTCAGTCCAAGGATGCCCCCCGGTTTAGTGAGGTGGCCAAACAGAATAAGATTCTACCGTCGCTCACTAGCACAAGTAAAGGTTCCCCTAGTGAAACAAATATTTTTAAGCCTTGTTACATGGTTAAATCATCAAGTCATCCACTATATGACTGGAGAAATAACATCCCAACACCTAGACACATTCAAAATAGTGGCCAGGATCGAAGGGGTGAACAAACCACCGAAAAGTCATATAACGCTCACACAATTTACATGGTGAATGTCCCGAAGCTAGCTCTTAGCAATAGCAGGGAAAGTGTAGATTCTCTGACTAATAAGGTGATCCACTGGATACGACACATCAGAGGGTGTTGTTCCGTGATTAGAGAAGATATTACCAAGGTGAGTAGGCTCACCTCCTTCAGTAGTTGTCGGGACTGTATTGAACTGACCCTAAAGAATGAGGAGTTGGCTGAAAATCTATGTGCCCTGGAATTTAGGTCTTGTTTGCCTGACTCATCATCAATACAGATGAGGAGGGCTCCATCTACTGTTCTGCCTAGGTTCCAGCTAGGGCAACCCCCCATGGATAGAAAAGGAAGGATGGGTAGCTCTACACTTGAAGGCAACGACTGACTGGAGCAAGAGCTCGATCCCTGGCCTATGATGGGTATTGATACAATAGTTCCTAGTGGTAGTCGTCCTGGGATAGTCTCTAATTGTATGGATAGCCTTTTAAAGCACCCACGACCCATACTCATATGCAAAACCAACTTTGAGCGCCAATGTGAGACTAGGCACATTCCGCTGGAGAATGTAAATGAATTAATGGATACTCGTCTTATTCCCACAAGGGGTACACTGATATCCTGGAATATTGCAGGGATGAGCTCAAAACTCATGTCACCAGAATGGTTAGCTTTCATCAATTGTTTTGACATCTGTCTTTTCCAGGAGACATGGCTCTTGACACCACAACACTATGCGGGTTTTCTAAATTATCATGTCCCAGCGGTGAAAGGTGGAAAAGGTCGCCCCTCTGGTGGCTTGACTATATGGATTCGTCAAGAATTAAATATTACCATAAAAGAACTCCCCTCTAAGAGTAACGATATCCAGGTGCTAAGAGTAAAGCTAAGCCCGCAAGAGACAATTGATATTTATAACATCTATGTCAGGGGAACGAGGGGGGGTAAGTCACAAGTTTTAGCAGCACTGGATGATCTTCTCAAGCTATACTCAGTGGACTCTAATATCATCATAGCGGGTGACCTAAACGTAACATTTGAGCCACTTGCTACTGATGAATGGTGCCTCACTGATGATGAAGACGTCCAGTGGGGTATCCCACAACTGGAATTAGCTCCTGTCAAGAAATGGACGGAGGTAGTTATCCAGATTAATTCCATTTGCCTTGACAAGGGGCTAAGAGCATTAAATGGGAGGATGCCACATGATAGACTAGGATTGAGCACATTTAACAACGGGTATAGCAATAGTAGAATAGATTATATTTTGGTGAGTTTGAAATTGTGGCATAAAATAGATGATATGGAAATAAGGGATCGACCTGAAAGTGACCATAACCCCCTGTGTGTAACCCATAGGGGGTGGAGGCATATACTTCCACAATGCAGCGAGGCCGACTTGTGTCCACTAGATGTAGTCCCTACCCATGATATGAGACGACTTAAATGGGTAAAACTAGTCGAAAATGCTGATGAACTGAACAGCATTTCCAATGATGTTGACAATGCCCTGCTAGAGATAGAGAATATACTGTCCACTAGTGGGAATTTAGATTGTGTCACTCAGTCACACGAAAGTTTTTTGCGCACATGAGAACTAATTTTTTTAAGAGCTGCAAGTCAAAGAAACCGAAACCCCAGAAGCCCTGCCGATGGTATAACAAAGAATGTAGACAGGCACGAGCTAGCCTTGGGATGGCGATCAAAATTGGTGAGCCTGCACAGGTACGGATGGCGAGGAAGACTTACAAGAACTCGATGCATAAAGCTAAGTGCTCCTGGGATGAGAAACGTTGGCAAGACCTTAAAGAGGCTAGTGCCCAGAATAATAGCAAACTATTCTGGAGCATCATAAAATGAGATCGTGGTGGTCAACCTGATGAACCACAAAATCATGTTTCCCAGGAAGCCTGGGTTAAACACTTTAAGCCACAGTACGCCCGATGTCCAACAGAGGAACACGGGGTGGAATTTAATTATGTGTTTTATGCTAAGAAGGCTTTTAATAGTAGGGACGTTGAGCTAGCCCTTAGAGCGGTGGTAGGTGGTAGAGCGCCAGGTCCAGATGGCGTCCCCGCAGATATGTTTATACATGATAAAGAACGATGAGGTAGGTACATTGAGATGTTGGCCAATGCCATAGCACAGGGAGCACCCATCCCGCATTCCTGGAAGGGTGCGGTAATAGTTCCCGTATATAAAAAAGGGGATAAATCATTGCCCGGGAACTATCGACCCATTAGTCTGATTGACTCATTGCAAAAGATCATGGGTAGGCTGATACTTAACAAAATGCAGGATTGGATAGAGGAAAATAGCATACTGTCCCCCTTGCAGGCTGGATTCCGGGCGTCCACTAGCACCATCGACCAGGTGTTTCGTTTTATTCACCTACACTGGAAGATAGTGGTTCTAGGTAAAGGCAGTCTCTATGCCACTTTTGTGGACTTGAAGTCAACATTTGACTTAGTCCCTCGCTCCAAATTGTGGGCGACATTGAAGGACATGGGGTTGCCAAGTGAACTTCTTTCACTCATAATGAGGCTGCATGAGGACAACTCTGCTAGAATCCGATGGGGTTCCCAGGGTATGGACACTAGCATATTTCCAGTAGAGTGAGGTGTGCGGCAGGGGTGTGCCATGGCACCCACCCTATTCTCGTTGTTTATCAACTGAATAGTTGATTGTATGTCATCTGTGAATACTGATGCCTCAACATTAGCAGGGATTAAAATACCTATTTTAATGTTCGCCGATGACACTTTGATAATTTCAAAGACTCCCAGCAGACTCCAGTGAGCTCTGCTAATTTTTGAAGAATTTTGTTCCGCTCGTGGTCTAGAAGTCAACGTGTCTAAGACGAAGTTTATGATTTTTAACTCACGTAGTGTTTTTAAAGGCAAAGTTTTAATGAATAATCGACCATTGGAACAAGTTAGAACATTCACATACTTGGGGGTAAATATTCAGAGTGATCTAAAGTGGAATCAGCAAATTGATCTAGCCACTCTTAAACACCGGCATTTGTCGGGAGTATTACATGTGGAGCACAAAAAGTCACTCACAAAACCAATTAGGCCCGTGCTCCAGGTTTATGACATGAAAGTGGTTAGCTCAGCTATCTATGGCGTTGAAGTTTGGGGGTTTGAGAACATGTCTAAACTTAGAGCATCTGAAAATAGATTCCTACGTAGTATCACTAATCTCCCACAAAGTACACCACTGTGCCCTTTACTTTATGATCTTGGCAGAAAGTCCATATTTGACATTGCAAAACTACGCCCAGTACTATATTGGCGCAGACTGTGGACGACGCCGGAATTGATGTCATATGCTTTGGGTTTTATGGACGTTATAAAATCAGATAATTTCCACAAAATAAGCTGGCTATGTGGAATTAGGGATGTTCTAATAGGCATTGGGATGAAAACACTCTGGGAGGATCCAACTACAGCATGCTTTCCCTCAAAAAAGATCCTAAAAGAAAAGTATTGGGAGATGGTGGCAAATAACACTCTGAGATGTAGCGAACCATCCTCACTGACAGGAACTTTTCTGAATTCCAAACACATCCCGAGCCTAGAACCTTAATGGGACACCATAACAAAGCCACTGGATAGGAAGCTGTACTTCCAGTTGAGGGTGGGCTCGCTGCCCCTAAAATCCTTTACGTCAAGGTGGTCGAACCCAGGTGATAACAAGTGTCCAATTTGTTCGTCACATAGTGAAACGATAGCCCATATGCTATTTGTGTGCCCAGCCTATGCAGCTCCACGCCGGATTTGGCTGAAGCCCTTATGTAATTTGCTGGGCATTAGAAAGAGTGCGGAGGCTGAAAGGATAATACGTACTAGCACCCTACCGCACATTTCTATAGGAGTTGCAAAATATTTAGGGTGGATGTGGGTTATAAGGTCTAACCTAATAGTAGCTTGAATTATACAGGTTATTCGTAATTAGATAGCCCATTGTCCGAGAGATGTAAAGAATTCTACACCACCTAAAAGTGTGTAATTTTATGTCCAGCTTTTGGTCTAATATACCAAGATGAAGCCCATGACATTGTATAACTTTGATTGTGAACTTTTAAATGTGTTCTGGTAGTTGTAAGTTTTTAATTCTTTTTAATTGAAAGTCTGTTTTAGTGGAAACCATTATCAAATGTTATTTATTCTTTTCGACACATGTCCTTTTTTCTTAGCTGTAAATGACATCTTTGAAAGAATTTGGATATTTATGTAAAACGCTTTTATGACAATGTGTCGAATAAAGCTTTTTGGACTTGGACTGGACTTGGATATACTAGTGGAGGGCAGAGGGTGTTAAACATTATCATCTCACAGTTACATGACCAGATGTTGAGCAGATTGTATGTAACATTAGAACATTGGAATGTTGAGAGCTCCATTGAAGACAATGGAGTAGCTCTGGGCTTATAATGGCCAGTAGAAGCCCAGAGCTCCAACATTCTAATGTTTGTTCACAGCTGTTGCTGTGAACAAAGGCCTCATGGAGCCTGAGGGGATTTCAACCCCTCGGGCTTCTGTTTTACAAATTAGAACATTCTGCCCTCTAGGGGTGGAATGTTCTAATAGCCTTAGAGCCTTCCATCGTGGGCTCTACTGGCCAATAACGTCCCACTCCCTTGCTAAATGCCCTTGCCTTCGGAGCAGGCCTTTAACTCTGGATCGGCCTTTAATGGCCAATAGAGCCCGCTACGGCAGGCTTTAAGGCTATAATATAAAGCTCAATAAAGTAGACTTTCACTTATATAGACTCCACAACATCAAATAACATATTGTCACAATATGAATGTGGAGATAAGGATAGTAAATCTATACTTTCCTATGTGCATACCTTGACCACATATTGGCAGTCAATCTTGTAGAGTCTATATATATGGTGGTTGATATTATAAACATTCATACCATGACATACTATGGCCCTATAGCCCGCTGACAAAGGCTATACCGGTTGTTAAAGGCCCTGAATCCTAGTAGAGGGAGAGGGCCTTTAACAACCCGTCTAGTCCGAGGCAGAAGGGCTATAAGGCTATTAGAATATTCAACCCACTATGGGTGGAATGTTCTAAATTAAAAAGAGAGAAACACAAAGACAAACATTGGAATGTTGGAGTTCCAGGCTTATACCTGCCATTATAAGTCCAGAGCTTCTCCATTGTCTTCAATGGAGCTCTCAACATTCCAAAGTTTTAATATAGCCTTATAGCCCGCCACAGCGGGCTATACCGGCCATTAAAGACCCGCACCAGTGTTAAAGGCCTGAGCCGAAGGTGAGGGCCTTTAACAAGGGAGCGGGACTTTAATGGCCGGTATAGCCCAGCTACGGAGGGCTATAAGGCTATTAGAACATTCTGCCACTAGAGGGCAGAATGTTCTAACAAATATAACAAAGGCCTCTCGGAGCTCAAGGGGATTTAAATCCCCTTGGGCTCTGAGAGGCCTTTGTTCACAGCGGCAGATGTGAATGGAAAAAAACATTAGAATGTTTCTCTGCGGGCTTCTACCTTCCCGAAGAAGCACGGAACGCTCCATTGTATTGCTCCACATTCCAGTGTTCTAATACCTGTTAATTGCTGTCTGGAGACGTTGAATGAATTTGTAGAGTGCACGGCTTACCCACAGGGCGTGCTGGCAATTGAGGGGTCTAGAGCATTTGAAAGTACATACTACTAATTCTGAAAAACCCAGGATTTATCTCTTTACCGAAAAGAGCCAAGGAGGGATGGGTCAAAGAGAAGATGGGAGGGAGACTTTGAATCTAATTACTGGTAGGGGCTAATGATGCTCTGTAATGCTGGACCGTAGATGCTAATTATTGCATGTGCCATTGAGACATCTTACTATCATTATTGTTATATGGCATTATTGATGGTCATTACTGCATGGAGCCATTGATAATCATTAATACGCTCTTGGCAAATTGATTGTACTTACTACCTGAAACCAATATTAAAGGTTTTAACTGGCTGTAAATGTTGCTATTCAATAGTTGCTAGGGTAATTGAGGCTCATTACAGCCTTTAAATATTAATGCTAATTTTTCCTTCGTGACAATACCTTAGGCCACTGATCTTTATGACTGCAAGTAGGCCATTAACGTTAATGACATTGCCCAGCCATTAATGCTTCTTACAGGCTGGATCTATCATTGCTTCTTAATGATATGGTCCTTTCAGTTCCCATAGTGACTGGTCCCACTGACAAAGAATGTGATTATTACTCAAGATCTGTAGTCACCCCCCCCCCGCTCCCCCCACTAACAACTCAAATTCTCACACTATTACTTCATGATCTTTGCCCGAGAAATACTAGGATGGATTAGTACGAATTGTTTTGAGCATTATGGGCACCACTATGTGTCACGTATTTTATGTATTGAAGCACAACAGTAGTCATAATCAAGTGTAATGCTTTAAATAAACTATATATATATATATATTGTGTTATACAATGCTATAGTGTCTGAATCCCAATAACATCAGAAAGTCACTGCTCTTCATTGACAAGCAACTCAATACTATGCGACTTTCCAGTTGTTTACTTTACCCATTTAAAACGCTTTTTAGGGAGGGTACGAACGGACAGAGCAGAAAACACTCTGCTTAGTATGGAAAATTTTGTTTGTGGGACGTTTCTTATTTAACATGATAAAAACTTGTACTTTTTTTTTACCATCTTGTACAGACTTGTTATTCAAGCTTCGAATTAAATGTAACATATTCGTTAGCATTATTACCTTTACCCAGTTAATTCTAATGGTAAAGAATACAAATAAACAAATTATTGTGAACACAGAAAATGTTTTTACATTCTAAAAAGTGAAAGGCCGCATTCATAACTTCAATACATGTTATGCCATTTTTCCAAAGCGAGGCCATCATGACAAATATGTGAACCGCTTAAAAGGTAAATCTTAAAAAACTGCCTTGAAGGATTTGTGATAATGAGGTGTAAGTGCTAAAAGACGAGTGGAGTCAAAGTAGGTCATTGCTAGTGGAAAACATACTGTCATTTAAGCTGAACTTTTACATTCTTGTGTCACTATTTTCATTACTTAGCAAACAGGAACATTCCATAGGAATTACAAGACAATCACAGGTGAAAAGGTGATCACTTTAATTTCTTAACAATTTAATGAAAGTTTAGCAACGCTGTTGCATAATTTTCCAGTTGAGAAAAAGCACGAAGGGAAAGCCTCTTTTTTCTGCCTTAAGTGTTCATCCTTATAGTATGCTCAAGAAAATTCTCTACAGCTTTTCCAAGTTAATTGGGTTATTGCCTGGTTGAGGGGGGGAAACCCTCCTCAAGCAGAGACCACAATCCTTGTCATGGGGAAGTCACAAGCAAACCCCAAATTAACCTATGCCCTCTGGTAGCTTAGCACAAAGCAGTTAGGCTTAACATAGAGGGAGTGTGTCAAGTATTTATGTAGCACTTAAAGCAATAAGAAATTGAAAAACAACACAAGAAAAATCCCACACCGAAATGTTGACATCAATCCACTGTCTGGTTCTCTGAAGCCAGTTTGGCTTTTGTCAACACACAAATAATTTTGTTATCAACAGTTTCTTGTATGAGTGGACCAACAGAACCTTTGGCCCAATCTATGAACTTGATGGGACAGTTTTGGGTCATTAGTCTGTTGGATGCTGGAATTTGTGTAACCCCTCATTTCTGTTTGTGTCTTTTGTTTGACACTTTAAGTAAATAATGTTTTTTTTTGTATGAGTCAAATTATTTTCTTTATCTCTTTGATGCTCAGTACTAAGAGATATCTCTCTATATATATTGTTGATAAAATTCAATTTATATTTCATGAGTTAGGGTTTGAATGATCCCCTTGTCAGCCTTTTGTTATTTGGTTTCCTTTTAGAAAGTTGGCATTTTCCTGCCCTAACTATTTGGTGATGCAGTCTGTTCCTGGGTTACATGACTGGGTTTAGTTGGCAGTTGGACTTTGTTTATTCCTTCCAGATAGCCACACAATAGAGGGATTAGGTGTGTCCTCAATGGGCCAACCAATGGCAGGATGGGGAGCAGATCTGGGCACAGCCCCACTTGCAACTAGTCTGTGCCTTGCCTTCATACAAAGGACCTGTCACCAAAGCATTTTTCATGCAGCCACCCTGGAGCCAGATAGGAGAGACAGAAGACTTCAAGGATATCATTGAGAATTCTCTAGAAAACTTCTCCTTCTCCAAAGAAGGCCCCAGGTATAAATAGTGGACCCTCAGACCAAACTCTTCAGTACACCTCTGGACTTGTAGATACTACAGAAGAAAGACTGCTGTGCTGCTCTTCTACCAGAAGGACTACTAAACTGCTGCCCTGCTTGCTGAGAAGAAAGACTGAACCTGCATCCTTCATCCCAGACTGAAGTGACTCTAAGGGTCAGCTGACTGAGCTCCTGTTCTGAGCAACAGGGACATAAGCTTCAGAGGCAACTGTCCATCTGACCTGCTGCCTGGACTTGCAACTGGCTCGGCAACTGGACCTGCCTGAGCCCTGCTGGCCTGGGGGAGTTTGTTCCTGACCCCCAAGAGGTGCTCCTCAGGTCCTGGACCCTTGGTGTGGTATCAGTTGTGCTCCTCTCAAAAGATAAGGAGAAATGCTGAGGTTTTGGGTCTTTGTGACCATGAGCATGCCCATTTACACCAAGATCTTGCCGACCAAGCTACCCAACAGCCCAAAGCTCTGACGAGTCCGACTCTTTGCACCACAGTGATTGCCAGCGACGCCTGGAAATCAGGTGTATGCACTTTGCGCTACAGCTTCGATATATCTTGCGGTGACCACCAATGCAAAGGTCCACAAGGACCGTTCCTGACCCCCGACAGGATCTTCATGCTACAACGATGACCGTCCGCGATGCCCAGCCTGCTCTTCATGCTACATCAACGACCATCTGCGATGCTCTCCCTGCTCCTCATGGCCTCCTCCATTGCGAACGGATCTCTTCATACTGGACTTTTGAAGGTAACTCTTTCAGTGGGACTAACCTGGTTCCTTTATCCGTACCACGCTCCATCGGAGTCGGCCTGAACTTGTGACTTTCACCTGGTCTCCCACGACCAGATAACCGTGAGTAGCGTTTTGTGCTTTTAGGTGTTTATGTACCTGAAATCTTTAAAATTGCATACCTTCGGTTCTACTGATTAGAGTTTTTGTCGGTTTGGTCTCAAAAAATGTATTACATTTTGCTCTATTCTTCTAAATTGGTGTGGGATATTTTTGTGTTCTGTTTTCATTTCATTGATGTTTGAAGTGCTGCATAAACACTTTGCACATTGCCACTAAGTTAAGCCTGGCTGCTTTTGTGCCAAGCTACCAGAGGGTCAATGTTAGACCTGGCACCATTGGCGTGAGTCTCCCCTACATTTTTTGCCTTTGCCTCCTGTGTTTTTGCTGTGTGTTGGACTCTGTTTTGCTGGTCTAGATCCTTTGGGCACTTTGCCACTGCTGTTCAGTGCCAAAGTGCAAGTGCTCCCTTTGTAAATTATTATTATGGATTGGTGTTTCCATGATTGGCTGATTTGATTTACTAGTCAGTCCCTAGTACAGTGCACTGTGTGTGCCCAGGGCCTGTAAATCAAATGCTTCTAGTGGGCTGCAGCACTGATTGTGCCACCCACATAAGCAGCCTGTAAATGTAACTCTGGCCTGCCATTGCAGAGCCTGTGTGCGGTCTAGTACTGCCATGTCGACCTGGCAAGCCCTAACCTTCCCTTTTTTTACATGTTAGTCGACCCTAAGGTAGGCCCAAGGTATCCCTGTGTGCAGGGTGCAGTGTATGTGGGCCCTGATGTGTGTGGCATGTCCTGAGATAGTGAATTACTGCCAATTTTGTTTTTCACTGTTGCAAGGCTACCTGTTCCCATAGGATACAATGGGGAGTTTGTTTATAACATCTTATAAACATAACTACCCCAGGGAACAAGGTAGGAAAATAAAGTTTAGTATGCCTGAACTCAAAATGTTAAAATGGTTGGGGAGAGGAGTTGGCCTAACGGCTAGGGCGGTCGACCGCGAATCTGGGGAACTGGGTTCGAGTCTTGGCAATGACGCTGAACATCCTGTGATTGTGGGCAAATCACTTAATCTCCCCGTGCCTAACAAAAATGAATGTGTCCTCATGTAATGCAACTGGTGCTATGTAAAGCGCTCTGATACCCGATTTGGGTCAAGTTTGCTCTATATAAAACTCTGTAAAGAAAAAAAAAATGCATCTTTTAGTGAGGGTGAATTTTACATTCTGTGTTTGAAAATACCACTTTTAGAAAGTAGGTATTTTCTTGCTTAGCCATCCAGTGTGCGTCTGCTAGGTTTGTGTATTGCATGTCTGGCCTTTGGATGACAGGGGCTGGGGAGGAGCAGTGGCTCCAGAGAGCCTGATGAGTCAGGGCTGGGCTGAATAGACCTGGGCTGCATTTAGAGTAGGGGGAGGAGATTTCCTTTCACCTGAATAGGCCTGGTATGCCAAAGACAATGCTGTCTCCACTTCCTGCCAGGAAGCTGCACCAGAGAGGACAGAACCGGTTTTGGCCAAGCACAGGGCTTCTCTGCCACCAGAGAACAAAGGATTTTGTAGTATAAATATTGGGGCCCAGACCCCAGAACTTTAGATCATTTCTGGGAATCAAGAGGAACCTTTGCCAAGGGGAAGAGCTGGAGAAGCTGAGGAGGAATACTGCCCATGCGCTGTTTGCTGTCTGGGATTGGCCTGCAGTGGCTACTTGCTGCCAAGGAAAGGAGAAAAGGACTTTGCTGTTTGCTGTGTCCTCTGCTTGAAGAAGATCTCCAAGGGCTTGAAACTGAGCTTGCTTCCTGTTCTGAAGTTTCAGGGACACAAAGACTTCTCCAACAGCTTCCCTGAACTGCCTTGCTGGGAGTTCTGACCTGCAAACAGGTGCCTGCTGTTGTTTTGGACCTCTAGAGAACTGTTTTCCGCTGGGAGCTGGAAAATCAACGCAACATCGAGAATCGTGACTCATCCGTACCTGTTTCCGACGCATCGCCGAAGAAACCGTCGCAGCGCCTGCAGCGGCTCGAGAAATCGCCGCACGCCGCATCGAGTGCAACAGTTGTCGAAGTCGGGGATTACCGCTTCGATCACGACGCAAGGCCTGCTGTGCCGCTGCAAGAATCCACGCATCGTCCTGGATCGTTGCATCGCAGCACCAAGTCTGTTGCATCGTTGGGGGACGCGGTAAGGAACCGACGCATCAACTCCCCCGGAGCAGGGAACCGACGCATCACCTTACCTGAGTGTAAGGAACCAACGCATCACCTTCCCTGCGGCCCGTTTTGATTGTTTGCGTGACGCATCCAAGGTACTTTGTGTGAAAAGTGTCACATCTGCAATTTATTTTGAACTGAACTATTTCTACCATCTGAAAGACATATTTTTGTTACTGTACTGTGGATTTTTGTCCTTTGGTCTTGTTTTGGTTTAGATAAAGATAACTTATTTTTCTAAACTCATGTGGTGTCCTTTTGTAGTGTTTTCACTGTATTACTGTATGTGTTCACAAATGCTTTACACACTGCCTCTGAGATAAGCCTGCCTGCTCGTGCCAAGCTACCAAGGGGGTGAGCAGGGGTTATTTTAGAAGTGTATCCCCCTTACTCTGACTAGAAGCAAGGGTCCCTTTTTTGACAAAGGTACCTACCTCTGCCAACTAGAGACCCCCATTTCTAACAGTCAAGCACAGGTTACTTTGGGGTTTGCTTGTATTTCACCCTGACATAGATTGTGGTTGCTGCTTGAATATGATTTCACCCTCTCAACCAGTAACACAATTCCCAACACTATGCATACATGTATTTTCTATGTTGATAAGAATATATCAAACTTTTTGCTGTAGATGCAAATTGTTCAGAAGCTGCTTGTGCCTTTGGCCAAGCAACAGTATTTGCTAGTGCATTCTAAGCCGGCATGTGATAAACACTGATGGATTTAAATCATGACTGGAAGGTAACTCATGAAATGTAAATGTGCAGATGAAAAATCTCCAAAACCACGATACCTTAAATCCGTCCAAATGATTATAAAAACAGAATAACCATGTTTCTTTGAGAGATAATAATGGACCTGTAATTCTTCTACAAGCTTATCTCTGAGCAAACCATAACCTATCCACGGTCTTGGTTTCAATGTACATGGGTTCCCCAATATGGTCTTTAAGAGTGGATATTGTTTACGACATCCTTTGTGCAGTGCCTGCACCGCAGCTGGCCACAAATTAGTTGTGACATCAAGAATGAATGCTTGACAGTGCATTTTCAAAGAGTGATACTCGCTGAATGTATCATAACCAATGGTGTGCAGTTAGAAAATCACCTCTGTTTGCCTAGGAGGATAATTTCTAATGCAAATTTTCTCACCTGACTAAATTGTGTAATATTGAACATTTCATTATTCCTTTTTTATTATCTGCTAATAAAACAGGAACATGCTAAACTTCTTCACTAACAAACTTGACCTTTTCTGATGTTTAACATGTTGTGTTGCAGCATGGGCAAGAATGTTTTGCCATTATTTTGTTAGTACTGTGTCATGACAACATTATATATTTTTTGAGTAAGGGTGTTGATTTCCCCTATCTCAACTATCATCTGTTTGAGAACGCTGACCAAAAAAAAGTGGCCCAGTTCCTCTAATTGGAGAGAGGGCCGGCTGACTTTCATTTGAAATTGACGTTTTAAGAAATTGGATTATTATTTGCAGTAGTTGACTACCCCTCAAGGGATAATCTAAACCCTTGTCAGGGTGAACCTTCAAAGTCACTAAATTAACCGTGCTCAACCCCCGGTAGCTACGACACAGAGCAGACAGGCTTAACTTAGGACAACGTGTAAAGTATTTATGCAGTACGAAAACAGTAATCAAATTAAAATGCAAAACAATAAAAATCCCAAATGGAATTAAAAAAATAGAATAAAATTAATTAACAAAATGGCACAAAACAATAAAAGTTCAACCACAAGGGGACCTAGAGATATCAATTTTTTAAAGCTTTAACTAGGAATAGTGCCAATAGAGACAAAGTGCCAATGGTAGTAATTTTTTGTGGTAGAGCGGAACCTAGGTGCATTTTGAGGCTGACCGCAATGGAGCACGGGTTGGATACACCAGCCAAGATCATCCTGGTCAAATATTCTACCTTCTGACTTTAGCCCTTTAAGACCCAAGCCACCGCATGAGTACATGGGAGGGTGTTTCACATCTATGTAAATGGTAATCAGTGGCTGGGTGAAGCTAGAAAGCAAATGCAATTTAGCCGATAGGAACTTCAGGCAGGGAAAGGGTAACTTTCTAAAGTTACTTTTTTCTTAAAATGGATAAAAATTCGACTTAACTATTGAAAAGGATTTTTAACTATTATAGTTTGATTAATTATTTTTCTAGCTAGTCCCATTCCTGAGATATAGTATTAGAATTGTAATCTGTACTGTGGTTTTCAGTAAGGGCCAACCAGCCCTTAATGAACAACTAGCTTTTGTGTGCTGTCCTGTACTGTAAGAACATGCTAACCTTAAATGTCTACGTATCCTGCTTTTAAATACCATGCACCCTGCCTCGTGGACTACAAGACCTACATGTCTAATATTTAAATGGAAGGTTTTTTACGCATCCAAAGGGTTCAGGCCGAATTAAAGCTTTTACACTGCTATAGTTCGACTACACAGGGCAGGCCTGAAGCCTCTGGAGTGGGTGGCACTATACGTGCTGCAGTCCACAAGTGGCACTTAACTTTCTAGCACTGGGTACACCTAGAACCATACACTAGTGACTCATAGGCAAGTTAAATATACCATTTAGGAATATGACAATTCCACCATGTTTAAAGGGGGAGCACAAGCACTTTACTTACTGATTAGCAGGGGTAAAGTGCACAGAGTTCTAAAACCATAAAAAAATAAACAGTGCAGCAAGATGCAAAAATCCAGGGTGATCATGCAGAAAAGACAGATTTCCTACCAATGTAATCAATAAAAAATATGTTTTTTGCATCATTTCTTTTTTGTTCCTTCAGAATTGGACCTGTGGGGCTGCAATTGTTTGAAGGGCAGGTGTGGGTGTGTGGTCTGACGTCATCGCAAGGTGTGAGTAGTGGAAGTCATTACTTCTCTGAAGGTAATATTCTTTAGACACATGTATGTTTTTAAATATTACCAACAGCTGGGTGGCCATGCATTCTGATCCAACTCCTTACAGATGATGTTGCAGATGAGTACCATACTTCAGAGTAGATAAGAAGAACAATGAACTGTAGAGATTAACTTAATGGACAAGGCACGTCAAATGCATATTAGGTATTTATGCAACAAATGATTAATGCGCTTCAAAAACAGCTAAAAATGTATACATAATCGGACAATAAAATATCATTAGCCAACACTTTGAGAATCAAGTCGATAAGGGTTTTTGAAGCTGACTGGACATCTGACAAGAGTGAAGAATGAACACATGCCTTACGAACTGACAATGAAGGAATTGTATTGTGATCTCTCTCACATCAGGAATCACTTAGTATGTTAATTGAGCAGAAAGCCTGAAATAATGTTTTGAATCTTACGGTAGATTTGTTTTTAGAGTACATGTGTTTTGTATTAAGATTTGATAAGAGATGGTATATTAATAATTTGCAAATTTAGAGAAAATTGTTTTCAACAAGGAAAAATAAAATATTGAAAGCTATTAGTGAATTTGAGGAGATTCAATCATATGGTTGGGAGAAATACAAAGGAAGGCAACAGTATACTTCAAATTCTTAACATGAAAGCATCAACTAAGTGAAAAAAACATTTTCATGTTGATGCCTAAGATGAGGTTTGAGTGCTGTTGGGGGTTGTTTCATATTTTGTTTAAGACTTTAAAGCCTAGGAGAGGAGAGGAGAGGAGCTGAGAGGAGAGGAGAAGAGGGCAGTAGTGCAGCAGTGGAGTCAGAGTAAAAAAAGTGAATAAGGCAGAGAATGCACATGAAAGTATTAATTAATTAATCTGACATCTAAAGCACACACAGCTGTAAAAAGGTGGCCTCGTTTCAGGAAAGCTGCACATGTCGGTTCCAGAGATGACCAGCCACCTCAAATTCAGCAGGACACTGGAGCAAACTACAAAACAAGCTAATCCATGCAGTCAACTGATCCAGCGTAAGTCGTATAAATATTTTTAGATTTAACTTTTAAATCACTACTTACTCATTTATCCCTCTAACTGTACTGGGCCCCCTACAGCTAGACATATTACAACATTACCCTCACCACATAGGCAAATGGTCCTCTGGTGGATCTTTGTCTGCCAATAGGAGGGGTGGGGTTCAGAATGTCCAAAACACAACATTAGCCTCCCAATGAGGACAATTAATTGGTGACTAACTCACAAGTTTGAAATAAGGTTCAAATACACTACTCTAAGTATTGCAATGGGGAAACCCAATCTCCTAAAGAAGTAAAGTCTAACTAAAATGATACACACCAGAAGCTCTGCTATTGCAACACAGAATAAAAGAAGCAGAACTTAATATTCTGAAAAGATTCACTGATTCTCCCTACAATGCATTTAGATCAAAAGAGAAATTTAACTCAGTTTCAAATAAAGAACATCAGGACACAATAATAGACCCAGGCAATTTAGATAGTTATTGTATTAATGTTCCAAAATCGATACAGATAAGCAGTTTCTTAAGCATCTCAGTCAAGAATATTAAAGCATGTAGTGCAAGACTACACCTTTCATCAGAGGTTCAAATTAAAGAAGATGGTTTAAAATAAACACCAGATATTAGGTTCCAAATTCCTGCCACCATTGAAGACAGTAGAATAGTTAAGTCCTTTTTAACAGCATCTAAGGATTTAAAGCCAAGGGGTAAAGGAATCAATTTTAAAGTCCTCTAAGGGCGAGTCCATGAACATTGGCAAAAAGGAAATATGGAGCAAAAATCAATTCGTTTGGCAAAGAAGGAATCCAAGTTAACTGCATAAAAGCAGGAGCATCAGCAATAAGGCAGTCCAAGATAGAAATTAAAGGATGATTATAAAAATATAGGGAAATAGTTCTGTTCTCTCCCAAGGAAAGGAAAAATAGCACAATGCGTTGCATCAAAGAGGAAAAAGGCATAGCGTTCTCGCATTGAGAGGAAAAGAAAAATATAAATGGATTAAACTTAATTAGAATCAAATATAATGCATCAAATCATTATTTCATACTAAGAGAAGAATAATAAATGTTTCACCAATGCATCATTACACAAAATTGATTAGCGTTAGCTATGGCCTACTGCCACAAATCTTTCAACATCCATACATGTAAATTATTCTTAAAAAAACATTTTACTAAAATTGTTTCTAATTTTATAATCATTAGGGTATCTACAATCACATCTGCAAGTTTCAATTTCCTATCTAATTTTATAATTTTATAGCATATTTGCACCACAATCTATTCATAATACATTTGCAAAAAAAGGCAATAGAGCTGTTAGGCCTCATCATTTTCATTAGTTTTCATCAGTACAAGAGTAGTACAACATAATTTCTAATGCGTCCCCCCTCTTGCTTGAGATGGAGGTCCCTATGGAAGTGTTAGAGGCATTGGAATTGACAGAGGAGGACCTAAACCTCCCCTGAACTATTTTTACCCTCCCAGGAGGAACAAATGGGGACCTACCTCTAGGGGCCTCCTCTGGGTCATCTGACCCATTCCCTGGGAGATCAGAGTTTACCAGTGTGGGGTCTTCAGACTCCACCTGGTCATGCTCAGAAGTGGGGTCATTGGGCTGAGCCACCCCTGACCCTTCTTCATGATACCCACCCATACCAAAGTTATCCTGCCCTCCTGACTTATCAGGATTCTGAAGGTCATGCTGCAGGAGCATCTCTAGGAGCTGCTCTTTGTCAGGGTTACTATCTGTCTTTAGCTTTCTGGATGCAGCCAATGTCCTAGGTTCCTGGAACTTAAATCCACTGTATCTAGAGGGATGGGACCCACTGGCCTCCCCAATTACAGACATGGTAACTAGGTGTAGTGTGGTGTTACACCTACCTACTCTAATGAAAACTAAACTTCCAAAGATTGGAGAAAGGGTTGTGCTGGACCCTTGACTGCCAATCCAAAAAGTTCAGTAGAATTTACTACTCACAAAAAGTATTTTATATGTGCCTAAGCTAGAGATGGTTTTTCATCTAACTACACCTAGATTAGCTGGTAAAACAGTGCAGGCTTAAATCCCAACTGATGCACACCAATGTAGGAGGCTGGCTTAGTATATGGTGCACACTTATTTAAGTGAAGCACCTTGCACTAATCCAGACAACCCTTATGGTGATCTTAGTGGTCTTTAGACAACCATAGAAAGCTCTCTAAGTGGTAGCTGTGGCTTTTCTCGAAGGAGTGTTAAGCAGCTTGTTTTACCAGATCTAATTTATTTAATGTAGGTTAAACGAAAAAGAACCACACAGTGTACATATAAAAATATGTCTATTTATCACACAACACTCACTAACACATTGGTACATCTCCTACCTGGAAACATCAACACAATAAACACAATAATACTTAATTTGCAATAGGTAAGTAAGCACAAAATACAGTAGCCTCCAGGGGGAGACCAAACCATATATTAAGAATGTGAACTGCATCCGAAGTCAGAACTTGGACCAGGAGACTCAGAGATGCTGGGAACACAAGGAACCACACAAGGAAAGTACCTAGGAACCCCACTGAGGCTGGGTGCAGAGTGGAAATACAGCTGCATGTCCAATAGAAGTGAAAGGGGAAGTCGCAGTTGCAGTTTGGAACAAAAAGGACCCTTCCCAGTAGACCCAGAAAAAAGAAGGTTGGAGAGTCACCTCATCCATGGATATCCCAGGAACCAGTATACCTCCACTAGAGAAGCCAGCTGCATAGGTGCGAAGTGTCGTCAGAAACCGCCATGGACCACAATGGAGGACTTCAGGAAAGATGCCGCTGGAGAAGACTGTGCAAGAGTCGGGTGGAATCCAAGGGTGGATTCTGGAAGTGAAGAACCTGTAAGCAGAGGGGACAGTGTCTATGCCACTCGGAGGTGACGACTAGGCACGGAAGAGCAATGCCCACTGATGATAGACGGTTCAGAAGTGATGACGGTGAATTTGTCGCTGCAGCGGTTAGGACCAGGCAATGCTGAGAAAGACCAGAAGCCATGCATGAGCTGTCCCATGTTAGAAGTTGAGAACCAGGGGATCGGTGTCTGGCGGGAGCACCAACAAGCCTTGGCAGCTGCAACAGGCGTGGAAAGCGAAGAAGGAGCAATTTTGGGACCAGCAAGGTCCAAGGGACTCACCACAAGCAGGCAAGTCAGAGCAGGCACCAAGCAAGAAGGGGGGCCAACTGAAGCAGGAGAAGAACCTTAAGAGGACCCCCAGGCCGAAGGCACAGGAGTTACAAGAGGACCTCAAGCAGCTCACCAAGAAGGAAGGCCCACGGTGCAGAGGATGCAGTGAAGATTCTGTACTTGGCAGGAAGAGATCCTGGAGGCTGGAGAGTCTTGTAGCCTGAAGATCTCTGGAGTGCAGAGCCAACAAGCCTTGGCAACAGCAAGTTGATGCAGTGCACAGGGGTTTGGTCCCAGCAGTTCCGACGAGAGATACTAGCTTCAAAATTGTAGAAAAGATAGGTCAGGACTTGAGGGAGTTGCAGAACCACCACATATGTTGCTGAGCCTTTTGAAGTTCGCGGGATGTCAGAAGCAGCAGACGGTCAGCTTTGTTGCAGAGCCTGCAGATGCAGGGGAGTGACTCCTTCACTCCAAGGGAGATTACTTCTGGTGTACTTGATGCCCTCAGGTCTGGTGAAATTACTGGAAGAAGCGCAGGCACAGACAACAAAGAGGACTTGCAGAACAGCAAGACCAGGAGTAGCAGGCGTCTTCCTTAATGCAGTCTCGGCTCCAGGCGAAGTCCAGTGAAGTCCTAGTGTCCAGATGTTCAAAGAGTGATGGTTTCAGTCTTGAGTCTTGTCCCATGATGAATCTGAAGAGCCACCCACAGGTAAGCCTGGCCTTATGTACCCTAGGGAAAGGGTTGGAACGACTCAGGGGTCTCTCCTAGAGGAGGGGCTGGACAGAAGCTAGGATACTCCCATGTCCTTTGTTCAGTTTCGCACCAGTGCGGGAGCCAAGGGCTCCCAGAACTGGTTCCAACTGGAGTATGCAAGGAGGGCACCAAATGTGCCCTTCAAAGCAGTCTGGTGGTGCTGGCAAGCTCTCAAACCCCAGCCCAATAACTTAGTCCTGTCTTGGAGGTGGTCACACCTCCCTGCGACAGAAAACCTATTGTTCTACCTTCCCCTGCTCAAGCTTGGCTCAGCATCAGGAGGGCAAAATCGAGTCTGTGGTCGGTGGCAGCACTAGCCTTCTGTCAGACCCTGAAAAGTTGTAATTGGGCATACAGGGGGCATCCTAATGGAGCCCCCCCCTGTACATGGGATCATACTTCCAACACTGGAATCGGTGTTGGGGTATGATTCCAACATGTTTGACACCAAACATGACCGGGTTCGGTGCAGCCACTTTATAGTTAGACATCTCGTAATGACTGATGTCCACTATATGTATTAAAATGGCTGACCGAACTTACAAAGCCTGGAGAATCGACTCCGGGGTTTGTAGGGGTGTCCTGCTCATGCAGGGACACCCTCACGCTTATAACCAAGCACCCTGCCTTCAGGACTGAAAGGCCTGCCAGAGGGGTGACTTATAGGTTTTAAGTGTAGTGACTTCAGATATGATGAATCTTATATCTGTCGTAAGACGTGCTAGCACCAACTCACACAGGCAGCAATGGCAGGCCTGTAGGCACAGTTTGAGTGGTCTCTCATGGGTGGCACAATACATGCTGAGACCCCTGGTGTATCTATGCCCTGGGTACCTTAGTACCATATACTAGGGACTTACAAGGGTACACCAGTAGCCAATTGTGGAGGTACAGAAGTACTTACCATAGTCAAATTTAAGGGGAAAGCACAGTGACTGGGATCCTGATTAGCAGGATCCCAGTCAGACTAGTCAAAAACACACTGACATCAGGCAAAAAGTGGGAGGTAACCATGCTTGAAGGATCCCACATTCCTACAATCATTTCATGAGTAATCTTGTTATTAAAAATCTATTAATAACAGTTATAGCTATTTAGCAATGTATTTTCTCCTTTTCTAACTCTTTCAACCATGCTTTTATGGTGCTGTTACTTCACTTGTCTCTATTGCTGTATCACTTCGTTCATCATGTGCAATGTGCACATTCATGTTTTTGTCTCTAAATCGGTAAAAGTGCCATGTAAAGGGATTTTGAAATATTTGCGCTATCACAACCATGCATCCATTCGCTGATGCATTCAGTTATCCATCATGCCACACACATAATCCTCATATTCAGTGAAGAAGCGATTTTACGTTTCACATTTTCAGACCTAATGGCTTTGCTAATGGTTGTTTTATTTCTTATTCTGAATATCTTAATCCTACAATGGGAGAATTTTATTAGAATGATTTACCAACAGCCTTTTACAATGTAGCGCTTTTGCTACATGTATTATCTTGACACAGTTTGAGGTTCCAATTGCATTGTCCTTAAATACCCAACACCGCAACCTGATATCATATGAAAGTTAGTTGATATTTTCCATCCTGTGCGCATAAAGCAGGACCAAACTATGCAAGTGTAGGCAAGCACTAGATCATGACATTATGACATGAAGCAGACATATAAGATGTTTAAAGAAGTATTTTTCCTACTTCCACAGCAAGGTGGGGTGTTTGGTTAAAGGTAGTAGTGGGGCTTCTGCATGTCTAAATGCAGGGTTTATTGGGTCTTACAAGCGTGTAGTGACTGGCACATCAGGCACCAAGGCAGTGCACCTGTCAAAGCAACAACTGTGGATAGCATGCTGTAGAGGGCAAGTAATCTGTACTGTCAGTGATGGAGAAGATCAGAAGGCTGACATACTTGAAGAACGTAAGTGTAGTCTGGATAGTTTCCAGATCTTACATGCAGTGCTGCATTGGGGAATAAACCTGCTTTGGACTAATTGTCCAGTGTTATGGATATTTTTTTAAATATGGCTAGCCAATACTTAAGATCTTGTGGTCTTCATTTAGCACTTACAACAATTTATTTGACTCTTTGCATGCAGCATGCATTTTACCCACCAATTCTATGTCTAAATCTTGTCCAGACACACGAAACATGCCACCCAGGTGCTCAATGACCACAGCTAACAGCAGCGGTGAGAGGGGGCAACTCTGCTGAGTACCCTTCGCACTGTATGCTACAGATATGATTTGTTCAGTATACACCCTTGCTGTAAGTATAGAGTATAATCATTTGTTCCACGACATCATTATACCCCACTCCCAGTTTTGCCTGTACTGCAAATATATTTTGATATCCAAGTGTATTGAACACTTTTCCAGTATCACTATAGGCAGAATACCTGCTACGGGTTGGAACATCAGCAGTTGAAATAGCTTCCAGATCTTACCTGCAGTGTGAGCTCGGGTATAAACCTGCTTTGGGCTAATTTTGCAGTGTCATTAACATTTTTATAATACGGCTAGCCAATGTTTAAGATTTTATAATCAGTTTCAGTTTCAGTTTAATTATGTCTTTATTTCGATTGTCAAAAATCATAAAAGACAACGTGCAACAGCAAAACATACAAACTGACACAATACCACATTATCAGGTGTTCCCATAAAACAATTAAAATAGCCGGAAAAGAAAATAAAGAAAGGAAAAAAGTACATATGGTATAACATTATATCAAATTGTCTAAAAAACTGATCTTATATCATATAAATAGCTAAAAATCACAAGGGAACAGGTGACATAAAAAACAATGACAAATATGAACATGATACATAAAAATACTAAAACTGTGACAGATTATTAATAATTTAATATAAATGGCCATATTAACAATCCCTCATCTTGTTGGCTCGAAAGACCCACAGCCAGCTCAAGAATTTGGCCACTGCTATAATAATAGGATCCTCTGTGTTGGTTTTCAGAATCCTTAAAGCCTCCATAGCTACTCTAATGCCCATATTCTTACAAATGGGTTTCAACCATTTGTGCCTGGGTGACCTATAGGCAGGGCATACAAAGAAAATGTGAGCTAGTGACTCAATCTCGGCTGGACAAAAGGGACATTTGTCATCCGAAGGGGGGTGCCAACTACTGGTGAACACTTTGATGGGAAGAGAACCCACCCTAAACTGATGATACAGCTTCCTATCGAAAGGTCTAGTAGTAATGTCCCAGTAAGTTTCTAATTTTGGCTCAAATTTATGTTCATTAAAAACCCGAGTCGAGGAGCTACATTGGTGATGTGTCAGTTGCTCCAATCTAACCATGCTCCAATAAGCGGCTTTCAAATCCTTTTTCGCAGGGAAGATAGCAGCAGCTGGATCCTCCCACAGTTTACTCAGCCCCATGTTAAACAGTGTAATTTTTAAATTCCTTATCCAAGGGATTTTATTTGTACAACCCAGCGTCCTAACTTCAGAGAAAGCTTGAGCGTACGGAGTAAGCTCCGGGGTAGTCCAGAGCCTTCTCCAGAATGCTACCGGTCTAAACCGTGCCTGGTCCGCTATTTTGTTACAGCCGAGATCCAAATATAAAGGCTGCAGTGGAGTAGACTGCGGAAGGCCAATCAAAGCTCTCACAAATTTGTTTTGGGCGGCAGCCAAAGATGTTAAATCATTAAAACCCCATAATTCCGCCCCATACAACAATGATGAACCTATTTTATGGTTGTATATCTTTAGCGCAGGGGCTAAGGGCTTGGTCTTGGAAAGCCTATGCTCTTTTAGCAATGCACCTGCGAGTTGGGAATGCTTAAGTGTCAGCAGGTCAATCTGGGATTTCCAGCTGAGTTTCTTACCCAAAGTTAACCCTACATAGGTGAAGGTGTCAGTCTGCTCCGGGGGCATTATCCATATACACCCTCCCCCTTACGGCCTTTGACCTATGGAACACCATGAACTTCGCTTTGTCCACGTTTACCACTAGCTCATGCTCGCGACAAAAAACCCCGAAACGCTCCAGAGCTACTTGCAACCCATTTTGAGTTCTGGAAAGTAGCAGGGTATCGTCCGCGAACATGAGCAGCGGTATCTTCATTACTGCCAGCATTGGAGCATCAGTGGGATAGGATATAAAGTATTGGACCACCCTATTAATGAAGAGTGAAAACAGGGTTGGGGCCAATACACACCCTTGCCGACCCCCTTAGTTACCGCAAACCTTTCGGTAACATTCCCCTGCTTCCCCCAACGAACCTGTGCATAATTTGATTCATGCAATTTAACCAGAATACTTAGTAGTTCGTAGGGCATCCCCAGAGCCTGAAGTACACTCCACATTTTATAATCTTCATTTAACATTTACAGCAATTTATATGACTTTTTGCATAAAGGGTCTTGTCTGGCCTTTAGAAATGAGACTATTAATGCATCTTTAGTTGTCTGTAGTAAAGTGCCTTGTGTGAGTGTAGCAGCCTACAATTATGTCATTCCGGATGTCAATATAAGTGAAGAGAATTCTGAGGTAGCCAATCTACCCAAGATGTTTTCTTAGGTGCATTTCAAGTGTTCATCTAGAGTTTATGTACCCACTTATGATTTGGTTCATTTTTTTTATTTCTTTATTAGGATTTAAAGTTTGCCAACAGGATACAAAGAGCAATCATGACAATCTTGACAATGCAAATGTAATAAGTAATCAAACCTGACAGCCATTCCAGTGAACATCTCTAACCCTCACCCACCCAACCCCACCCTTGAAGCTTCCATATAGATCTGAATTGCTATCTCGCAAGTAGTTCCCATCTCAAGATTTCGTGATATGTTGCAGTGGCCTGTGCATCTGTTTCCCATGTGCGAGCCATGGCACCCGGCCACCCACCTCCCATCCCTGCATCAGTGCCCTGAACCGATCAGCTGGTCGAGTGCAAGTTGCGTCTGACCAGCGGGCTCCAGCAGTGCCTGTGCCATTGTGCTCCAGGCAACAAAGGCATCCTGTGCCTTATCATCTTTCCTGTGCGTTCTCAATGCGGCTCCTCTGCTCCCGCCTATACCAGCTGGTCTTTCTCCCATGCTTTCCTAGTTGGGAGCCGATGAACAATCCAGTATATTGCTATGTGTCTTTTCGCCACAGTGAGGCCTAGTACTATAAACCGCCTGCTCAATCGGCACTTCAGGTTGTCCGGTAGAAGGCCTAGCAAACATTTATTGATTGTGCATGGGACAACCCACCCCGTTGCTTGCTTAAATTGTGTCAGAATCTCTATCCAGTAGGCTACCACCACAGGGCAGTGCCTGACCATATGCAAATAATCTGCCTCTGTAGCTTTGCACCTAGGACAATGCCAATCTCTCGAGGCATATAAAGTATGGACTTGTTTGGGGGACAGGTAGGTCATATGGACAATAATATATCGTATTTGTTTAAACCTTGTGCACACTGACACCCTCTGGACCCCTGCATGAATCTTGGTCCAATCCTTGGGGGGCAGAGATTCGTAGCTCAGACGTTGTCAGGCCTCCTCAATTCATAGCAGCTTAACTGGTCTATCTGGGCGCAGCACACAGTAAAGGTGTGTGATAATCCTTCACCCCCCAGCCATTAACAGTAAGGTGGCAAGTGACAGTGTTGTCTCAGGAGCCTCCTGGAACATCAGCCATAGCTGGCGCACCGTGGTTGCGATCTTTGCATATTGGAAAAATTGACCACAACCTAAGTCAAACGTCTCTATTGCATCTAGCAGGGAAATAAATCAACCCTCTGGGTACAGGTCAGACAGCATCAGACATCCCCGTTCCTGCCATTTCTCAAAAGACATCAGTTGGGCCATCTGTTCAAGGGACCACTAATCCAGATGTCCATGTATGGTGCATAGGGTGCCCACTTTATGACCCGCCGTACTGCCCACTCCAAAAGTCTGGCCATCAGGCAGTCCAGATATGGGAAATCGTGAGACAGACCCCCACCATGCATCAAGAGTGTCCCAAGCTGATGCCCATCATGAGTGCCACTCAGCAGAGAACTCTCCCACTTGGGTTCCCCGTCTAGCCAGTGTACATCAAGCTGTAATTAGTCTGCCATGTAATACAGCTCCAGGTCTGGAACTTCCATTCCTCCATTGTCCTATTCCCTCTTTAACGTGGCAAGTCCCATCCTACATTGTTTGCCACCCTAGAGGAGCTCCACCAAGAGCGTGTCCAGTTCGTGGAGCACTCTCCCGGGTATTTCATAGAAGGTTCCCTGCATAACATATAAGCACCTTGGCAGTACAACCATCTTTATGAGCACTATCTTACGCATCAAAGACAAGTGCAAGGTATTCCAAAACCTAATTGAGGGGCACAGGCCGTCAACCATCCGTCCCATATTATGCCCATAGAACTGGTGGGCTTCATGCATGATATGAATCCCCAGGCATCGGACCTTGTCCACCGTCCAGGGCAAACTTGACCACGGCAGCCGCACCACAGGCAACCCTGAAAGCTGACCAAGCGGGAATAGAAGTGATTTAGTCTTGTTAATTCATAGTCCTGAGAATTCCCAGAACTCTCTCAATACTTTTAGTAGTATTGGGACAGGTAGGTCTGGCTGTCTCAGGTAAACAATTGCATCATCGGCGTGCCGTGAAAAGGTATGTTTCATTGAACCTCTCTGAATGCCCTATCCTTTAAGGGTCTGCCGCAGTTGACAGGCCAATGATTCCATTGCAATGGCGAAAATTAGTGGGGAAGGTGGGCATCCCTGTTGGGTGCCGCATTGTAGGGCTTTCTCTGCCGAGACATAGCGTCCTGCACATACTCGTGTCCGTGGGTTTGTGTAGAGCAATTTAATCCAGTCCACAAACTGGGTTCCCAAACCCATTCTATGGAGTACCTGTCACACATATTCGCATGTCACAGAATCAAAGGCTTGCTCAATATCTAAAAAGGCCAGAGCATATGATCTTCTTGTAATTCTGGTGCATGCATAATGTGTGCAAGCCTTCGTAGGTTGCATAATGTGTTTCCCAATGGAATAAATCCCAATTGATCATTGTGCATCAAATGGGGAATACTGGATAGAAGTCGTGCCCCAGCACATGACTTAGGATTTTTAGGTCCACGGAGAGGGGTCTATACGAACCTTTCTCTATCCCTGACTTAGGTACTATCACTATTAAGGCCTCTCTCAGTGACTGCGGAAGTTTCTGCTTCTCTAATGCTTTGTTCAGTGCCATCAATAACTTATCTATCAGAGTTGTTTCTGGGAACTGCTTGTAAAACTCTGCTGGAAGTCCATCTGCTCTCAGCGATTTAGCATTTTTAAGGGCCCCCACTGCACCCAACAATTCTAGTTTACTCAGCGGCACCCCCAATGTCTTGCGGTCATCCGGGATAAGGCACAGCAGTGATTGTTCCCCCAAATATGTAGACACTTCCTGGGTTCCCCTTGTTCCCGGTGGTACAGCATATACCCGTCTCAAATATTCTGCAAATGCAAGATTTATAGCCTGTTGTGTATAAACAGTTTTGTCTCCGTGGTCTCTTATTGCCAAGATAGGCTGCCTCAGGGTCTCTAATCTAATTAGGCGGGTCAACAATTGGTCTGTCTTGCCCCCCTCCAAGCACCATCACTACCGCCTCGCACTTTAATTGTGTTTGTCCAGTTGGTCCCATAGTTCTGTCACCCTGTGCTGCTGCCTGCCCCAGTCTTTCAAGGGTGTCGCATTTGTTGAAAGCAACATCGCCAGTTTGTCCAGCTCAGTTTCTTGTTGTGTCAAGTCATTTTCTAGAGTACGTCGCATTCCAACTGAAGTGGTCAGACACACCCCTCGGATCACCACCTTCATAGAATCCCACTCCATGGTCCTGCTGCTCGCTGTTGCCCAGTTTTCTTAAAAATATTGCGTTAATGACTCCGACAGCGTATCGCAGAAGATCGGGTCTGTCAGCTATACCCGCAAACTGGAGACCCAATTCATACTACAATTACCACAATAGGTCAACTCGTGACAGTGCCATCGCTCTGGGCCTCTAGGATGAGACAAAGTGGTGAGTAGGGGATCTGCATCTCCAAGGACTCTACCGCAGCCTGCAACCTGCCAACTGAGCAGACCAGGATATGTTCCCCTCTCTGCTCGGCTCAGGTGTTCACCTGTTTCAATAGTTTCCCTAGGTTCCGGGCCGCGACCCACTGCGCCTCTGTTCCCACCACTCAGTGCCCTGATCCACCTGTTGCAAGCCTTAGTATTCCATCCATTTCATTGCTTCCTGCTGAGTCTCATAAAAGTGCACCCTGCCTTCGTGCTGGACACAGAGTTTGACCAGAAGCATTAGACTGTACTTAATGTTTTGTTCTCGCATCCTTCTTTTGAGCCCCAGAAAACCTTTGTGGAGATCTTGGACCTTTCTTGTGTAATCAGGATAAATTTTGATATTTCTGTCTTCACAGCGTGGAGGGCTGTGCGTTCATACATGTTGATGGATCATGTCTCTGTCCCTGGGATTAAACAAGCGGGCTATAAGCACCCTAGGTTGCTCACGCGGGCAGGGTGCAGGCCCCAGTGCATGGTGGGTGCACTCTATAGTGAAGAATTAAGAAAGACGCTTAGGCTTAAGGGCAGTGGTAATCCAGTCTTCTGAGAATAGCTCTGCAGATGGGCTCTCTGCCCACTCAGTGACTCCAAGGAATTGCAGATTAATCCAACAGGCTCGCCACTCAGCGTCTTAGTGTCATCCTTAAATATGCGTAGCATTGCACTTCAGAACTTCCACTGTCGCTTGCAGTTCTTGGACATGTTTGCAGAGTGTATCAATGTCTTCCTCAGTATTTGTGACCCTCTCCGCAACCCTAAAAAGATCCAGTCTCAAATGATTAATGTCCATGTCCATGGTGTCCATTGTGGTTTCAAGTGCCACTCGGGAATCCTGTATGGCCTCCAGGATTTCAGCCATGCCATGTAGCTGTTCCCTCCGCTCCAGGCTTGCCCAGCCATCCTGTCCCTTATTCGCAGAGTCCCAGGCCAGGGACTGTGTATTGAACTATTTTATTGGATTGCACTCCCTTCTGGGGCTTGTTTTCAACCATAATGAAGATCGTCCTGGGCAGCATTGCTACTGGGGAACCAGCTGAGCACTCCAGTATTGCCCAGCCAGGTGCTAGTTTTCCTGTTCCCTGACTGCTAGGGTAATTGTTTTAAGTGGTCCGAGCAGGCCCCCAACTGCAGCACCAGGCACTAGTGATGCATTTTCAGGTTGGGTGAGCAGCTAGTACTAGTGCCAGCAGATCTTGTGGGCAATACTTCAGGTCATGTACACACTTGTGTGTTGCCCCAGCCCTCAAGGGAAGCCTCAGAGCCAGATTTTGTGCCCCTCTCACCCAGCAGCAGGGCCAGTTAGCTAGTGCTTCTCCTTCTCCTTCTCCAGGCCCTCAGTACTCATCTCGATTATCTATTTGCTCTTACATCATTGGGGAGCCAACAATTCATGGTCAGCAGGTTGCAGATCTCCCCTGCAGCTCAGTGTGGTCCACTCAATGTCTCAAGCAGTCCGCCGCTGTTAGAAATGGGGTTCTCTAGTTGGCAGAGGTAGGTACCTTTGACCAAGTAGGGGCCCTTGCTTCTAGTCAGGGTAAGGGGGCTACACTCCTAAAATAACCCCTGCTCACCCCCTTAGTAGCTTGGCACGAGCAGGCAGGCTTATCTCAGAGGCAGTGTGTAAAGCATTTGTGAACACATGCAGTAATACAGTGAAAACCCTACAAATGGACACCCCACCAGTTTAGAAAAATAAGTAATCTTTATCTAGACTTAACACAAGACCAAACGACAAAAATCCACAATACAGTAAACAAAATATAACTTTCAGATGGTAGAAATAGCTTAGTTCAATGTAGATGGGAAATGCGACACTTTACTCTCAAAGTACCTTGGATGCGTAACGCAACATAAACGAAAGGGTCGCAGGGAAGGCGATGCATCAGTTCCTTGCTTCGGGGGAGGCGGCGCACCTGTTCCTTACTGCGGCGTGTCTGTTCCTTACCAGAGAGGAGGCGAAGCGTCTGTTTCTTACTGGGATCTGGTGCGATGCGACAAGATGGCGCCTCGATGCGATGCGATGATCCGGTGCGATGCGATAAAATGGCATCTTTGATGTGATACGACAACTTGGATGCGATGCGCGCACGCCCTTTGGGCGTGCGGCGAAATCGATGGTTTCTTGAGGCGCGGCAGGCCCTGCGACGCGCTTCTCCGGTGATGCGACGGCAACCTCTGCGGCGGCGGCATGCTTCTCCGGTGATGCGACACGCTTCTTCGGCGATGCGACGGCAAACAGCTGCAGCAGCGGCACGCTTCTTCGGTGGTGCGACGGCAACAGCTGCGGCAGCGACACGCTTCTTCCTCGTTGCGTCGCGCTTCCATCTCCCAGCGACACGTAGTCTCTAGAGGGCCCAAAACAACAGCAGGCACCTCTCTGCAGGTAGAATTCCCAGCAAGGAAATTCAGGGGGAGCTGGGGGAGAAGTCTTTGTGTCCCTGAGACTTCAGAACAGGAGGCAAGCTCAACTTCAAGCCCTTGGAGATCTTTCTCAAGATAATTAAAGTACACACAAAGTTCCTTTTCTCCTTTCCTTGGCAATCAGTAACCACTGCAGGCCAACCCCAAACAGTCACCAGCGCAGGGGCAGTCTCCTCCTTCAGCTTTCATGGTTTCTCTCCTTGGCAAAGGTTTGTCTTGATTCCCAGAAGTGATCTAAAGTTCTGGGGTCTGGGCCCCAATATTTATACTCCAAAATCCTTTGTTCTCTGAATGCAGAGAGTGTCTGTACCCAGCCCAAACCAGTTCTGTCCTCCCTGGTGCAGCTTCCTGGCAGGAGCATTGTTGAAAGCAGACCTGGCCCAGGTAGCTGAAAAGAAATCTCCTCCCCCTACTCTCTATTCTAGGTAGGCTCAGGCATGTGAAAGGAAATTTCCTCCCCCTACTCTCTATTCAACCCAGGTCCTATTCAGCCCAGCCCTGACTCATCAGACTGCTGGAGCCAAAGCCCTCTCCAGCCCCCTGTCACTCACAAACCAGACATGGAATACACAAACCTAGCAGAGGCATACTGGATGGTTAGGCAAGAAAATACCTACTTTCTAAAAGTGGTATTTTCAAACACAGAATGTAAAAATCACCCACACTAAAAGATGTATTTAAACATTCTGAGTTCAGGCATACTAAACTTTATTTTCCTATCTTGTTCCTGGGGTCAGTTATGCTTATAAGATGTTATAATCAAACTGCCCCTTCTGGCCTATGGGAACAGATAGCCTTGCAATAGTGAAAAACGTAATTGGCTGTAATTCACTATCAAGACATGCCACATACACCAGGGCATGTCCTACCTTTCACATACCTTTCACCTTTCACATACCATAGGGTTACCTTGGGCCTACCTTAGGGGTGACTAACATGCAGAAAAGGGAAGGTTTAGGGACTGGCAAGTGGGTGCACTTGTCAAGTCGACATGGCAGTCCCAGACTGCACACAGGCTCTGAAATGGCAAGCCTGAGCCATAATTTTCCAAGCTGCTTCTGTGGGTGGCACAATCAGTGCTCAAGCCCACCAGCAGCATTTGATTTACAGGCCCTGGGCACTCATGGTGCACTGTACTAGGGTCTGACAAGTAAATCAAATAAGCAAATCATGGAGTCCCTAATCCATTACAACAATTTACAGTAGGGAGCACGTGCACTTTAGCACTGATCAGCAGTGAAAAAGTACCCAGAGTCATAAAACCACCAACAACAGGTCAGAAAATAGGCTAGGAGGAAGGCAAAAAGTTCAGGGATGACCCTGCAAAAAGGGCCAAGTCCAACAGCCGCTGTCTCCCGCTGTAGGGTGACCGTATCAGGGGTGGCGCCACACTCCAAGCAGTGCTGTTTGTTAAAAAATAAGGGTGCTTCAACAGTGCTTGCAGGGCCCCCAGTGCTCGGGCTCAGCAGCCGATGCACAGGGAAGTGAGGTGCATGCCCAGCAGCAGCACCCAGGGGCTTTATTGATGCAGCGGTCCCCGTGCACTCCCGCAGCCATCTCCCACACTCAGGCAGCGGTCCCTCTGTGGCGTGTCTTACCTCCTCTCAGACATTTTGGGTGCCAGGCACCGGCACCAGTCCACCACAGCACAGACACTGCTCGATATTTTCCCCCAGGTAGGAGGCTTTCTCAAACTCCGTCACCACTCAGCGCCACTCTGGGCCCCAACAACGCCTCAGGCCCAGAGCCGCTATTTTTGATATCTCCAACGGCAGGCTCCACTTTCCGGCGTCCAGCGACAGCCCCAAGCATTCACTGCAGGGCAGCAACAGAATTCAGTCCCCAGCACGGCAACAGGTCTCATCACCGACTGCCCTACCACCGTTCACCGTCCCTCACTCACTAAGCTGCGCAAGAGTGCCACATCACATCAGGCCATGCCGCAAACGACCCAGCCAAGGGTTCTCACGCCACTCGCTCTCAGGGTGCCAGGATTCAGACAGGGGTTCACAAGCAGCCCCAGTGTTTTCAGTTATGCACACCTTCCGATTCACAGGTGCAAAAACAAGCGGCTGCATTAGGATGCAGGAGGATTAGGCTCACCGGGACTGGAGCTCAGCTAAGGCATGTCTAGGCCACCATCTTGCTTGGCCATGACCCCCTTATGATTTGATTCATATAAGAGGGTGAAGTACTCTGTAAACACTTTGTTCGTTGTATCCTACATACGTTCGTCCTTTGATCATCTGTAATAGATATAATGAGGGGCCCTCTTCATTCAGGACATATCAGCTGTGCCAAAAGTATCCCTACCCTAACCAACCTCCCTGAATTGTTGGCCAGTATATTCTCTACAGTCTGTGCATCAGTCTTTCTCAAGAATTATATCATATGTTGCCTTTCCCTGTCCCAATTCTATGTAAGGCCATTCCATAAAATGCCCTATCCAGACCCCCAAGTGTTTTTTCTATTCTTACTGTCTCAGTATTTGGTACTTTTCTTACTCCATACGTCATTTTTTGATATATTGGTCATGTGTCAGTGCTTTGAAAACTTCACACTATGTCCTATTTTGCCTTTGTTGAGATCAAAGTAAGCCTGCAGTCTTTATTTTCACCTGTGAAAGCTGTAATCTACACGAGGCAGTGATAGTCTTCACCCGCCGTAGCAAGTTCATACTAAGAGTGGATTGCCTATGTATTCATCAGTGTGATGGATATATGAATTGGCAGTGTACACAGTATTCTGACAAGCCAAACATGCCCTCCCTTTCAGCCTGTTTTTGAAACCAAGATAGGTGTCTCTCTGTTCTTGATCAGGAGCTACTCGTCCAGTTCCATCCTGCTTCTTTCTGCTTAACCCAGTCTTCTTTGGATTCTATGAAGAACAATGTACATTCACCATTTATTATTTTTCCCTTAGCAGAGAATATTAGCATATGACACGTCTCAGCTGATGCTTTCTCCTCAGAAAGGAGTTTCACTTATTATAACAACTATAGCATAGTCCAGAAATAGGACGACGTTAGTGTTGTCAAGTTCATAACAGCTTATTATATGGAAATTCAGAAGAATGAAGTCTCTATCCTCATAGTTCAGAAGCCTGGGGTGTGGTGATGATCCTGGTGCAGGAAGCCTTCAAGTATACAGTGATACCATCCCCCCCAAAAATTATATTCATCTTCAGATGACCTTTTTTTGAGTTAGCCATTGCTCCAGGTCCAGATTTGTACTGGGCCCTTAGACCCTTACAGCAGGCCTACAATTCAAATAATGCTCCTCTGAGAATATACTTCATTATCCATGACCTCACCTGTCAGGTCCAGACCTTGCTTATGGAGATCTTCAGTTGCTTGTTGAAGAACTGCTATGGCTGTTTTGGTTTGCTGTTTGTTAAACTCTGCTCACTCTTTTCTTCTGGTCTTCTCTCAAAGGCCAAGATCTTCTCACATGGCCTATATTACAGCCAGGAGGTCATCACACCATACATGCACTGAGATGACCCTGGTGTTTTCTGATATCTTGTTAATATTCTTTGGAGTATCTTGTTATCACTGTAGGGAGTCAGACATTGCCAATTAGCTTGTAAATACACAACTCCAGTTGTGGTACTTCCTTTGGCTGTTTGCTCTAGGCTTGGTACAGGTACACATTCTTACCCTACCCGCCATCCTCAGCCCCACTCCACTGCACCCACACTGTCATTCTTCAATGCAGTTCTAACATCTGGTGTTATGTAATGTCTCACTCATAGCACTAGGGTACTTTCTCTCTCCTTACTGTCACCCCCTTCATTCATGTCCCAGCTGAAGGTTAATAGTGCAACTTCCTGTGGCTGGCAGGAATTGTGCCTTGCCCCACAGCTGACTGTGTAAACCCACATCTCTGCACCATGTGCACCTTCAGGTGGCCCCTCGTACGTCAGCACTACCATGACACGGTGTGCCCAAAATTGCCACATCAGGAGTTCTCAAGGTGGTGTTCTGGCTGTGCAACGATCTCTCACATAGCCAAATCAGTGAACCATCTATGTACAGCAGTACCCACTTGCTATGTCTGCTCCTCAGCAGTTATCAATCGAAGATGCCATGTCATCTCTCTTCATTCCAAGTTGCCATTTTACGGAGTCTCACTTCCATGAGCCAGAATTCCACTGTAGGGTCCCTGGAGTCTTTTTTTGCACTTGTGCCTCCAGGGTCCACTTATGTTCCAACTGCCTATGGTACAAATTATTTCCTACAGCAGCCAGGACCAGGACTGAATATTTAGTAGAACTAGTGGTTGGTGCAGTTTCAGAGTTTCTACTTTCTACTCAGTGCTTAGCTGGCAATGTCCCAATGATTTGATACCTCGAAGAGAGTGGGCTTGTTAACTTGCTGAGTGCTAGCCAATAAGTCCCTTGTGGGTGGTCACTCAGCGGTACAGTTTGGACACATCTCTATTCATGGTTGTGGGAACAATTGGTGTTTATCAAGTCTGTTACACCCACACGTGCCAGAACCACAAAAATAACTGCTATGCCCACAAATTTCAGAAACAAAGGAAACAACAACTGAAAGAACCAAGAGAAGAAATTCAAACACAAATGCCAGAATCACACAAGCATACACTGTTGGTGTGGTTCTTGTACGTGAATTTTATCAACTCTCCTCCTTCACTCCCTTCAGCCAAATATTAAAATGCTTCCTAAGGCACAATCATGACCATGGTATTTGCCAATAGTTTATATCTGAAAACATGCCCTGAGATATCAGTATGACTAATATGACAGTTAAAATGAATTGCAACCTTTTCTGAAGAAAGTGCAACTCCAATCATCCCAGCATGGACCTACTGGGGTGGATCTGCAGATCCAAACATAATTAAAAAACATGTTAGAAAGGTCTGGTCAAAGGCCAGATCCAGTGGCCAACTGCCATTGTACAGAACACTGACCAGCAGCCAACTGCCATTGAGCAGGCCATGTGCAAGGGGGGTTGGATATCCGCAGAGGGCAGGACACAGGGAGCGGCAGTTTTGTTTACAAAACAAAACCTAAAAACTACTGAAACTTGCCAGTTAGAGTTCAGTGAACAAATTATAACTTCCACCACCTCCATGCACTGCTTAGGGCCTTACATGTTATATCATGACATGTTAAATGACGACAGTGATGACATCACTGACATCATCCATGATACTCTTATTGACAGTACTTCATAAACTCTTATCATTTTGGAAACAAATTGCTAGTAAAGTACCTACAGACAAATGCAGCTTAAGATTTCTGTGTGTACACATGTTGGTGCATAGAATGGACATGGTGTATGCCCTGGTATCAAGTAGGTCAGTCCTCAAAAGACAAAACCGGTTGCCAAAACGTTTGTGAGAAAAGTAAATACATAAATTCACAATAGGTTATCCACCTGTAGATGTCTGTGCATGTCCCATGTTAAATGCTTACCATACACTGCTATATGCAAATTTTATGTAAAGACAAGTTTTCTAAGATGTAGGTGACTAAGTGTAGCATTTCCCTGTAGATCAGGAGTCATTGTACTTGTACAATTGTAAGGGCGACCCACTCAGAAATGTTTCAATTCACAGTGTGATTGTAAGCATGACTCTAATGTTGCGTGCCATTCTGCTTATCTCAGCAGTGTGTAGTGGATTTTATTATACTACAGATGGTTGAATACATGTCAAATTTCTGACTCAAAAATCGGACTCTTGTAAGGTGATCCCATTAAGTAGAATTAAGTATGAACACTTTTTCAGAAGGTGTTCAAGTTTTGAAGAAATGGGTCTCTCCATTAAACTCAATAGAGGCATTTTGTTAGTTAAGGTATGATCAGGGAAAATGGGGTTACTCTCAGTGCACAAGGGCCAACGGCTGAAATGGGCTGACCCACAGCCCTATCCTTTATGCTCCTATCGGCAGAAGCAAAATATGAATGGCAGTTGAACACACCAAAGGATGAAGAGGGCTTCCCCAGTGACCCTATACGTATGATTTTTTTATTTTTTTAATGAAAGTGGTGAGAAAGCTAAAGCTGCTGTTAGGCCAGATCAAACAAATGGATTCAGGTTCAACATCATGGTGGTGGGTTAGTAACAGACTGCATCTTACAAGTGATACGTAGAACTAAGCTCTCTCAAGAGTCCACCACAGTCTTAACCTAAGACACATGTCACTGAGACCCTGTATTATAAGGGTGTCTGCAACTCCATTATGTGTTATTTCTTCATGCAAATAAGCAGGTAATACAGACTCCCCTCCATTAGACTTTAATCAGCGTGGATACATAGAGATCATGGGGCATATTTATGGGTGGGGTTGCGGCGCGCTTGCACCATGCACGTGGTGCATTTACGACGCAAGCCCAAAATGCGATTTATGAAGCCACACAAGGCCACCTTGCGTGGCCCTGAGTGGCTTTATAAATCCAGAGTAAAGCAACAAATGAAGCGCAAATCGCTGTATTGCATTACACTGCGCCAGGGAGGATAACATGGGTGTTGTGTGGGTGTTCCTACACAATATCCATGGATTTTGATGCACTTCAAGATTTACCAAAAGTGGTAGACCTGGTAATGTATCTAAATGCTATGCCTTAGCAGGTGAGGCGTAACAAGGAGAAATATCTTTATTTCTCCTTGTGACCAACCACAGCACGAGCAGGTAAGAGCGGTGGGGCCGGGTGGGGCCGGGTGGGGGGGATTTCGACAGACGACGACGAGGGAAAATGAATTATTTATTTAATTTTCCTCATCATCGTCCGTTGAAATCCTCCCCCACTTGGCCCCACCGCTCTTACCTGCAAGGGCCGCAGCTGCTTGTGACTTCCTATTTCTATGGGTGCTGCATGGTGCAAGGGTGCCTGAGTTGGCACTCGGCAGTCAAAACGGTGCCAGTGCAGGAACAAAGGTAGGAGGAATCATAGTATTCTTTTAAATACAGGGCATTCCTCCCCTTTCTCAGTCATGCAGCTCAGCAAGGTGGCCTGCTGCGCTGCGTTACTTTGCCATAAATATGCCCCAAATTTCTAACTAAACAATTTGATACTGACTGTTCTACAACAAAGATAGAGCCACTTGTGTCTTGATATGTTCTTGGACCTCTTGACGACTTGCCCTACCCTTGTAACTACGGTGGAGGAAAATAATTCTGTTTTATCCTGAGCTATTTCCTCTACGCAGGATCCTTTTTTCAAGGAACAACATATCAGATAACAGAAAACTTTGTTATTTACTTTTATGGTTGGCCATTGTGGATGTGAATTAGAATATATGGAAATTTCGCTTTGCTTTCATGAATAGGAACCATTCTATGGAATGTAAATCTTCGACACTTGCTGCTCTGTGCTGGGAGGTCACACCTCTCGACGCATCTAGCTAGTAAGATACCTCAATGCCTTAACATTCGCAAGCCGTATATATACACCACTTCGATGTGGTAGGCTTATTGCTAGTAGGCTGCCACTGTCATTCATCCACGATCTTGTAATAGTAAGTATTAGCAACACCTCTTATTAAATGCAGCGTCCCTGTGTAATCATACATAGAAAGCAAATGGCCATCAGGTTGCAATGTGATCAATTTTAGAAAACTGTTCTTTCATGTCTCCCTCGTGGAATCTTGCTTGAGTGGTCTGTTCTTCGGATGTCACTTGGCATTGGGGGTTACAGCGTGATTTGCTAACAGCAGGCTCACTAATGACATCCAGCTAATAATTCCTTCATTAAGGACTTTGTTTGGACATCATCAATCACTTCTTTTGACTTCTCTTGTCATGCCACTTCATGTAGTCTCTGTTTTTCTGTTTCCGGAGAAACAGGCCCAGTTCTGGTTAATTGCTGGCAGGCCTCTTGTCACGGTGTAATGAGGTAAGTCTGTTGATCAGGAAAGCTACGAGGCTCTCACACCGTCCACTGTCACACAACAACTACGTGGCTTCGTTTCTGCAGCTTTATGCCAGACCTACCGTGAGTTACCATTTCTACTCCCCTACTCTTAGAACATTAAAAGTTAACCCTCCTGCCATTTCAAATGTGTACTGTAACTACAGAATGTTTTAATTCACTTTTCATTTGGGCAGATGTTTTGCTGCTAATTGTTTCGACTGCGCTTGCTGCTTGCGGTTCATTTATGTGCACATGAATATAAAATTGCATGAAAATGTGTGCAATTGTGTAAGTTGTTTATCAACAGAGCCACTTGAAGGTTTACATCGTAGGAGATTTACCTTAAGGCATGGGTACTCACAAACATACTCCAAGGGGGCAAAATGTGTGGTCTATTATGTGACCTAGGGCCGCATTGATGCCAGCAGAGTGGTGGGCAGGGGCAGAGGGTTTGGCTTGGGAGGGGGTGGGGGGGGTCTTGGTGGTATGGTGTGTACAGGAGAAGCTAAATATATATATATATATACATACATACATTTACATATATACATATATATATATATATAAAACCCGAAACCCTGGGATTAATCCTGGCTTCCCACTTTACCAAATTGTGTGATCCTAGACATCTGTTTTATTTCACTTTCCCTCCTTTTTTCATCATTATATATAAGAGGACCTCTAAAACTTCAGTATGTGTGCTGAACAAAACCTTCTCCTGTGTTTGATTTAATAAAGTATAATGTTGTTTTTCTATAAGAGCAATCCAGGCCACCCAGAGGGTGCACGTAACAGCTGACTTCCCTCTTAGTTCACTATTGGCATTGTTGTCAGAGTGGGTGGAAGAATTAATATTTCTAAATTCATGTTTGAAAACTATTATTTTCAAAATAATACTTCTCAATGCAGTGATATAATCTCACATTCTTAGGAGAAATCGTTCTGCATGTTAATAAAATATCCTTTTTGAATTTAAAAAAGACTATAATATTTGTACAGGTTTGTTGCAAGATGTCTTCACTTTACCTTTAAATAAATGCTGGCCTACATATTTAACATTTGTTTAACGGACGTGTTGAGTTGAGTAAACAGCAGGCCAGGTCTGCTGTTGACCAGGGGGCAGCATGTAAAGGTCATGAGGGCCGCATGCGGCCTCTGGGCCGTACTTTGAGTATCACTGCCTTAAGGGGAGCTTAGACAGTTACTGGTGCATTTGTGCAAAAGTGGGATGACCAGGCAAAGAGGTAGCACATCAAGGATAGACAAAAGGAGGAGCAAGTAATGCACACCCCTTACAACTGCTTTGACTTAGGCCTGACCAAGGCTACTGTTATACCTGCTGCTCAGCCAGTGTGACTGTGGAGTGGAATGTTGGTGTGAGAGGTGACTGTGGAATGTTGGATGAGTGAGTATATCAGTTGGTGTATGGGCTGAGCAGCAGGAAGGCTGCTCCTGGTGGGGCTCTACATAACATCATATCTGGAATAAATCTACTTAAGATACTACTTGGATTGGACTTACTTCTGTTCACAACATTTTGGCGACGATTTATGAAAGAACCTGCGTCTACTACCTGATGGAAACATTTTATACTGAAACTTGAAGCCTGAAGAAACTTCAAGGTAAAGGAACTTCTTGTGAAACTTAAAGCTTGGTATTTAAAGTAAACTGGCACCCCTGAGCCCCACCAGTGGCCACTCCATCGGTGGCCCCAACCCGTAAGTGCCAGTTTATGTTGGACTTTCACTTCCTTCACCCTCCTGCCTTGGAACTGCTTTCCCCTTTCACAACCCAAGTGTGCCAGTTCCTGCCAGTTCCTGTTGCACTTTCCCTCTCCCTACCCTCCTGTCTTGGCAAAGCTGTTCCTATCCTGTTGTCTTGGGAGAGTATCACCAGTGACAAGAGTCTTCCAGAGGTGCAACATATTTACGGTTTCCGTGCGTTATACTTCCTGCTGTGTATTATGTTCGTTTTACGTATCAACCTGCTCTACCGCAATTACAGCATGGGAGTACCTGCTGTGATGTATAGAGCCAAGTTGCATGCCCCTCAGTGAATCACCGGTGCTTGCGTTGTATTTCGCTAGCCCCATGCACCCCAGAGGAATTGGCTGGTGCGGTTTGTTGTGAGGAGGATCAGCACCGCTGGTGAGCCTATACTTTCATTTGTAATCCAAGAACTGCTGACAATGTAATGGCATTTAACCGTGAGGACTTTGAGTTTATTTTTACCGTTTTCAATGCCTAGGGAGTGCTGTTTGTGCTGCACCATGGCAGTTGAACCGCTGCCACAGATTCAAAACACATCACGTGCACACACAGAGCCTGTGCACTCTTACCTTCCTCCAGCTGACCTGCGATGCCTTCTTTCGGTCTTCTGTGACGTCTGCTTGTTCACGAGGCTTCTTGCTGTTCGGCACGTTTGGGAGCACAGTGATGCCGGGAGCCATCCGGCGCGGCGTCACCGGTACGTGCCGCCATCTTGTGTTTGGAGTCACCGCCGATACACTGGGGCCACGCTGTATTCTTCAAGGTTCACTGCTTATCAGTGCGTTTTGCCAACCACGTTCAGTTTAAAAAAAATTTTTTTTATTTATATCTCAATAAAGTTCATCCTCAATCCGAGCCGAGCCTAAGAGTTTCCAAGTGATGTCGTTTTCAAGTGATGTCGGTGATGTCGTAGTTCAAAGTGAACTTTTCAATCTTCAGGTGATCGCTTGCTTCAGTGTAACTGTGAGTCACCACCTCCGTTCCTTTTCTGCAGTGCAGGCTGTTCCGTTTTTTTTTTCTCTTTCATGGTGAGGCGTGTACTGTGGTAAAGAGAGTGCTACATCTCCAAATGTTTTTTTAATGTTCGGCCCATTGCCCAGCCACTGCTGCATCTACTATGTCTTCAGTGACTTTATTCTCACTTTCTTCCTGACTGGTTTGGCAAGACTCTTGCAGCAACTGACAGCAATGTGAGCTTGGGGACAGTGCCATACTTCGGGTGAGAGGTCGCTCACCAGTGCTTTGTGCTCTTTTCACTTTTACCATTCTGCATTAACTAATTTAATGTCTTATGTGCTTTCTTTAATGATTATTGTTCACACTTTTGTAGAGTGTGTGCGTGTAGTACCCGTTAGGACTGTTGTTGTGGGCAGTTTACATTTTCAGTGTATACCTGCTGTTTTTTTCTTTCTACTTTAAGGATGTTCTCTGTGGCATATTTACCTTTTCTCCTCAAGTGTGTCTTGTTTGAATGATGATTGGTGGATTTATAAAAACGTATGAGTTTTTCGTTTCTACTCCAGAAGTTAAGTATGGAAATTCTTTCTGCCTTTTTTCTTTTTGTGCTTTTAATGCTTTATTAAACTAATTTGCATTTCAGTGAAACTTGTGGATGCTCTGTGTCCTGTGTTCCGATGTTCCGTGTGGTGTGTTTCCCACACATTCCACCCCAACGTTGTTGGGGGAGTGATGAAGTTTTCTTGTTTGGGTGTAGTGTTCTGCACATGCTTTGTGTTCCGTGTGGTGTGTTTACCACACATTCCACCCCAACTTGCGTTGGGGGAAGTGCTGAAGTTACTGGGTGTTGCGTTGTGCCGTGTGGTATGTTTCCCACACATTCCACCTCAACTTGTGTTGGGGGAAGTGCCGTAGTTGTTTGGTGTTGCAGTGTGCGCTTTCTTATGTTTTGTGTGGTGTTATATCACACATTCCACCTCAACTTTGGTTGGGGGAAGTGCTTATGTGTTCCTACTAGGTTGTGGAACTACTTTGTTCCATTCTAGGTTCCGTGTGGTCTTTTATGCCACACTTACCACCCTTACTATGGAATGTTTCTGCCGTTTGTTCCCTGTGGAATCATCTTCCACAGCTTCTAAGGTCTTGATTGGTTTCCTACCACGTCTTCTAGTCTGTACTTTTTCTATCTCTTGTTGGCCTGGCCAGCCAGCTTGATTTGGTATTGGGGTTTAGTTTGTGTTTTGTGGCGTGGTAGCGTGTGTGTTATCTTGGTTTGGTTTAGGGGAGTGGATGTTGGTGGAAAGGGAGAAGTGGTGTGTGTGTAATTGCTGGTTTGCGTGCTGTGTTTACTTCTTTCGAATTTATATTCATTGTCATCTTTCTTGCATGTACCTTGCCATCAGTACATGTTTATTATTGCTTTTGTTCTGATGCTCCTGTGTTGCATGTAATTATCATATTGTCATCTTTTGCATGCACCATTTTTATTGTGATTTTTTTGGATGTGATTCTCATTTGTATAATGAAAGGGAGAGGTGTTATACCTGCTGCTCAGCCAGTGTGACTGTGGAGTGGAATGTTGGTGTGAGAGGTGACTGTGGAATGTTGGATGAGTGAGGATGTCAGTTGGTGTATGGGCTGAGCAGCAGGAAGGCTGCTCCTGGTGGGGCTCTACATAACATCATATCTGGAATAAATCTACTTAAGATACTACTTGGATTGGACTTACTTCTGTTCACAACAGCTACCTAAAATAAAAGCACTCTTACTTCATTCCATTTCACAAGTGCAGATACAGCCATGTCTAGCTTCAGTACAACTGCAACATACTTATAAATTATCTTTTGAACAGCGAGTTCTGTCTGCATAGATGCTCACAGTGAAATTTTCATTACCCGGATTGGGCATACATTTCTGCATAACAGTCTAAGAGCCTCCATATTACATTTTTCTTTTAAATTTAGTGTATTTTTCAAATGTTAAAATCCTTGTAAAAATCCAAAGGGACATTCTCCAAACTATTTTTTAAAGATCAAGCTTCTTGTCCTGATTGCATCTTCAGTCCCAAGTCACTCTACCCACTCTGGCACTGGAAGGAAATGCATAATTAACCCATTTAATGCCTATGTAGACGGGACTGGGTAGCACCACAGAATAGGGTTCATTTGGGAGTTTAGGACCCGCAGGTTTTGTTGCCCTCCTCGATATTCTGCTGTGCACATTGTGACTATCCCTTACTTAAGACCAAGGCTTTGTGAACAAGGTCTAGATTGTTTTTATCTGGAGTGGGATGCAGTGGCGGTGGCCTCGGTTCGGGGGTGGTCGGGTGGGGGTGAGAAGAAAAATAAATTAAATAAAGTCACCTTCAGCCGCCGTCGCAGCCGCCTCTCCTCTGTCCTCACTTGGTACTGCAGCAGGAATGCAAGCACCCAGGCTCCCGGACTCGCCCAGCCAATCACGTGATTGGTCTGAGCAGCCTGTTTGGCCACTCGGGCAGTGCCTGGGGGCCTGCAACACAGCCAGGTGGAGAGCATACTAAGTGCGCATGACTGTTTGGCCGGCGCAAGAGGGCCGGCCAAACAGTCATCCGCACTTAGGGAGTGCAAACCACTCCTTACTCTGGTGAGCTCAGCCCAGCTCCGACCTGACTCTGAGCCCCGCAAGGAAAAATAAAATGATAACATCTTGTTATTATCATTTTCTTTTTCGAACTGCTAGAAGATGCATCCCATTTTCCTTAAAAGAAAACAGACTTCATTTTAAAAAAAAAATGATTGCTTTATTAAAAAACAATCACAGACATGGTGGTCTGCTGACCCCAGCTGGCCACTATCCCTGTGATGCCTATCATTCCTAATGGGTCGCAAACTGCAGCCTACCTCATTAATATTCATAAGGTAGGTCAATTTGCGACCCACTACGAATCGCTATTTTAAAGATGTATGTTTTCTTACATCACATCAGGAATTGCGATTTCCTAATTGGAATTTCGTAACAATCACAATTAGGAAATCACAATTCCAGATTTTTGTACATGTGGTCCAAAGTCAGCAACAAAAAATAATCTTTTTAGTTATTTTTGCCGTTTCCTATAGTGTGGGTCAGCCACAAAGGGCATCATAGCATATGGTTAAGGGTTGAAGATTACAGGAGGAGTCTACAACAACATATTATCACTTTAAAAAGTATAAAGAAGAAATAAGTTAAAGTTACATTCATAAGGAATAATTGCAGGATATAAACAAAGTATACAAGGTAATCTGGAGGTAGAAGTAGCAGGGTGAGTGATAAGAAGTTATGCATGTCTAATTCAGGCAGTATCTAATGAGTAGGTATTTAAAGAGATGCACTGGTATATTAGGGAAGCAGAGAAAGAACAACAGCTTAGATGAAAGAGGAGAAGGGGCAACAGAGAGTTGGGCATACATCCGTAGGTGGAATTAGCTGTCAATTAGGATGGTAATATAGGTGATTGCCTGGGAATAGCTGCAGCACTGATATCAATGTGTTTCTGGTTTCACTCGGTCTAAGCAGGATTCAAGGCAAAATTTGGGATTCGTGATTGGAAGCATATTTTACCAGAACTTCTCTGTGTGTTTATTTGTACAATGTGTATGCGGGTTTGTGTCTACATATGTTTTAGGTGAGAAGAAAGTCCCAGAACCAGTCAGAGCTGAAGCCCTCAGTAATGGCACCATTGGAATGTTGGGGCTAGGACTAAGGTGAAGAAGAATGGCTGTGTCTTGAGAGAGAAGTGAACAAGTGAGACCCATATTAGCAGCACTGAATGGCTCAGGCCAGCCGCTGTCACTTTTTTCTAGTGTTCCTGAAGAAGACTTATACATACATGGGCCTCTGGGGGCTCTTCATTTTTGCCTGTCTTCTCTCGCGGTATTATTCCACGAGGCCCCAGACACCAGTCACTAGACAATGTGTTTCTTTCCTCAGTTAAAATGCACTGACAGAGAGATAGTTTCTGTGGTAAGTAATGGTAATTAGTGCCCACATGAACAATAGGGATTCCCTATTTTGACAGGACTGAGATAGGTAGTCTGTTATCTGAGTGAAAAAGACTGCACAGAGATAGGGCTGATAGCACGTTTACGTCAATTAATGAATGAATCATTTCGGTGGTTCAATGCTCTTTTTTCATTCAGTAAATAACAACATGATCTTATGTACCCAGCCTGGGTGGTTGGAGTAACTAGGAAGAAAATTGGCTTGCACAAAGCCTATGCTTGGCATATGTTTAACATATATGCTACTAAGCGGTTGAGCAGAGTCTTTGACCCAATCTATCAAATTGTTAAAATAAATTAATTCTTTAGTGATATTTTGTGATTATTGTTCTGTATTGTTCTATAAGATGTTTGCCTTAATAAATATCGTAATTGAGACAGAAAAAAAGTTGTGTTGATAAAAGTTGTTAAAAATGAACAAGAACAGAATGCTGTACAGCATTTTTTAGTGGAAGATAGTTTGCTGCTAAAGTATGCACACCAATGAACTGGGGAAGTAATTATGTTTTTGACCATCATTAAAATGTTTAACTCATTAGTGCACTTTAGGCAAAGTGGCGGCACTTAATCGTATAACAAATATGCATTTTACTGAGTATCCTCACATGTATTACTTTTCAAGGGGTCCAGTTGAATCAGCCTCAGCCTTCTGAGATGGCAAGAACCTATCTCCCGTTCTTCACCTCTGAGTGTCATCTATTGAAACACACATTTCATAGTAGGGTGCATTTCGTAGGAAAAATACAGTGAAAGGAGCTGGGAGAGGAGTGTGTAAAAATATGTTTTAACTACATTTTGAATCCTGAAAACATGGTATTAATTCAGAGTTGGAGGAACGGAATTCAAGATCTTGGGAGAACAACAGGGAAAAGGCTGAGTCATGGTTAGGTGTACCTTGACTATTGGGGTCACCAGAAGAGTCTCTAAGCTTCGGAGAAGTCTTAAAATACTTGCAGTTTTCTGTTTCTGTGAAACAATGGGAGGGGTATACTAGTCTGAAAATACTCCTTGTCTCAATAGCTGACCATAAGAGTGTGATGACAACTATGGAGATGTGGTGAAGACAAATGGTTAGATCAAAAAACATTTTTGTTGACACTAATACATGTTCTTGGTGGTAAGTAAAGCAGCCCTCGATTTAAACATCTTTTACCATTTGGCATTATCGAATCATACATTTCTAAAAACGCAACTGAATCGCCTTTTAATGAGCACAAGGCTATTCTAAAATTCATAAGATCAGTTTGAGTCTCACTTTAGAACAATTGAAAAGCAGCAAATATATACGTTTATGGTTCAATACACAAAGACACTTTTATCAACCAAGATGAACGTCAACGATATTTATGGCTGCTCATGTGGTAAAATTATTAAAATATCAGAATGTACAAAGATGCTTGTGCAAAGTAAGAGTGCACTGCACATTGTGCTCTTCTGGAAAAAAACAGGGTCAGTGCTGTCAGCGTGTGTGAAATTCACAAACAACATCTTAAAGGACAGTGTCATAGTGGGGTTCTGCCAAATGGTAGTGATCCAGCGTGAACCCAATAAATTGATCAGGGATAAACATTCAATACCATCATACATTGGCCCATACACATTCACCCAAAATCCCTGATGCGCTGGTGTCAAGTTTGTTTACTTTACTTCAATTTACTCTTGTTACTCAGGCTCAATATTTTAACATCCTGTACTATTGCGTATTAAACAAACGATGATCGACTTTTCATCTACTTGGTCGATGAACCAATTAGTTGAAGAGTTGATAGCAATGGTATTTTCTCAAATCAAATAATTAATCTTAGAAATTGGCTAAATAACCACAAACTCTTGGTGAGATTTAATAATTTTATCTAGTAATAATAAATGCTCATAGCGATTACATTCAAAATTCCAAATACTGAAAACCTCATGAGAGAGAGCAACATTCTAATCATAGAAACAACTGAGCTATTATTTCAATATACGTTGCAAAGAGTGGATAGATGAAGAGACATTAGATACAAGTAAAATCTATCACTTAAAACCAAACAATTCGGAGGGGATAGATGAAGAGACAAAAGTTTCAGAAACAAGAATACGACTGCAAAAATAATTTCTGCAATGCTAAGTTAGATCAGATACAAACCCAAGGGATCTGTAAGGGAAAAACCACCACCCAGGCCTAGTCGGCAGTGGGGGACCCCTGAACCAAGAGTCAGGGATCAAAGACTCAAGAACCAGGACAGGGACAGGACAGGAACAGCTAGGCCTCTCACTAAAACCGACGAACAGCGACGCATCCCTCTCTCAGACACCTTCAGCCTAAGCGACCCACCAGCAGCTAAACCACACCCCTAAAGTACCTATTCTTATACCCTAAAAGTACATGTCCGTCCCACAATAGTTGCTACATTCACTTTTTCTAGCTAAGGGATTGGTTGGGTTCTAGGGGTGGGATGTCACCCCATTATGAAATAATCTACTTTTGACTACACCATTGTTCAAAACAATTTTTTATACAGTCATCAATACTTCTTCTCTCTCATGAGTACACATGCAACAATTTATTGTACATTTTAATAAATTCAACAACTACAGATTCCGTTCCCACGATGACATTAGCTTTGGCTGACTTTCAATGTTCTGTCCTTCACCAGGTCAGGTTTTTTCAGCTTTGCACAGCATTCAGTCATGTTGTCACATGGTTCCTGCTCGCTCCTAATTCCACCCACCCTCGGTTAAGCTAACTTTAAAAGACGGAGGACTCGTCCATTACTAAAAGAACGGAAAACAGACATTTATTAATTATGTGACAATGCAATTTTCACTGTTTACCACCCACTTTAACTCTATCTTATATTAACGGTTAGCCTAGCATCGCACAAGCAGGAAAGCTGCATTATTTATTAGTTTAAAGCAATACACACACCATGCTTTTTACGAAATACACATGCGGCCTTGCCATGTAAACCTTATTAATTCATTTTAAATACAAGATTATTACATTTCCGGTTATTTACGTATTATTCAGGGTTAGTTCATGCATAATGCAAAACAAGCTTCCCTCGTGTAGTGTAAATGTGCACATTAGTTGTTCTATTACTACTTACTGTTAGTACGTATTATAGGGGTGTTCAATTGAGCAGGTTTCTTTTGCGAAATCCTGCTCCATCAATCCCCCCTCTGATAGTTTCTAGGAGCCATCATAAATACTCACCATACCGAGTTCCACCTTTGATTTTATCTAGATTTTACTTTCTCTCTCTCTTTTTATGGCACTTTCATCTAGCTTTTTCATCATATCATAATATTCTCCATTTATATTTTCTAATTCTATTTCTTCTATCTTTCTCTTTCTTCCTTTTCTTTTATTCTTTTCATCTGTTGCATCTTTTCTTTCTCTTATGCATTTACAACACTTATACGCTGTAAATATTACTAGAGTTACTACTGCTATTGAACATATTGGCATTATTATTTTTCCCAATAAACTACTTGCAAAGGTAGAAAACCATTTACTTACAGAGGAAAAACTTTTACCAAGTTTCTCCCAAACACCGTCAACCTCCAGTTGGGTTAGATCATTATGTAATTTTGTAATATTTCTAATATATCCTTCTATCCCTTTACTTTTATCCGGGATATAGGTACAGCAGTGTTGAATTTTCAACATGCCACAGACTCCTCCTTCTTTTGCCAAAAGAATATCTAAGGTAAGTCGATTTTGCAAAACCATTGATCTGATTGCCATCATTTTGGTATCAACCATCAAGAAACCACCAGCAGTATCTGTTGATAAACGATCAACCACTGTGGACAATTTTCTAATTTTGTGTGAATTTAAAACAACTCCAACTGAGGGTATTAGTGCACCAAAAATATCACCTACTATTTCCGAAAAACTTGGTCTCATACTACGCATTAGTCCTTGTTTTATTTCATTGACACTATTGTCCTTACGGTCTACATGGTAGACTTTTGGAAAAACTATTCCAAAATAATAGCTTCCATACCAATGTGCAGGTAACCTATAATAGGCTTTCTTACCACACACATAATAGATTCCAGAGAAAACAGGATCAGTTCCACCCTTTAATCCCCATCCTCCCGTAATTTGGAAAGTATGCTCACATTCACTAGTGCCAATAAAATAATTGTTATAGTTAGTCTTTGATCTAAACAAACATAGTTTCCCTTTCTGTGACCAGTCCAGGGACATCGCAGCGTATGTCTCACCCTTTTCATAATTTCCTTCTCTAAAAGCCCAAGGTGGTGCCTGTGATTTCTGTTCATCAGCTTTCTTCTGGAAACTTGCTCTTCTATTTTCTACCATATCTAAAAATAATTTTTCTTCAACATGTAAACTACAGGTTAAATTGTTTTTGTAGGCATATTCTACATCTAAGGTTTTAGTGATATGGAAGAATTCTCCCATATAGCGTGCATTTTTACCACTTACTACTTTATTTAATTCCCTTACAATTGGTACTTCTGAAAATACTAAATCTATATCAGTATACTGATATTCCAGCTTACCTGTCACATAGAATAGGCTGCTGAGGACACGACATGACACACCATATGTTAGTGCAAGGTGGTGATACGTTACACCTTCAGAGACAGATGAAGGTAATTGCATGCAGATATAACAATCACTCACATTCATAGTATTAGTATATTCATACAACAACTTTGTAAAAACATTTAACGAAAAATCATTAATTGATTTGTCATGATGGAAAATGCTTCCATCCATTTGTTCTATATTAGTATTTATAGGCTTTACACAAACCAGAAAAGGGGAAGAGGCTATAACAAACCGCACCTGACAACACATTTTTTTTAAAAATATAGCAATTATTTCCTATTATTGCTGAGTGCAAAGAACCTAGGAGCACTCCCCTTTACACTCCTAAATAGAGAAAAGATTCCCTTAAAACATGACACATTGGGTTCAGCACCCCATAGATACGTATATCATAATGTATTAGACAATGTGTACACAAAGAAGATTCCAGTTTGCAGACGCGATCTTTTCTTGTATAAAACTGTTCTTTATTGTATTTTCATAAAAATCCACAAAGCCATAGCCAACGCGTTTCGTCTCACACAGAGACTTCTTCAGGGCTGATATTTGGCAAGGTAACAGAAAAGTGACTAAAACTCCAATCTTTTCTTCTGTGAAACTGACTTGTACGGACTTGATCGGCCACCATGCCGTTTTTTTTGATGTAAGGACGTTTGTGAACAGCTAATTTGAGCACACGCGCAAGCACCGATTTGACATATCTGGCGTTGCATTATACCAGGCTGATGGTTGAAAAATTGATGCTGACCTTCATAATTGTCCTCTTGTCTTACTCCTGATATAAGATTGGAGTTTTAGTCACTTTTCTGTTACCTTGCCAAATATCAGCCCTGAAGAAGTCTCTGTGTGAGACGAAACGCGTTGGCTATGGCTTTGTGGATTTTTATGAAAATACAATAAAGAACAGTTTTATACAAGAAAAGATCGCGTCTGCAAACTGGAATCTTCTTTGTGTACACATTGTCTAATACATTATGATATACGTATCTATGGGGTGCTGAACCCAATGTGTCTAGTATTTATAGGCGGTTTAGAAACATCTTTCATTCCTTCAATTGACACATCATTAGTATTATTTCCACTGTTATTTACATTAAAAATGGGTATGACAACAATTAATAATATCCATATAAGTGTTAATAGAAAAACACTACATAAGCAGGTTTTAATACATCTACGTTTTAGTCTAGATTTTGGCTGTCCAGTCACTTCTTCTTCTGCCATTTTGGTATACTACAAAAATCTCTATTCTAAAAATTTCTAAAAATAGATTTTGTGTAATCCTATACTTAATGACTTTCTTCTTCACCCCTTTCTTTTATTTCAGTCCTTTGGTCTTTCTTGAGTCTTTAATTCAGCTTCAATTGACACATTTTTCACCTTAATCTCTTTTCAATTCTTTTTAAGGTTGTCTCAGTTTGTTCTCATCTTCCTTTTCAGTATCACTACTGTCATGTTCTTCACTTAAGCCCAGACCTTCAAATTCTTCTAGTATGACGTAGGTCCATTCAGGAGCTCTGTACTTTCTACATGGAATTCTTATTCTTTTTTTTTTTGGGGTTTCTTTTTTTCTTGTACTATCTGGTTCTGTTTGACTTGAGACCTGATTGTGCTCGTTTTGCTTTCTGTGCCCCCTTGCTGCCCCTGATTGTGCTCGTTTTTTCCTTTCTGTGCCCCCCTTGCTGCCCCTGATTGTGCTCGTTTTTTTCCTTTCTGTGCCCCCCTTGCTGCCCCTGATTGTGCTCGTTTTTCCTTTCTGTGCCCCCTTGCTGCCCCTGATTGTGCTCGTTTTTCCTTTCTGTGCCCCCTTGCTGCCCCTGATTGTGCTCGTTTTTTTCTTTCTGTGCCCCCTTGCTGCCCCTGATTGTGCTCGTTTTTTTCCTTTCTGTGCCCCCTTGCTGCCCCTGATTGTGCTCGTTTTTTCCTTCCTGTGCCCCCTTGCTGCCCCTGATTGTGCTCGTTTTTTTCTTTCTGTGCCCCCTTGCTGCCCCTGATTGTGCTCGTTTTTTCCTTTCTGTGCCCCCTTGCTGCCCCTGATTGTGCTCGTTTTTTCCTTCCTGTGCCCCCCTTGCTGCCCCTGATTGTGCTCGTTTTTCCTTTCTGTGCCCCCTTGCTGCCCCTGATTGTGCTCGTTTTTTCCTTCCTGTGCCCCCCTTGCTGCCCCTGATTGTGCTCGTTTTTTTCCTTTCTGTGCCCCCTTGATGCCCTGATTGTGCTCGTTTTCCCTTCTGTGCCTGTTTCCCGCCGCTGCGCCCCTGCGGCCCCGCCCCCTCACTGCCCATTCGCTGCCCCATTCCCTGCTCCTCCCTCCCACCTCCCCATTTATGGCGGCCGCTGTGCGGCCGCGCAGCGGGCGCGCCGCTGGCGCACCGAAGGCGCGCCTAAGGCAAACCCGTCTGCGCTCGTCCGCGCCGTGACCGCGCCCAGCGCCAGACCCCCTGGTCCGGGCATCCCCCGCGCCCGCCACATCAACAGACGCCGATACGACGCCAGCACCCTCCACGCACTCAACCCCGGAAAAGATCACACCTGCTACCAGGCCACCCCGAAGCGCACCCAAGGGCCCTTCACCTGCCGGAACTGCAGCTTCGCCAGCTCCCGCCCCGCCAAACCACCGCCTAGGAAAGAACCCAACTACCTCAGATGCATCCTCCTCAACACCCGCTCTGCCCGCAAACACGCCATCGAACTCTGGGACCTTCTCGACTCAACCTCCCCAGACGTCGCATTCCTGACGGAGACCTGGCTGAATCCCGCTTCAGCCCCCGACATCGCCATTGCCATCCCGGATGGATACAAGATCACCCGCAGGGACCGCACCAACGGAGTCGGAGGAGGCATCGCCATCGTCCACAGGAACACCCTCAGAGTCTCAACCAACACCGACGACACCCTCAGCACCGCCGAACACATGCACTTCCAGATCCACACCGATCCCAACACCACCCTCAGAGGAACCCTCATCTACAGACCCCCGGACCCCGACCACAGTTCAGCGATTCCATCGCTGACTTCGTCAGCACACACGCCATCGCCTCCACGGACTACATCCTCCTCGGGGACCTGAACTTCCACCTCGAGAACAACAAGGACACCAACTCCACCACCCTGATCGACAACCTCGCCACCCTCGGACTCAGACAGCTCGTGACTACACCCACCCACGCCGCCGGCCACACGCTCGACTCCATCTTTTCCGCAAGCCCACACGTCTCCTTCAACCACACCTCCGAACCCCACTGGACTGACCACCACTGCATCCACTTCACCTACAGGAAGCCCACCACGCACCACCGCACCGAACAAATGCCTCGCCGCTGCTGGAGCAGAGTCACGGAAGACCAGCTAACCACAACCCTCGCCCTGAGCCCACCCGCCGAACCCTCCGACCCCGACACCGCCGCCCGCAACCTCAGACAGTGGATCGACGACTGCGCCAACACCCTCGCCCCGCTCAAGAATCCGCCCAACAGCCACACCAGCAAGAAAGCCACCTGGTTCACCGAAGACCTCCAGGCCTCCAAACGAACATGCCGAAAACTGGAGAAGATCTGGCTCCACGAACGGACAGAGGACAGCTACGCCGCCCACAAGAGCGCCACCCGCAGTCACCATCACCTCATCAGATCCGCCAAAAGGGCCTCACTCAAAGACCGCCTAGACAACAACGCACACAACAGCAAAGAGCTCTTCAACATCGTGAAGGAACTCTCCAACCCCAGCTCCAACACCAACGACATCCAGCCGTCGCGAGACCTGTGCGACTCACTGGCCACCTTCTTCCACCGCAAAATCGCCGACATCCACGACAGCTTCAACACCACGACCGCCCCGGCAACCACCGAGACCACTGCCCCCACAACCACCAACCGCCTGCTCTCCTGGACCAACATCAACGACGAGGACACCAGCGAGATCATGAACACCATCCACTCCGGTTCACCGCTAGACCCGTGCCCTCACCACATCTTCAACAAAGCCAGTACAGCCATCGCGCCCCATCTCCGGAAAATAATCAACATCTCCTTCGAGACAGCAACCTTCCCGGAAAGCTGGAAGCACGCCGAGATCACCGCCTTACTCAAGAAACCCAAGGCAGACCCCAAGGACCTCAAGAACTTCAGACCCATCTCTCTGCTCCCGTTCCCCGCGAAGGTCACCGAGAAAATCGTCAACAAACAACTGACCCGCTACCTCGAGGAGAACAACATCCTGGACCCTTCCCAGTCCGGCTTCCGCAGCAACCACAGCACCGAAACCGCCCTCATCGCCGCCACCGATGACATCAGGACCCTGCTAGACAACGGAGAAACAGCAGCCCTCATCCTCCTGGACCTATCAGCCGCCTTCGACACGGTCTGCCACCACACACTACGAACACGCCTTCACGACGCCGGGATCCAAGAGAAGGCCCTGGACTGGACCACATCCTTCCTTTCCGGCAGAACACAAAGCGTCCGCCTCGCCCCCTTCCGATCCAAGGCCACCAAGATCATCTGCGGCGTACCCCAAGGCTCCTCCCTCAGCCCAACGCTGTTCAACATCTACATGGCACCCCTCGCCCACGTCGCCCGACAGCACAACCTCAACATCATCTCCTACGCCGACGACACCCAGCTGATCCTCTCCCTCACCAAAGACCCTCACACCGCCAAAGCCCACCTCCACGAAGGAATGAAGGCCGTCGCCGAATGGATGAGGACCAGCCGCCTGAAGCTGAACTCGGACAAGACGGAGGTCCTCATCCTTGGTTCCAACCCTTCAGCCTGGGACGACTCCTGGTGGCCAACATCACTGGGAACAGCCCCGCCACCCACCGACCACGTACGCAACATAGGGGTCATCCTCGACCCCACCCTCTCCATGACTAAGCAGGTCAACGCCGTTTCCTCATCCTGCTTCAACATCCTCCGAATGCTCCGCAGGATCTTCAAGTGGATCCCCACCGAAACAAGAAAAACAGTCACCCAGGCCCTCGTCACCAGCAGGCTGGACTACGGAAACGCCCTCTACGCAGGAACGACGGCTAAGCTCCTGAGACGGCTGCAACGCATCCAGAACGCCTCTGCACGTCTTATCCTCGACATCCCCCGACGCAGCCACATCACACCCCACCTGAGAGACCTGCACTGGCTCCCTGTCAACAAGAGGATAACCTTCAAGCTCCTCACCCACGCACACAAAGCACTCCACAACTCCGGACCAGCCTACCTCAACAGACGACTCAGCTTCTACACCCCCACCCGCCAGCTCCGCTCGACCAGCCTCGCCCTCGCCACAGTCCCCCGCATCCGGAAAACGACCGCCGGCGGCAGATCCTTCTCCCACCTCGCCGCCAAGACCTGGAACACCCTCCCCACCAACCTCCGACAGACCCAAGACCTACTGGCCTTCAGAAGACTCCTCAAGACCTGGCTCTTCGATCAGTAGCAGCACCACCCCCTCTTCCCCCAGCGCCTTGAGACCCTCGCGGGTATGTAGTGCGCTTTATAAGTGACATGATTGATTGATTGATTGATTACTTTGA